>OX336356.1:15427544-15825044 GCA_946902875.1 Nematopogon swammerdamellus
CCGCGACTCAGAGCGAGCGTTTGCACGCACGCACACCGTGCCGCGCCGACTCCGCCGCACGGAGCAACGAATTTTGCGATATTTGCGATATTTCCGAGTACTGTACCTACCTAAATAAAAATGCCGAGATCAAGTCACTAATTTATTTATTCATATTAGTAGGAGGTCATAGATTTAAAATAATATTATTATATTGTCAATAACATTAGTTAGATGATGCTGAACAGTGTGGTGTGTATGGCCAAATTCGTATAAGGATAATAGGTACCTACATTGTAGATGATCAATAAATTTATTGATCAAACAATACTATCACTGGAAGGTTGCACGCTTCCATGTGAGAAACTAATTGTGACGCATGCATGAATTTGTTCGTATGAATTTGCCGTAGCTAAATATCGTATTGTTGGTAGGTATCATCTTCATTTTATTCCTCACAAAAAGACAGCCCAAAGACACAGCCCTTACACGCGCTGAACGACGCGCTTTAGAGATAGAGTTACGCGACAGAAAGAGAAACGGAATGTAGGTGGTTATCGTGCTTAGGCATGCAGCTCTGTGCGAGTCAATTTGTGCTTTATCGCGTCGTCGCAGAGTAGCTATTTCTTTGTGAGTGTTTGTACAGAGACGCTTCTGTACGCCAGTACTAATATCTATTCTGTGACTTCGAGCTGTAAAAATCATTAGGTTGGCAGGACTGCTGAATTCACGCCCCGCTTACTTCCTCACCTCTTCGCCGACGCCTATCAGTACACACACACACACACAGCAAGGGCGTGTACTGATAGGCGTCGGCTGAGGGGTGAGGAAGTAAGCGGGGGTGAATTCAGTACTGCCAACCTAACGACTTTGACAGCTTGAAGTGCACAGTTACAAAAACGTGGTTAAACCCGCCTCACTAGTCCTAGCTCCTCCCTACTGTAGCCTCAAGCGGGGGCACCGCAACAGCGTGCCTCTGTTCAGGAGGCTCATTGAAATAACACATTCTAAATAACGTTAGAATAGAAACCAAGTTGACCATCCTGCCAGAGATTGAAATCGCTATTTGTGATTCTGGGCCTTCCCGAAGTCAAGAGGTAAGAACCGTAATAGGTAGCCTGTTGAAATTTTCACAGAATTGTCGGATACGTCAACAAATAATAAAAAAGGCAAAAAGGTCGAAAATAAGGGGGTCCCCATACAAGAAACGTGCCAAGAAGCAATTATTTATTTATTTATTTATTTATTTTTTAATGAACAAGCAGCTCTAGCTGATGTGTTCATATCAGTATTTTTTTTTTTATAATGAATGATTATGTTTTTTTTTTTGTTTTTTTTTTTTTCTTTTAGTTTTCGTGCTTGGGCACTGTTGCTATTTGTTTGTTGATGTACTTTTTATGTATTTATCTAATCGGTTTCTGAAGGTGTTTGTGTTTGGGGAGTCAATCACATCCTGTGGGAGTTTATTCCAGGCGTTCACCACTCGATTTGTTATGAAGTGCTTCCGGATGTTTGTGTTAGAAGCTGTCTGATTAAGTTTTTTCCTGTGACCACGAAGATGATAGTTCTGGTTCAGGTCAAACATTTCAATTAAGTCTGGGCAATCATACTTTGAGGTGAGTATTTTGTAGACTTCAATGAGGTCTCCTCTGTCGCGGTGTGGTCAGTTTTAATCTTTCTTCGTAGCTCAACCTTTTTAGCTCGTAGGGAATTTTGGTGAATCTTCTTTGAACTTGTTCCAATTGGTGGATGTCTTTAACAAAGTATGGTTGCCATATCTGGAATCCGTATTCCAAAAGCGGTCGAACGTAAGTCTTGTAAATTTTAAGTATTATAAGTGGCGACAACACGAGGAAGCTCTTTTTTATGAGATATGTCAAGGAGTTGGCTCTTTTCACTATATCTGTGATGTGGGGTTCCCATTTTAGATCGGAGGAGATGGTGATACCAAGGTCCTTTTGTGAATTAACCGGTGTCAGTTGTGTCTTGTCCAGGTAGTAGGGAAGTTTCGGGTTTTTTTTGCCCAAATGTAGAACTGTGCATTTTTGTGCATTAAGCTTTATGAGTCATTCCGAGTGGTGAATACTATTTAGATCTTCTTGTAGTTTATCGTGGTTGATGAGTGGGTTGTCGAAATACTTGGAGTCATCTGCGAAGAACTTGAATTGACACTCTGTGGTTGTGTGTAGATCTGTTATATATATGTTGTACAGGGTTGTTGCAATTACTGATCCTTGTGGCACTCCACTCCACACGGGTCTTGGCTCAGACAGTGTTTCACTTATTCTAACTTGTAGTTGCCTGTTGTTTAGATAAGCTTGGATCCATTCTAGGAGTTTGCCTCTTATTCCGAAATGCTCCAGCTTAGCTACAAGTCGTCGTAGTGGCACTCTATCAAATGCCTTCTCGTAGTCAAGGTAAATGATATCAACTGGGGAGCCTTTGTCCAACTCTTGCGTCCACACATTGAGGCATTCCAGTAGATTGGTTGTTGTAGAGCGTTTGGCCATAAATCCATGTTGTTGTTTTACAATAATGTTACAATAATTAGGTTTACGTTACTCGATAATAGATGACGCGACGGGCAGTTTTGTATGGCAGATACAAAAGATAGACAGATACGTTTTTTTGACAGGTATGCTGTATGGCATAGATTTACGGTGCCTTCCTGTGCGTGAGTAAAACTCACTCTTGATTTTTGTGTATTTCGCAGGAGGCAGAGGCGCCATTCAAGACGGGACTGTCAATACTAGGGAACTGTGCAACCAACTCAAGTACTGGCAGCGTATACGACAAGATCTTGAACGTGCTCGGTAAGTGTGCAGCTATGTTCAATAGATGCCGCGCGATTTCCGACTCCGTGCGCGATGGAGATTTTTTTTTTAATCGAGTCCCTACATCAAGACGGATATTGGCTACTCGCTCGCAGGTTGCTGTGCGAGCTGGTGCGCAAGCGCGAGCGCATGAAGGCGGAGTACGCGCGCGTGTGGGAGCGCTGCCTCATGCACACGCTGCGCCCCGAGCGAGCCGCGCTGCACAAGCTGCTGCGCCAGCTGCACGCGCGCGACACCTCCGATATATTCAGCGAGCCCGTCGACCCCACAGAGGTACACATACATACATACATATCACACACGCTGCGCCCCGAGCGAGCCGCGCTGCACAAGCTGCTGCGCCAGCTGCACGCGCGCGACACCTCCTATATATTCAGCGAGCCCGTCGACCCCACAGAGGTACACATACATACATACATATCACACACGCTGCGCCCCGAGCGAGCCGCGCTGCACAAGCTGCTGCGCCAGCTGCACGCGCGCGACACCTCCGATATATTCAGCGAGCCCGTCGACCCCACAGAGGTACACATACATACATACATATCACACGCGCTGCGCCCCGAGCGAGCCGCGCTGCACAAGCTGCTGCGCCAGCTGCACGCGCGCGACACCTCCGATATATTCAGCGAGCCCGTCGACCCCACAGAGGTACACATACATACATACATATCACACACGCTGCGCCCCGAGCGAGCCGCGCTGCACAAGCTGCTGCGCCAGCTGCACGCGCGCGACACCTCCGATATATTCAGCGAGCCCGTCGACCCCACAGAGGTACACATACATACATACATATCACACACGCTGCGCCTGGAGCGCGCCGCGCTGCACAAGCTGCTGCGCCAGCTGCACGCGCGCGACACCTCCGATATATTCAGCGAGCCCGTCGACCCCACAGAGGTACACACTTTTGGTTTAATTAGATTTTGTTTTTTATTGAAATCGTGACATATGGCGCCGAGCCACCCATAAGGTGTCTAACGACGCCCATGGACATTCGGTCGTATGCGGGGGTTGCGAATGCCATGGCGGCCTGACAGGTACCCATTCACGATCCTCTTGAAGGATTCCAGACTGTACTTGGGGGGGAATATATGACCACGGAGAGCGTTCCAGAGTTTACCGGTTCTGTAGAAGAAAGATCTGCAGAATCGATTAGTACGCATCCGCGGTAAGTCTAGCGTGTAGGGATGCAATCCCTGCCCAGTGCGTGTGGTGCGGAGGTGGAAAGGGGACGGCGGGATCGCGTTAAACAACTCCTGCGAGCACTCCCCATGGAATAAGCTATAATGATTTGATTGTTTTGTTAGTATTCAGTTTGTGTCATTCTTCTACTCTGTTTGCTACCCTTATTATAATTGTTCATAATTAAGTCATGTCCACGTCCCTGTTGAAGAACCCGAGGCTGTACTTGGGATGAAATATATGGGCAGGAAGAGCATTCCAGAGTTTACCCGTTCTTTAGAGGATCTGCAGAATTGGTTGGCATTGGATAGTACCTGTAAAACAGACTAAGCTAACCTCCAAATGAGACTCAGAGACTCCAGGCCAGAATTCAACCTTTTGCAGGTCCCCGATTACAGCACGGTGGTGAAGCACCCTATGGACCTAAGCACGATGGTGTCTCGGCTGGAGCAGGGCGTGTACCACACCATCGACGACGTCGAGAAGGATTTCGGTCTGATGATAGACAACTGTCTCGCTTACAACAATAAGGACACCGTTTTTTACAAGTGAGTGTTCAGTTCTGTCAAGGCTAGCTGAGAAAACCCCCAGAGGACCTGCCGCTCTAATGTATGATAGGATTCCTCAGAATGTTTATAACGACCACCTTAAGAGGCTCTCGTTCAGTGGTTGGGTCAAGGGCCAGATCCAGAAGGCAGCCCTGCTCGACACTGCACGTATCGTCCGGAGGTTTCTCTCTTTGGGACCCGACCATCGGTAGCCTGGGTTCGCCCCGCCGCCGGTGGTGGAAATTCCATTTTTTTTTTAAAGTTAATTTTGTATATATTTTAATGTTAGGTTTTTAATATGTACAAAATTAGTTTTAAGATAATGTGTTAATAAAGAAATATAATAATCCCTCAGACATGTAATCTCCGGTTGTTCGCAACTTGCCAAGTCCGAATATTTGCACAGGCACAACCTAGTAGCAGGATCATCCATCAGCAACTTACTTTGAAGTTCAACCTTGTCGGCTCGAAGGTGCCTTACTACAAGTATAACCCACAGCACATGTTGTTGTTGTTGTTGATTTGGTTTGGGGTTGGCTCTAGGCCTGCAAACTAATCCCGCTTGGTTGGGGATCTTCGTGCAAAACCCCGCAATCTCCAGCTACACCAGCCATCCCGTCTTCCATGAAAGCCACAAGTTGACCGGGGTTTCTGCAGTATTCGGACAAGATAACTCAGATCAAGCAGCAAGTAAGGCATGAAGGCCCATCTGCTGCATTAATCGGTGGAAACACCGTGCCAAGGTGAGAGGTGTCTGTCGCCCTTATGCGCGGCGTCTTGTCCTTATCCCTTAGTCGCCTTTTACCATGTGCACGGGGAGAGATGCAGTGGGGCTATTCTTATTAAGTACCGGCCCCACACAGTACCCTTTTTTTACACTTTTTTTATCGATTTTTACACTAAACCAATCAATTAGTTTGTATAAAAACTACGATAAGGTGTACGTTTCAGGGCGGGTGTAAAGATGCGCGAGCAGTGCGCGCCGCTGTTCCGGTCGGCGCGGCGCGACGTGCGGCGCGCGGGGCTCGCGCTCGTCGCCGGCGCCGGCTCGCGCGACTCGAGCGCCGAGTCGCGGCCCGGCGTCGACAGCGCTGCTGCGCTCGGTGAGTTTGTTTTTTGACGTGAATACGGCGTGTCCACGACACAGCCACACCCAGATTTTTTTTTGTTTTTTTTTTGTATGGTTGGCTGAGTCGGCGCGGCCAAAGCACATGCTCCGATGAGCCAATATCACCTCCGAGAAGGTAGATGCCATATCGGAGACTTCCCTGGATTACTGGCTATACTGGACTAGAGGAGAACACAACCGAGGCTGCTATGCGGCCATCTTACATCCAGTACGGTGGTACCAACCCAGTCGGCTACAATTTGAGCCTACCACTTAGTAAGGGGAAAGGGAAGGGACCTACAGTTTTACACCGGCTCCGGACGGTGAAGCAGCAGGTGTAGGTATGCACGTAAATTTTTTCGTCAGAAAAAACTCATTGGTACACGCCGACCGGATTCGAACCGCGGACCTCTCGCATGGGAAGCCGATGCCCAAACCACTCGGCCACCCGCCGCTACGAGAAGGCATCACCTCCGAGAAGGAAGGCGCCATACCGGCGACTTCCCTGGATTGCCGGCTATACTGGACTAGAGGAGAACACAGCCGAGGCTGCTATGCGGCCATCTTACATCCAGTACGGTACCAACCCAGTCGGCTACAATTTGAGCCTGAGTGCTGGGGTGAGGGAATAAAGGGTGTATGCTGCTCTGTCAACAAAAAAATTACAAAACACAGCGCTTGCGAACACATCTGGGCCCCATTGCAGATTATGATTATGTCAAAGTCAAAGTCAAAGTCAATAATTTTATTCTCGTAGAGTATGGTCTTATAATTATACATAACAAGCTGTGCCCGCGGCTCCGCCCGCTCTCATATTTCACTTCACTGCTAACCTCATAAGCCATTTAACGTGATAGTAAGTAGCCTATAGTTGATGGGAAGAATAAAGAAATCCGTAGAATTTTGTTTTATTAAAATCGGTTCAGTGGTTCTCGAGTTATAAGCGGACAGACAGACAGACAGAAAGCAGACGTTGGATTTTATTATAGGTAAGGATATAACTACACATACTATGAGATACGTCAATATTGTTAAATTTTAAATATCATTTCATTAATTAATTCATTCATACACACTTCATTCATAATATAATAAACAATTTTGATAAAAATAAATTAAAACAGAAATCAGAAACAACAATTAAAAACAATAACAACATTTAACGTAGATATGAAAATATCACAACAGCAAATAAAGTAATTAAGGGGTAATTCAAAATTCAGGTAATTCATAGGTACCTTATCAAATTAAATTAAATTAATAATATGGTCAATCAATAATAATATCGTCAATTTATATCTACGGGGCATCACTGGTGCAGAAATTAATAATATAAAATTCTCTTAAATTATAAATTGGATTGTCAAGCAAAATTTTCTTTATAGATTTTTCGAAGGTGTGGATCTAAGCTTACGATGGCTTCACCGAACATATCCGGGCCCATCGGCAGTAGAGGAGGGTATTAATCGAGGCCGGGACTAGCGAGTGGCCACTCTAAATTTCCCGCGCATGCTTCACGTTTCGGCTCGCTTCAAGCCCTCGTCAGCTAGTCTGCGTTGACTAGGACGCGGGAAAACCACCAGTCCCGCTCTCGACCTCCCTCTCTCTACCTATCCATATTCTGTAGGATGCTTCCAGTGACGTTTTCGAAGCTCTCTCCATATATGAGCTTAGCGTCGATCTTGGGAGCCCTAGATTCTTGAAGAGACTGTAGAGCGACTTCGCTGGTAGTCCTCTTGCTCCGACTTCCACAGCGAAGAGATCAGTCTTGAATCCGTTTCTCACAATCCGGTCTACTAAGTTGCAGTACTTGTTAAGTTTGATGTTGTGGTCCTTCGGTATGTTACTTTCCCATGGAACTGTAAGTTCAACAAGTACTACATGCTTTGTCGCTTTTGAGAATATGAGTATATCCGGTCTTAATGCTGTGGTACAGATTTCCGAAGGCATTTGCTAATGCTTCTCATGTGTGTCCATCAACAATTCCCAATCCTTTGCCAATTTAGGCGATAATAAGCGTATATCCTTGTGTACATGGTTAAACAATTTAATTTTTTCGCTATCCGCATGTATGATGTAAAGTGTGAGAGTTAGGGCCATAACCGAGGCTGACATAACCGAATACTGCTAAAGCCCCAAACTTAAATCAATCACATGGGCATTTTCCGCATGTAGGTCGCTCTTCTTGGACCCGTTGTGCGTATCACCCCGGCTGCTACTCCATCCAGCCCAGCTCCTTCCAGAAGTCCTGCAGGCGGCCGACGTCCTTGCAGGCCTCTTGGAGTGTCCTCGGGTTTTTGAGGATGCTTGCCCACTCGTTTGCCACCCCCTCGCACTGTAGCAGCACGTGCGATGGCGTTTCTTCAGCCCCCATTCAACCCCTGCACAGGGGGCTGTCTGTTTTAACTATAATGAATAAGTGCTTATTTAGTGGGTAGTGACCAGTCAAAGTTCCCACCACCAATCTGATTTACCTATGCGGGCCAATATTTACAAACAGAATTTATGGGGGGGGCCACTGTTTAGAAAGTTTGGCTATGATATAATTTTTAATTGAGATAAAAATATTTGTATTTTCTGAAATAAAGTAGTTGACTCATAGGTTTCCACAACATTAAAAGTTCTTTTATTTATAAAAGAATTAATTATATGAACTATATCTATAGTGTACCTGGCACACTATGAAAGAGCGCAAGGTTGTTGCAGGTAATGTTTAATGTTTGCCGAATGTTCCCATGATTTATGTTACGTTATTTATTATCTACTTCTGGGTCGATGTTCGCGGGCCGGATTGCAACCGTTCGCGGGCCGGATTGCAACCGCCCGCGGGCCGGATTGCAACCGTCCGCGGGCCGTAGTTTGCCCATCGCTGCTCTAGAGTGTGATGGCATTCCATAATGAGGCTTGATATATGATCATGTAACATAATGCCCGGTGGTGTCGCAGTGGCGGGCGCGCGCAGCCGCCGCGAGCGCAGCATGTCGCGCGCGGCGCGCGAGCCGAGCCCGCCGAGCCCGCGGCCGCAGCGACGCGCCGCCAGCGTCGCGCGCCGCGCGCGCAGCGACAAGTGGGCCAGCGATACCGACGACGACGACCGCCCGGTAATGTTATACACGGTGTTGCAACCCCAACCGTAAAACCCGAAAGGGGGTGATTCTGTACGTTAAATAGAACAACTTTTGTTTTACGACTTTTTAATTTGAAGAAAAAAGAATTTTTTTTTCTCCATACATTTTGAGAACAGTTATTTAAAATTTGTATGAAAAAATTATTTGTTTTTTGTTTAAAAAAAAAAAATTTCGGTACAGAAGTTGTTTAGTTTCACATATAGAATAACCCCCATAAGGCCCACTTGCACCAACACGAATTTAACTATAAACCAGTTTAACTTGTTAAGCTAGCACCCGTTGTATGTGGGAACCGCGTTTAAACCGCGTTTAAATCCATAACTCGCTACTTAACTCTAAACTCGTGTTGGTGCAAGTGGGCCTAAGTCAGTTAAAAATATTACGGGGGCATCTGCAAAACCGTGTATTATCTACACCAGGGGTTTTCAACCGGTGTGCTGCGAATTCTAAGTAACTCATTCAAAATGTCATGAAAAAAGCGGAAGAAAAGAGCAAGCTAATTTTTCGTCTATCTATATAGATATATTATCCACAATTACATTTTCTGACTGATTTATTTGAACACCTCAACAAATTAAATGTGAGTTCACAGGCAAGTATTATGAGAACATTTTGACAACCTCGGATAAAATGAGAGTTTTCACTGATAAATTAAATATACAGCGTACATTATGTACGAAGTCGCCAATAGCACAGATTACTTAATAGTTTGCCAATAGGTTTAGTTTTCTAAATGCTGTTATTTACCAGAATACTTGTAGCACAGCACCCATTACTCTGCTTACCCCGTTTGTCGGGATACGGCGTGTGGTGTGTGTAATTCATCATAGCGCCGAGCGAGCACCCACGACAACTTGGAAGAGTCGTCGCCTATGCATCTCATAATGTAATCTCCATCTCACCGTCTCGCGGGCACATTGCAGGTGATATCCAAACCTGTGGAGCGCTCCCCTAAAGCCGCAGCGAGCGGCGAAGTGAAGACGGCGCCGGCGACGACGTGGCGCCGGGGGCGCGGGCGCGGCCGCGGACGGTGGCGGGGCCGCGGCCGAGGCAGGCTCAGTCTGCTCGCGAGCGAGGAGCGCGCGAAGAAAGGTGCTTTGTTTTGTATTTAATTATGTTTCTTTATGGGTATATCGTGACCTAATATTTTTTATTATTTTCTCAGATGTTTATTGTTTATTGTATAATTTCATCCATAGGTAGGTAACCTACGCTTGGACTTGTCGAAAATTCCGCCAGTTCTAAATTCAATGCGAAGAAGAACTGACAAACAAACTTCGCAAGTCACAATGTTTTGTTAGTACCTTATAAGTTTTTTTTTTTTTTTTTTTTTTTTTTATGGAATCTGACACGGTTGGCTACATCACCTGCAACGTCCGTGATGTCAGCCCATAACACCGGGTGAACTAGGTGCCATGTCAGTGCTTCCCCCTTTGATCGTGCCGGCTACACTGAACTGGTCGGAAAACACAAACTATTTACATAGCCGTTTTGACCGACGTTTCATTCAGTGCGGTGGTACCAACCCGGGCGGGTTAAACCCTACCACCAAGTAAGATTAGGAGGGAAGGGACCTACAGTTATTATGTACCAAGTAAGTAAGTTATTATTATGACCAAGTATTATGTTATAGTAACTTACAAATAATTAACCCATACTACCGCTCACAAGAGCATTAATATTTACAGCATAAACATGAATACTGAAGAATCTGACCACACTGCCTATTTAAATTACCTATATCTGGTGTATAGTGCCATCGTCAATTTTGATATTTCATATTATATCAAGTCAAATAAAACAAATTGTTTACGTTTATTACAAAGAAATGTAATAAGTCATATTAAAAATCAAATGATACAAAGTGTATCGAATTGTCAAAATTTGTTAGTGGGAAAAACAGTAGTCAGACTCTTAGATAAAATTACGGTCAGTTAATGCATCCTTAATACTGTAATAAATCTTTTCAATTAACATTATTTTAATCCGTCGTTTAAAATTATTGTCATCTAATTGTTTTATGTTAGGAGACAGTTTATTATAAAATCTAACACTATTACAAATAAAGCTTTTTGTAGTTTTAGCTAATCTATGTCTTATGTAGTATGTTATATTTAACACAAACCAGAAATCTGTATCAAACTAAGAAATTAAATAATGATCCCCACGGCGGGAGCGCATAGCACAAAAGTCTAATCTCTGGCGGTAAAGAAATTTTAATACTAGGAACGTGACTGATGGTGTACACCACAGGTGGTACACCCAGCCCCATAAACCGCCTACGAGTGCGCTACAAGTGGTACATTCCGGTGTGAATATGTTAAGGAAGATTTTTATTATACACAACCGTCGTACACAAATTAAGTACTAATAGTGAGGTGTTCAAGTGTGTGTATGCAACTGTCAAAATGTGAAAAATTTATAAAATGTACTCTAAACCTGACGGTGTTAATAAAGAGAATAAATAAATAAATAAGTTGTCTTGCAGCGCTCTCCCCTTCATTCTGACGAAGGTCATTTCAGTTAACATCAGTCCAATAGTCAGCTCATTCAGATGCTTTTCGGTTTTTTTTTTTTTATTTCTCCAAATATTTTTTTATTCCCTCTTTTATAATGGACATATTTAGGTGTTTGTGACTCGAGCGACTTACTCAGTGTAAACCTGCCTTTACCTATTATTCTTTCTTTTTTTTTATGGAAACTGACACGGTTGGCTACATCACCTACATACAACATCCATGATGTCAGCCCATAAGACCGGGTGAACTTGGTGCCACGTCAGTGCTTCCCGTCTGTCGTGCCGGCTACACTGAACTGGACGGAAAACACAAACTATTTACATGGCCGTTTCGACCGACCTTTCATTCGGTGCGGTGGTATCAACCCGGGCGAGTTAAACCCTACCACCTAGTAATATAAGAAGAGAGTCATATCCCTTAGTCGCCTTTTACGACATACACGGGGAGAGATGCAGTGGGGCTATTCTTTTAAAGTACCGGCCCCACACGGACTCAACTTACAAAATGTCGCATTACAGCAGCGACAACAGAAACAGCGACATCTGGCTCGGAGACGCCGGCGCCGCGGCAGGACGCGCCGGCCGCGCGCTCCCCGGCCCGCTCGCCGGCCAAGTCCCCCGCCAAGAGTCCCAGCAAGTCTCCAGCCAAGCTCGCAGACACTCTCACCCCGCAGCCAGGTGAGTGCAGTCGGTGTAGTCACCCATGTAAACCCCGCATTACAGCAGCGTGGACAGAAACAGCGACATCTGGCTCGGAGACGCCGGCGCCGCGGCAGGACGCGCCGGCCGCGCGCTCCCCGGCCCGCTCGCCGGCCAAGTCCCCAGCCAAGAGTCCCAGCAAGTCTCCAGCCAAGCTCGCAGACACTCTCACCCCGCAGCCAGGTGAGTGCAGTCGGTGTAGTCACCCATGTAAACCCCGCATTACAGCAGCGTGGACAGAAACAGCGACATCTGGCTCGGAGACGCCGGCGCCGCGGCAGGACGCGCCGGCCGCGCGCTCCCCGACCCGCTCGCCGGCCAAGTCGCCCGCCAAGAGTCCCAGCAAGTCTCCAGCCAAGCTCGCCGACACTCTCACCCCGCAGTCAGGTGAGTGCAGTCGGTGTAGTCACCCATGTAAACCCCGCATTACAGCAGCGTGGACAGAAACAGCGACATCTGGCTCGGAGACGCCGGCGCCGCGGCAGGACGCGCCGGCCGCGCGCTCCCCGGCCCGCTCGCCGGCCAAGTCCCCCGCCAAGAGTCCCAGCAAGTCTCCATCCAAGCTCGCAGACACTCTCACCCCGCAGCCAGGTGAGTGCAGTCGGTGTAGTCACCCATGTAAACCCCGCATTACAGCAGCGTGGACAGAAACAGCGACATCTGGCTCGGAGACGCCGGCGCCGCGGCAGGACGCGCCGGCCGCGCGCTCCCCGACCCGCTCGCCGGCCAAGTCGCCCGCCAAGAGTCCCAGCAAGTCTCCAGCCAAGCTCGCCGACAACTCTCACCCCGCAGCCAGGTGTGTGCAGTCGGTGTAGTCTCCCATGTAAACCCCGCATTACAGCAGCGTGGACAGAAACAGCGATATCTGGCTCGGAGACGCCGGCGCCGCGGCAGGACGCGCCGGCCGCGCGCTCCCCGGCCCGCTCGCCGGCCAAGTCCCCCGCCAAGAGTCCCAGCAAGTCTCCCGCCAAGCTCGCAGACACTCTCACTCCCCAGCCAGGTGAGCGCAGTGCGCTGTCTCGAACAGCCGGGCAGAAGCCCACAGAACATCTTG
Source organism: Nematopogon swammerdamellus (assembly GCA_946902875.1). NCBI lineage: Eukaryota > Metazoa > Arthropoda > Insecta > Lepidoptera > Adelidae > Nematopogon > Nematopogon swammerdamellus. Next base: position 15,440,601 of record OX336356.1, read on the forward strand.
TGTAAATTGTGTTTGTGTTGGGTTAGTATTTATTCTGTTTTTTTTTTTATGTTAGATCAGTCGTGCTATTTAATATGTTAATATGTGGGTCCAACTGCAAATCAGCGCAATAGACAACGTCGTAGTCTCCGATTGCATATGCTGAGTTGGGCCAAATTTGTCGCCATCTTGTTGACGTGCTATCTGTATATATTGTTATTTGTTAAACTGGCGACATATAACACTCATTTCATTTCATTTCATTTTCATTTCATCAGCAGCTACAGTGGAGCTGGAGGTTTATGACACCGCATCACATTTACTTCTACTTCATACTTGTGACGCTTTCTGTTATTGGTTCTTTTCTTGTGACAACTATTAGAGTTTAGCTTTTTCGTCGCGGCGTCGTCTCAAGTTACTAACCTTGTCACTATTCTAAAAGGCTCACAAGATGGCCGCGACCGGCGCACAGTTACCTTTTTTTTTTTTAATGGAAACTGGTAGGGTTGGCTACATCATATCACCTGCAACATCCTGATGTCCTGATGTCAGCCTGTAACACCAGGTGAACTAGGTGCCATGTCAGTGCTTCCCTTCATTTCATGTCGGTTACACTGAACTGGACGGAATACACGAACTATTTACATAGCCGTTTCGACCGACGTTTCATTCAGTGCGGTGGTATCAACTCGGGCGGGATAAACCCTACCACCTAGTAAGGTAAGAAGGTAAGGGACCTATAGTTTTACGTGGAATCCGAACCACGGTCAGCCTCCAACGGTCGAGCAGTCACCCATTCAAGTGCTGACCGCGCTCAGCGTTGCCAACAGTCGACCGACGGCACCACTGGGCTACCGAGGCTGACAAGCTGCCTTCATTTGAATATTTGCCACTTGCCAGAACCTTAATTTGTATCTGTCAAAAAAGTGCACATATCACCGTTCGGAACCGGTGTAAAACTGTAGGTCCCTTCCCTTGCCCCTTACTAGGTGGTAGGCTCAAATTGTAGCCGACTGGATTGGTATCACCGTACTGAATGTATGATGGCCGCATAGCAGCCTCGGTTGTGTTCTCCTCCAGTCCAGTATAGCCAGCAATCCAGGGAAGTCTCCGGTATGGCACCTACCTTCTCGGAGGTGATATTGGCTGGTCGGAGCATGCGCTTTGGCCCCTCCAACTCAGCCACCCATACCGGATTACATAAAAAAAAACATGGAAGAGTGGCCAACTTGAAACCTATTTTTAACAGTGCAGTGCACTGTGCAATACAATAAGTATGCATCGTACAGTTGCAGGTCTAGGGCTTCTGGGGCAACGGAAGACCACGCTCGGTTTGCCCCTCACACCTTCAAGCTTGCCCAGCAAGAGCTTTGGATCTGACGGTGAGTTGTAATTTCAAAACTGTACTTCCGTATTTCCTCCTCAGAACCGGTGAGCTCTGGAACACTCCATTTCTGGTCTATACAGGGTGTTTCAGGATAGGGTTTCGTAACTTCAGGGTTCGAAAGAGGTCCATATTTCAAGCCAAAAGCTCTGAAACGTTTTCCCAGATTCGGTCATTTTATAGTACTGTTTGGTGAAAATCGTTTCCCCGAGCTTTGGTGGACAGTTAAAGTCCGCCTTTATTAAATAAAAATAAAATTACTAACTTACATACTTAACTAGTAGAATTGAACTGCATTTAGGTAAATTCCAAACACTTAAATTTGAATGGCATTAAAAGAAAAAGGGGACTTGAATAGGTCATTGCACTCCCTAGATCTATGCAGCACCTTCCCATACTCACTGTCTATCGAGTTTTTATTCCAATTTTCAATTTTTGTATGAAAAAAAAAGTATAGAATTTCAATTTGAGTGATAAGGATTTTTTCTTCTAATAATGAGTACTTTCTATTCCTGGAGTTTCTCAAGCCTATCCTGAAACACCCTGTATATTTACCTATATATGTATATAAATTTCTCCTACACAGTCTCGGGTCCTTCAAGAGGGGGGTGAATAGGCATCTGTCAGGCCAAGACATTCGCAACACCCACACACAACACAACCAATTGCAATTGTGTTCTATGTTTGCAGTTAAGCTGCCGACTCTGTCGTCTAGCCTCGGTATACCGACGGAGGAAGTTCCAAAGAAGAAGGGTCGCGGACGACCGCGCAAACACGACAAGAACAAACCCAACCCCACGGATAAGTTCAGGTATTTTTTTTTTTATGGAATCTGACACGGTTGGCTACATCACCTACAACATCCGTGATGTCAGCCCATAACACCGGGTGAACTTGGTACCACGTCAGTCCTTCCCTTCGGTTGTGCCGGCTACACTGAACTGGACGGAAAACACAAAAAGTATGTATGTATGTATGTATATATTCTTTATTGAACACCAATTTATCAAAATTAGGTACAACAGGCGAGCTTAATGCCGCGAGGCATTCTATTCTAACTAACCTTTGGGATGTGGGAGAAGTACATGCAGGCGAACAAGAATAGTTTGTGACAATGTGTTAGATTAAAGAAATATGTATGATAAACTACGTACGAATACTACATAGATACTTTAATAAGCATATATATGTATATAATAAACTTACATATTATATGTACATTAATCGGTGGTACCGTTGTGCAACACAATCAACTGAATGACAGGAGAGTAAGAGAAGGGGCGTTAAAATATGTACTTATGTAATATAAATTGCATTTACTACGGTAAGGAAAGGAGAAGTTTGTTTAAATTTATCTTAAATACATTCATAGACGTAGAGGAGCGTAAATGCACAGGCACAGGCAAGTACCGGCCCCACACGGTACATTTCGTTTGCAACATACTCTCCAGTTCATTGTTGTCCGCATAACCAAAGGGAAGCACAGGGAAACCTGATGGAGAGATTTATCCATTTTTGAACATTTGTTTTGGTCATATCTCGAGAACTGCTGGCCCTAGACCTATCATACTGGCACTCAAACGTGAGGTTTCTGAGATCTACCCATCTGTCACATGAATTTTTCTTTAGTCATATCTCGAGAACCGCTGGTCCTAGCCTGCTAGGACACAGCAAAGTGCTCTGGAATGTTCCGCGTAGCAAGAGTTTTTTTGCTTAATTTTCGTTTAACTCGCGCAAACAGCCAGACCCATGGCATCACAATCAAGTCGTAAATATGTAACATTATTGTCTTTAACGCATCAAATATGAAATCATTGTAATGACAGATCGAGGAGTAAGCTGCTCAAACATTGCGAAGAAATGCGGGATTGCATAATCCGACAACCCCGTTAATTCGAACCGCCCCTGCGTTCGGATTAGCGTGTCTCTATTGTATGTACATATATACCTATGTTTTTTTTTTACTCGACATCCGTCTTTCAGTCAGTTCATAGTAAGGAAACATATTAGATAGGAATTATTTTTAAAACAAAACAGCTTTACTCACCGTTCTTAACGAGCTATGTGGCTCGACAGAGTTCTCTGCCAACCGTCGCACTAGGCAGAGTGCTCATGAGGTTGGGTCATACGCTTGGCCCGAAACGTCGAGCCACATAGCTCGTTAAGAACAGTGAGTAAAGCTGTTTTGTTTTAAAAATAATTCCTATCTAATATGTTTCAATAAAAGGATTTTTGTGCTACTTTACCAACCACCCAGACATGTCGGCACATGGTGGAACAGCAATAATTGTAAAAAATAATATCAAACATCACGTCCTGCCTGGATACAGACAAGAACACCTGCAGGGTACATCAATTTCAATAGAGGAGTGGCAAGGTCCTCTTACTCTCTCATCTATATACTGTCCACCCAAACACAACATCAGCGATGAAATGTTCTCTGAATTCTTCAGCACTCTTGGTCACCGATTTGTAGCAGGCGGTGATTGGAACGCAAAGCACGTTAAATGGGGATCAAGAATGATACTGACAAGGGGTAGAGCACTTAAAATGTCTATGGACAGAAACAGACTAGAGGCTATATCAACAGGTGAACCGACATACTGGCCTACGGATACCAATAAAACTCCCGACCTACTAGACTTTTTCATCACAAAAGGAATCAGCGACCTCTATCACACAGTAGAATCGTGCCTAGATGGCTCATCAGATCACTCCCCAGTTATAATGACCTTGAGCACCAAAATTATAACCAAGTCAAATGTGTGTACACTATACAACAAATTAACCGATTGGAGTGCTTTCCAGGACTGTCTTGAAAATGAGCTTGACCTTCGCATACCCCTCAAGGACAGCGACAATGTCGATGAAGCCGTGCTCTACTTTACAAGGACTATACAAGAGATAGCGTGGAGAGTTACGCCCTCAGTGTAAAAAAATTTAACCTTCTCAAAAAATTATACCATGGAAATCAAGGGGAAAGTTCAAGAGAAACGTAAACTAAGGCGGAGATGGCAACTAAGCCGACATCCAGTGGACAAATCCAATCTCAATAAGGCCAAACGTGAACTGAAATCGCTGATCGCTGAACAGAATAATAAAACCCTACAGGACAAACTGGAAAAATGTGGCTGTGATAGGAGTGAATACAACCTGTGGAAAATGACAAAGTCTTTCAATCCACCTCAAAAGCCTGTACCTCCACTGAAACGCTCAAATGGAACATGGGTAAAGACTGACTTAGAGAAATGTGAACTGTTCGCAGATCATCTCGAAAATGTGTTCAAACCGAACGATTCCCAAAACGAAAACGAACACACAGAGCAAGAGATAGACGAATTACTGCAAAGCGACCAGCAGATGTCACCGCCTCTAAAAACAGTAACGCCAAGAGAGGTATTCAGAGAAATTAGAGGCATGCAAAACCTTAAAGCACCGGGATACGATCTGATCACTGCAGAACTGCTAAAAAGGCTACCGAGAAAAGGAATAGTAATGATAACAATTATCTTTAATGCTATCTTAAGAATACAATACTTTCCTTCTATGTGGAAAATATCGCAGATCATATTAATACACAAAGCTGGTAAGCCGCCAACTGATGTCTCATCCTACAGGCCCATAAGTTTGCTGCCAGTATTATCCAAACTCTTTGAAAAAATCTTCCTCGGTAGACTCAAACCCCTACTAAAAGAAGAGAGTATCATACCGGATCATTAGTTTGGATTTCGATCAAGCCACTCAACCATAGAGCAGGTACATCGCATAGTCAGAAAGATACGACAGTCTCTCGAGAAGAAGGAATACTGCTCAGCGGTTTTCCTAGATATCCAACAGGCCTTTGATCGCATATGGCACAAGGGACTTCTATACAAAATAAAAAAGACATTACCAAACACTGTGTTTATGCTGATTAAATCCTATCTGGAGAACCGGCTCTTCCAAGTCAAATATAATGAAAACCAATCCACTACTCGAAAGTGTCGAGCCGGAGTTCCACAGGGCTCTGTTCTTGGCCCTGTACTATACACCATCTTCACAGCTGATCTTCCCGAATCAGACCAGGTACTCGGAGCAACATACGCAGATGACACAGCTTTTCTAACGAGCAGTTCAGATCCAGCAATGGCTTCAATAATACTACAAAACCATATTGAGAAAGTAGACCACTGGCTGGATATCTGGCATATACAAGTTAGCGCTACCAAATCGATACATATTACATTCACGTTAAGACAAGACGACTGTCCACCGATCAGACTCAAAGGTAATAAACTGCCGCATAAAACTAGTGTAAAGTACCTCGGATGTCACTTGGACCGGCGACTGACCTGGAAGAACCACATCACAGCGAAGAAAGAGGAACTAAACCACAAATATAGAAATCTCCACTGGCTCCTGGATAGACAGTCCAAACTTTCGCTCACTAATAAACTCCTTGTGTACAAAACAATCCTCAAGCCGGTGTGGACGTATGGCATCGAACTATGGGGATCTGCCAGCACATCAAACGTGGAAATTCTGCAACGATTCCAGAACAAGGTTCTACGCGGAATCTGCGGTGCCACATGGTTCACCAAAAATAGTGAAGTCCACGAGTACCTGGAAATGGTAACAGTGAAGGAGGAAGTGAAAAATCGGCTGGAAAGTTACAAATTGCGTCTGCAGCACCATGTGAACCCGCTGGCACTACAGCTCCTAAATACAAGAGACGACATCGCCCGACTCAAAAGGAGCAACCTACTCCTGTTTAACTAGGAAGATGGAAGGAACATGGAGGCTGTTGTCAATGGATGGCAGCTTCCCCGCGTCACTTAAACAATACCATCAAACCTGATAAAGGCTTAAAAAGGCTGATTGCAGGTAGAAGAGAAAAAAAAAAACATAGCTCGTTAAGAACCGTGAGTAAAGCTGTTTGGTTTTAAAAATAAAGTCTAACAACCACGGTAATTTATAACACCCATATTAGATAGGAATGTTTGTGGTTACAGAGCGCTAGCGGAGGGCGAGGCGGGTGTGCCGGAGCGTAGCGCGCCCGTGCCCGCTTCCTTCCTGCAGTACCGCGGCCCGCCCGGCGAGGCGGGCAGCGACAGCGACGTCGGCCAATCCAGGTAACATTCTACACTTTATATATCTTACACGTTTTTTATTATTATTATTGATATAGAATAAACTAACATCTATATGATTGATTTATAATTTATAATAAAGAAGCCGTGTTATGATTTATTTATTATAAGCGAGCAGCTTTATGATTTATCAATCATCAATCAATCAATACTAATAATAAATCTGTAAGGGATGGCCATGGAGTAAGTTACTTTGTTTTATGAGATACTGCGTTTGTAGACTCTATGTATGATACTAAAACCAAATTGATAATTTTTAGAAATCTTTTCTGTATGTATGTATGTATTTCCACCATAACTCTTAAACCGATCGTTCGAATTCGATGAAACTTAGTACGAGCATTTTTAACTTTACGGGACACAGGATAGGCTAAATAAAAGTCAGTTCCGATTACGCTAAGGTGTAGCTCTCATACAAACGGAATTGTTCCGCGCGCCAAAATAAAGGTACGATAGCGGGCTTCCTTACTTTCTTCTTTTTAAATACGAATTTCACGCGAGCGAAGCCGCGGGCAAAAGCTATTTATAATAAACGAGCAGCTTTATGATTTATTTATAATTATTTATATATCTTACACGTTTATTATTATTATTGATGTAGAATAAACTAGCAGCTTTATGATTGATTTATAATAAACTAGCAGCTTTATGATTAATACACTAGCAGCTTTAACCGCCTCCGCCGGTTTGGAACGGCACTTGAGCGGTTAAAGGCCGCTGCATACGTAGCGGGGCGCCGGTGGGAGCGGAGCGGGGAAATATTCTCCGAAAGAATATATTATATCCCGCTCCGCCGCCGCTCCGCTCCCGCTCCGCCGCCGCTCCGCTCCCGCCCCGCCGCGTATAAACACGTGCTTGCACTAGTTCCTGAGGATCCTGCAGAAAAGCTCGCCCCACCCCCGCCCTGCCGGCACCCCGCTACGTATGCAGCGGCCTTAACTCTCTCACTTTTGCTCTGTATGTTTGCGGTCAGGTCAAGCAGCAGCTCGTCGGCGTGGAGCTGCTCGTCGTGCACGCACTACGACGACGACCTCAGCGACCACTCCTGCTCCTCATCGTCCACAGGCGGGTATGTCGACCTACACACACTGAGAGGTGAAACCTAGAACGACAAAAAAGGTATGGGCGCCGGTCAAATGCTTGTATGAGAATTAGCGTCGCCGAGTTGCGGGGAGCGGAGTGTACTTACCGATGATAAGATATTCCACTATTGTGCACACTAAACTTGGCTGTAGTGTTTTTACACGAAAACACAGAGCATGCGGGCATTTTAAACAGGTTTTTGCGAACGCGACCGATGACAGACTAACGGGCCAGCGACTGTCCAATGAAACAAGTATGTTTTTACTTATGTCGTGTTACGCTGGTGAGGATAGGGTTCGGGGTCAATACCTTTTTTACCGTTCTAGGGTGGAACAGAGGGTTGGGTTTTTTTTTATGGGAAGGACGACATATGGCGCGCGCCAGTCCTTTTTTTTATGGAAACTGACACGGTTGGCTACATAACCTACAAATCCGTGATGTCAGCCCATAACACCGGGTGAACTAGGTGCTATGTCAGTGCTTCCCTACATTTCAGACTAACGCAGAGGTGTAGTCCGACGGCGCCCACGGGCATTCCGATATTGACGGGGGCTGCGAATACCATGTCGGCCGGCTAGGTGCACCTTCACATTATGTTTGAAGGATCCCAGACTGTACATTAGAGGAAAGGATGTAGGTTTGAGTGCATTCCACATGTTGGCAACCCTGTAAATAAAGGATTTACAGGATCAATTGGGTAGAGTTAAAAATAAAACAGAGCCAAGTACTTGGTTCTATTTGCTGGACCTTTTTCTTGCTTTTTCATACATATAGACATTTGTGCATAAAAGAACCTTTGCTCTCGCTGGGTTTGTAGTGGAAAAACAACATGGTTCTTTAATGCAAAACATTTTTTAGCACTTTATTTAGCCCCTCTTGTATTTAACTCATTTTGAGAAAAAATGTCACATGGTTCCTTTTCATAAATCTCTAATTTGTCCTAAGTTGGGGGATATCGACAGTGTGGATGCATTCCCAATCTGTTGCGCGTGGAACGATAGTAGTATGGGGATGGAGGGATCGCATCGTGTAGCTCCTTGGTAGTCATTACCTTCTTGTACGCGTAACGCGCGGTCGCACCGAAGGAAGATGCCCCTTACTAGGTGGTAGGCTCAAATTGTAGCCGACTGGGTTGGTACAACCGTACTGGATGTAAGATGGCCGCATAGCAGCCTCGGCTGTGTTCTACTCTAGTCCAGTATAGCCAGCATTACAATGGCAAGTCTCCAGTACGGCACCTACCTTCTCGGAGGTGATATTAGCTGGTCGGAGCATGTGCTTTGGGCCCTCCGACTCAGCCACCCATACCGGATTACATAAAAAAATTATAATAATGAAGGTGTTTAAAATTAACTTCCGATGTATTGAAACTAAAGCTAAGCGTCCACTTGTCCGGACCGCACGCAACGGATCAATCGGAGCCGTTTGTGGTAGTTCGTCCACATATTCGCAGCAAACAGATTGCCGACGCGGCGGGCTCAGGACGAGCGCTGAATGCTAATAGCCGCGTACTGACAGAGCGCGGCCGCCGCGCAAGGCAGCCTCGGCTCGCATGCCTCGGTCAGTCAGTACGCGCCTCGCCCGGGGCAAGCGCACGCGCGGTCTCGGGCCACCGGTGTCGCTAAGGCCCATTCGGCCTTAGCGCCACCGGTGTGCGGTTTCTGGAAGGTGTGGATCTAAGCTTACGATGGCTTCACCGAACATATCCGGGCCCATCGGCAGTAGAGGAGGGTATTAATCGAGGCCGGGACTAGCGAGTGGCCACTCTAAATTTCCCGCGCATGCTTCACGTTTCGGCTCGCTGCAAGCCCTCGTCAGCTAGTCTGCGTTGACTAGGACGCGGGGAAACCACCAGTCCCGCTCTCGACCTCCCTCTCTCTACCTATCCATATTCTGTAGGATGCTTCCAGTGACGTTTTCGAAGCTCTCTCCATATATGAGCTTAGCGTCGATCTTGGGAGCCCTAGATTCTTGAAGAGACTGTAGAGCGACTTCGCTGGTAGTCCCCTTGCTCCGACTTCCACAGCGAAGAGATCAGTCTTGAATCCGTTTCTCACAATCCGGTCTACTAAGTTGCAGTACTTGTTAAGTTTGATGTTGTGGTCCTTCGGTATGTTACTTTCCCATGGAACTGTAAGTTCAACAAGTACTACATGCTTTGTCGCTTTTGAGAATATGAGTATATCCGGTCTTAATGCTGTGGTACAGATTTCCGAAGGCATTTGGTAATGCTTCTCATGTGTGTCCATCAACAATTCCCAATCCTTTGCTGCTCCCAAAATTGAAGAAGGTTTAGTCCTATCTTTGGGCAGCTTATTGGCTCCAGGTTTCACAAAGTTGACCTTCTGGAAGCCGCTACTGGTTTGCCCTTTCCTGGTCCGTGCAATTGACAGGTTGATGGCCTCTCTGATGATTTGGAGGACTTTGTCATGACGGTAGGAATACTGGCCTCGCTCAAGTAGTATTTTGCATCCGCATAACAAATGTTTGGCCGTGCCTACGAACTCCTTACATGACGGGCATAGTTTATTTGTAGATTTCCCCCATCTAACTAGGTTACTCGGGTCGGGGAGAGTAAGCTGGAATGCATTTAAGTAGAACTTAAGCAGCTCAGGGGACCAGTTGTATATTATGGATTTCCACTTCAATGCAGGAGGGATGCAGAAGTCACCCACTGTTAGCCAATCATTCTGCATTTCTAGGTTTAAGGCGTGAAGTTTGAAGCCTTGTTCCATGTCCTCCTGAGCAAAACCTTTCAGTATTTCTTTATCAGACTTTGCTGTTTCTATGCCCAATCCAGATCTATTGGTGCGTGTACCAACTTGGAATGATTTGTAGAAGTCGAGTCTCGATTCCAGTTCATCTGATAGTGATGTGTTGGGTAAGGCTTGAATAGCGCTATCATTGGAGTCTTTGAGTATACATCGTTTGGCTATTCTCGCCTTTTGATAAAATATCGACGGTTTCTTAATGTTCAGTCCAAAGTTATTGTGAGATCTGTATAGCGTTGACGAGTCAGCCGGGTGAGCCAGTCCAAACCATGATTTCAGGAATCTGGTCACATACGAGTCTAATTTAGTCAGGTTTTGCTTTGTGAAGTCGTAGACGAGAAATGGCCATGAAAGTTTTGATGTCAGGTAGTTATCGTAAATCCATGCCTTTTGTGTACCCAGGAGGGGAAGATTGTCAGTTTGGCGGAGGCTCTCTTCGAAAAGTTGGACAATATCATCAGTAGGATGCTCCTTTCCTCTGCTGGTGATCCTTTTGCCCAAGAATTTAAAAGGAGCTTCATCAGCCACGGTTGCGATTGGTTTTCCGGCTACTGTCAAACCTGGATTGCTCGAGGTAAACTTTGAACCTTTCCTGGTTAAGCTCAAACAGTAGCACTTCGCTGGTTTTATCTTCATCCCTTTGGTCCATTCACAATAGTCATCCACCACCTTAAGAAGCGACTGATTTTGTTTTGGATTGCGGGTTAACAGCGTAATATCATCCGCAAATGCCAGGATGGCCGCCATATATGTGTCTCCATATTTGAACCTGTATCCCCATTTCTTTTCTTTTACGACAAGCGTATCAATTAGAATGTTGATAACAATGTTAAATGTGACAGGAGAGAGGCAGCAACCCTGGAAAAGTCCTATGCCGTAACGAATTTCCGGTGTCTTCTCCGTTTCGCCTTTTACTTGTATTACAAAGGAAAGTTTTTTGTAGTAGGAGGCTATTATATTACAGATCAGAGGTGGCACATTATACCACTCTAGCGCCTTTAATAGTAACTCATGGCGCACCGAACCGAAGGCGTTTTCAAAGTCTAACCACGTGGCAGTTAATTGTCTCTCATTCTTCCTTGCATCTCTAAGACATTCAGTCAGCAAAGAATTATGTTCGAGGCACCCTGCAACTCTTGGGAGAAAACCTTTTTGGTACTTCTTCGGTAAGTAGTTGTTGGCACACTTTTTTTTGAGTAGTCTGGCCTGTATAATGGAGAAGAATATTTTCGAAATTGTGTTCGTAAGGGCTATAGGTCTAATATCCTTGGGATCAGTAACTTCTTTCTTTTTTGGTAGAAGAACAAACACGGCTTTACCAAGACAGTCTGGCACTTCTCTGTTCGTCCAAATTCTTTTGTAGATGTTCAACATGTGTTTCCGCACTGATGGACATTTTTTGTATATGATGTATGGTATGCCATCGGGTCCCGGGGCGGAACTATTTGGTTTCCTTTTTATGTGGTATTCCAGCTCTTCCATCGTCGGTGAATCAGCATCAAATGCTAGAGCAGGTTCTTTGGGTTTTGGAGCTGGTGGATCCCTGTAAGTTATATCTGCCTCCGGGGTGGTATATGTGGATTTAAAGTAGTTGAACATCTCGTCCGTACTTAACCTAATTGTACCCTGCTGTTCCTTAAAAGCTTTTTTGGCGAAATAAAAGGGGTTCTTCTCGAAAGCTGCTATATTCTGAGCCTTTCGAAATTCATTGCCAGCAACCGTAATTTGCTCAGATACTTTCTGGATGAGTTTTAGGATAGATCTCATCGCTCTGGCTAATTGGTGGCATAGATTTCTGTCTCCTGAGGCTTTAGCCTTCCTTAGCTGCTTTATCAACTCTCTCTTCCTTCTCCTAAGCTTTGCTTTGAAAGTGTTTTCTCTTTCCATTGGGTTGTGGTGATAGCGAACAGGGTACAATTCGGAGAAGTAATTGTAAATTGTTCCCTGGAAGTCATACAGCTGATCTTCGGGACTCTGCCTGCAGCCTGGGAGGTCAAGTCTTTCGGCTAGGCATCGATCATGTTGCTTCCAAGTGGTCTCGGATATGCTCGGTAAGCTTAGTCGGTCTCTGGGCGAAAATGCTTCATGGTGAGAGGAAGGTTGCGCAACACTTTGTGACGTGTGAGGTTGTACTCTGTCAATAGTGTCAGGTGGAGAACTTACAGGCGCTTTCTGCCCTGCTTCACTGTCGCTATGTTTCTCCTTCACGTGCTTTTCTAGCCAGATTTTTCGCTTATATTGTTTCCCACACTTCGAGCATTTCAAGTCCATATTCATGCCAAGGTTGTCAGAGATATCGATCGGTGAGCGGTTCATCCTCCCTCCCTCTCGGACCGCTCTGAGGGTATTTACTCTTTTGACTGTCGTAGCTTTTATTTCCTGGCGCGGCTTGCTAGGCCTAACGCCCGTCTGTCTCTCCAGCGTCACCAGTCTTTCCCGGTCGTCAAATGGACTTTCCCATTCGTCAACGGTCTTTCCCGGTCGCCAGCTGTCTTTCCAGCGTCATCCCGTCTCTCCGGGCTGTCTTGTTTCGAAGGTGTGGATCTAAGCTTACGATGGCTTCACCGAACATATCCGGGCCCATCGGCAGTAGAGGAGGGTATTAATCGAGGCCGGGACTAGCGAGTGGCCACTCTAAATTTCCCGCGCATGCTTCACGTTTCGGCTCGCTGCAAGCCCTCGTCAGCTAGTCTGCGTTGACTAGGACGCGGGGAAACCACCAGTCCCGCTCTCGACCTCCCTCTCTCTACCTATCCATATTCTGTAGGATGCTTCCAGTGACGTTTTCGAAGCTCTCTCCATATATGAGCTTAGCGTCGATCTTGGGAGCCCTAGATTCTTGAAGAGACTGTAGAGCGACTTCGCTGGTAGTCCCCTTGCTCCGACTTCCACAGCGAAGAGATCAGTCTTGAATCCGTTTCTCACAATCCGGTCTACTAAGTTGCAGTACTTGTTAAGTTTGATGTTGTGGTCCTTCGGTATGTTACTTTCCCATGGAACTGTAAGTTCAACAAGTACTACATGCTTTGTCGCTTTTGAGAATATGAGTATATCCGGTCTTAATGCTGTGGTACAGATTTCCGAAGGCATTTGGTAATGCTTCTCATGTGTGTCCATCAACAATTCCCAATCCTTTGCTGCTCCCAAAATTGAAGAAGGTTTAGTCCTATCTTTGGGCAGCTTATTGGCTCCAGGTTTCACAAAGTTGACCTTCTGGAAGCCGCTACTGGTTTGCCCTTTCCTGGTCCGTGCAATTGACAGGTTGATGGCCTCTCTGATGATTTGGAGGACTTTGTCGTGACGGTAGGAATACTGGCCTCGCTCAAGTAGTATTTTGCATCCGCATAACAAATGTTTGGCCGTGCCTACGAACTCCTTACATGACGGGCATAGTTTATTTGTAGATTTCCCCCATCTAACTAGGTTACTCGGGTCGGGGAGAGTAAGCTGGAATGCATTTAAGTAGAACTTAAGCAGCTCAGGGGACCAGTTGTATATTATGGATTTCCACTTCAATGCAGGAGGGATGCAGAAGTCACCCACTGTTAGCCAATCATTCTGCATTTCTAGGTTTAAGGCGTGAAGTTTGAAGCCTTGTTCCATGTCCTCCTGAGCAAAACCTTTCAGTATTTCTTTATCAGACTTTGCTGTTTCTATGCCCAATCCAGATCTATTGGTGCGTGTACCAACTTGGAATGATTTGTAGAAGTCGAGTCTCGATTCCAGTTCATCTGATAGTGATGTGTTGGGTAAGGCTTGAATAGCGCTATCATTGGAGTCTTTGAGTATACATCGTTTGGCTATTCTCGCCTTTTGATAAAATATCGACGGTTTCTTAATGTTCAGTCCAAAGTTATTGTGAGATCTGTATAGCGTTGACGAGTCAGCCGGGTGAGCCAGTCCAAACCATGATTTCAGGAATCTGGTCACATACGAGTCTAATTTAGTCAGGTTTTGCTTTGTGAAGTCGTAGACGAGAAATGGCCATGAAAGTTTTGATGTCAGGTAGTTATCGTAAATCCATGCCTTTTGTGTACCCAGGAGGGGAAGATTGTCAGTTTGGCGGAGGCTCTCTTCGAAAAGTTGGACAATATCATCAGTAGGATGCTCCTTTCCTCTGCTGGTGATCCTTTTGCCCAAGAATTTAAAAGGAGCTTCATCAGCCACGGTTGCGATTGGTTTTCCGGCTACTGTCAAACCTGGATTGCTCGAGGTAAACTTTGAACCTTTCCTGGTTAAGCTCAAACAGTAGCACTTCGCTGGTTTTATCTTCATCCCTTTGGTCCATTCACAATAGTCATCCACCACCTTAAGAAGCGACTGATTTTGTTTTGGATTGCGGGTTAACAGCGTAATATCATCCGCAAATGCCAGGATGGCCGCCATATATGTGTCTCCATATTTGAACCTGTATCCCCATTTCTTTTCTTTTACGACAAGCGTATCAATTAGAATGTTGATAACAATGTTAAATGTGACAGGAGAGAGGCAGCAACCCTGGAAAAGTCCTATGCCGTAACGAATTTCCGGTGTCTTCTCCGTTTCGCCTTTTACTTGTATTACAAAGGAAAGTTTTTTGTAGTAGGAGGCTATTATATTACAGATCAGAGGTGGCACATTATACCACTCTAGCGCCTTTAATAGTAACTCATGGCGCACCGAACCGAAGGCGTTTTCAAAGTCTAACCACGTGGCAGTTAATTGTCTCTCATTCTTCCTTGCATCTCTAAGACATTCAGTCAGCAAAGAATTATGTTCGAGGCACCCTGCAACTCTTGGGAGAAAACCTTTTTGGTACTTCTTCGGTAAGTAGTTGTTGGTACACATGTGTTTGAGTAGTCTGGCCTGTATAATGGAGAAGAATATTTTCGAAATTGTGTTCGTAAGGGCTATAGGTCTAATATCCTTGGGATCAGTAACTTCTTTCTTTTTTGGTAGAAGAACAAACACGGCTTTACCAAGACAGTCTGGCACTTCTCTGTTCGTCCAAATTCTTTTGTAGATGTTCAACATGTGTTTCCGCACTGATGGACATTTTTTGTATATGATGTATGGTATGCCATCGGGTCCCGGGGCGGAACTATTTGGTTTCCTTTTTATGTGGTATTCCAGCTCTTCCATCGTCGGTGAATCAGCATCAAATGCTAGAGCAGGTTCTTTGGGTTTTGGAGCTGGTGGATCCCTGTAAGTTATATCTGCCTCCGGGGTGGTATATGTGGATTTAAAGTAGTTGAACATCTCGTCCGTACTTAACCTAATTGTACCCTGCTGTTCCTTAAAAGCTTTTTTGGCGAAATAAAAGGGGTTCTTCTCGAAAGCTGCTATATTCTGAGCCTTTCGAAATTCATTGCCAGCAACCGTAATTTGCTCAGATACTTTCTGGATGAGTTTTCGGATAGATCTCATCGCTCTGGCCAATTGGTGGCATAGATTTCTGTCTCCTGAGGCTTTAGCCTTCCTTAGCTGCTTTATCAACTCTCTCTTCCTTCTCCTAAGCTTTGCTTTGAAAGTGTTTTCTCTTTCCATTGGGTTGTTTTAAAAGAGTTAAAAGAGTTTTGGTTGGGTTTAAAAGAGGATCAAATTGTTCGTACCTTTTGTAAATTTTTTCAAATTGAAACAATTTAATAATAATAATATTTACTATTATTATTTATTTATTTATATGACCACCTTAAGAGGCTCTCGCTGAGTGGTTGGGTCAACGGCCAGATCCAGAAGGCAGCCCTGCTCAACACTGCACGCATCGTCCGGAGTTTCCTCTTCTTCCTTTCGATCGGTAGCCTGGCTCGCCCCGCCGCCGGTGGTGGAAACTCCATTTGTTTTTATATCAATTTTAGGTTTTAATTTTGTAAAAATGTAAAATTTATATAAAAAGAAATGTGTGAATAAATGTATAAAATATTAATAATAATAATAAACTTTATTTCAGGTAATACAGTTTATTATTATTATTATTTATAGCACTAACAGCTTGAAGCTGATGCGTGCATATCATTATTTTTTTCTTCAGAGTGCACTTGATTTAATTTAATAAACTCTTTTTTTTTAGGCTATTTACATTATATTAGTGATTTTTTTTTTCTTTTATGTGTTTATCTAACTGGTTTTTAAATCCATTTACACTTTTAGCACTTATGACCTCCTGCGGTAGTTCGTTCCAAGAGTCCACAACTCTGTTCACCAAGAAGTGTTTCCTCGGGTTAGAATGAAATGCTGAGCGGTTTAGCTTTAGGCTGTGTCCTCTAAGATGTGCATTGGTATTTTTTGTGAACATTTCTTTGAGATTTGGCAAGTCATAGTAGTCATTGAGGATTTTGTATGTTTCAATGAGATCTCCTCGTTGACGACGCTCCTCTAGGCTGCTAAGTCCGAGTGCTTCGAGTCGGCGTTCATAGTCTTGTTTTTTGAGCTGTGGGACCATTTTTGTGGCTCGTCTTTGAACGCGTTCCAAAAGATCTACATCCTTCCTGAAGTATGGATTCCAAATCTGAAAGGCATATTCCAATAATGGGCGAACATAAATTTTGTATAGTTTAAGGAATAGCTCTGTAGTTATGTAAGAGAACGCCTTCCTGATCATGTAGAGTAAGGAGTTGGCTTTCTTGACAACTTCTATAATGTGTGTCTCCCACTTGAGATCATCTGATATTGTCACACCGAGGTCGCGTTGCGTTTTCACTGCCTGTACGATTTTTCCATCAATAAAGTAAGAGTGATGAGGATTTTTTGGCCCGAGGTGAAGTACAGTACATTTTCCGGCATTGAGCGACAGCAACCACACCTTTGTCCAACCCGAAATCTTGTCAAGAGTGTCCTGAATTGTTTGCTGGGCGATAATGGGGTTAGCGAAAAACTTTGTGTCATCAGCAAACAGAGAGAAGGTGAGGTGCGTTATTTCTCCCAGATCTGTTAGAAACATTCCGAAGGCTACCGGTCCGACGACGGATCCTTGTGGAACACCGCTCAGTACTTGGCGAGGTTCGGACATTTTCTCTCCGACGCGAACCCTGAACCTTCTATCTGTCAGGAAATCTTGGAACCACAAGAGGAGGTTTCCTCGGATCCCAAAGTGTTCCAACTTGTGCAAAAGCCGCTCTATCTCTATGGGAAGCCGCTCTATGGGAACTCTATCAAAGGCTTTTTCGTAATCTAAGTAGAGTATGTCGACAGCTTGTTTCCGATTCCATTCCTGCGTCCATTTGTCTACACACTCGAGCAAGTTGGTTACAGTTGATCGCCTTGGGACAAATCCATGTTGTTCCTGCAGGATGATGTTTTCTCGTGCCAGGAATGCTCTTACTTGTTCGATAATGATTTTCTCCATTGCCTTGCAGACAATACTAGTTAGGCTTATTGGACGGTAGTTTGCAGCATCAAGTTTGTCACCTTTTTTGTAGATTGGAGTCACAATGGCCTCTTTCCAGTCAGTTGGTAGTTTGCCATGTTTGAATGATGGCACATATAATGTCTCTAACATTATATGTGCCAACTGGTTGCTTACCTCTTCTGAGCATTCTTTCAGGAAGATGGCCGGGAGTTCATCAGGTCCCATGGCAGTGTTTTCTCTGAAGGACTTTAAAACTTTGAAGACTGCGGAGGGGGTAAACTCTACTGTCTCTAGTGAGTTCACTATCTTGGCAGTGACTATCTGTGGCATGGGACCATCACATTCTCTCACATACGATTTTTCAAATTGTTTTGCAAAAATGTTAGCCACTCCTAGGTAATCAGATATAATGTTGGTGGAGTTGTGTGCGCGAAGAGCAGGTGGGACACCCACTTTGGAGGAGAGCTGCTTCCGAATATAACCATAAAAAGCTTTCGGCCCAGTATCTACAATGTTTGTCTCAAATTTCCGTCGTGCTTCTCTTGTCATGGTTACAATTTTGTTATTTATCTTGCGATAAGTTGTATACTCTTTGTCTGATTTATTTAATTGGTAGAGCTTCCACAAGTGCTTGTTTTTCTTGATAAGATCCAAAATGTCTTTGTTTATCCACAGTTTATTATGTGGTTTTTTGGCAGAATTGGACAGGGGTACATATTCGTTTAGGGCTTTCCTAGTGGTACTTTTGAAATTGTTCCAAGCTTCTATTATGTCAGTTTACCTATAGTTAATTTTAGGAATTAAATTATAGTTAAATATGATTAAAATTATAATTAAATTAAAATTAAACATAGTTGAAATTATATTAAATAAACTAAAATCAATTAAAATATTATAAAATCAGCATAATATATTCGCCTGTATACATTTTCAATTATGGCATTGTTGCATTTTGCCAGACGCTCCATGAAGGCTGCTCTTGTTTTCCGTATCACGGCACGTAATATTATTACTGTTGTCCGACAGCCGTTCCAGCTACAACGAGACGCTAGACTCGACCAATCAGACTCCGAGCGACAGCGAGAGCCGCGGCGGCGTCGCGCGGCGCGGGGCGGCGCGTACGTCCAGCGATCGCGACGCGCACAGCACACCCGGCAAGGTACCGCATCCGTATTAGTCTTGTACAAAGACCGAGCGACCGACCGAACCGATATACCTCACTGAAGTGAACGAACGTGCAAGCTCAGAACAACTGAGCAAAACACGAGTCCTTCATCGCAGGAGAGTTTTGCTGCAGCTGCGACGCACGGCACTATGCGAGTTTTCTCCCCAAACAGAGATTATTAACCTGTTTTGGTGGTTTAAAAAAAATAACCAGGGTTAAATTACAGAAGATGCGTCGCGGCGACGCATCTTCTTTAATTTAACCCTAACCTAATGTTGAGGCGGTGCATGTCGTTTTTGTTAAACTCCCATAGTGCAGTTTGGCTGCTACCACAGCAGATGCGTCAAAGCTCTCCTGCGATGAAGGAATCGTGAGCAAAACATCTCAGCTGCTCAGCCGCTCTGCCGCTCTCAGAACGTCGGTCGGTCGGTCGACCGAACGATCAGAGGTGAGAGCGAGCGAAGGCGCGAGGAGCAGTCGGTCGGTCGGTCGGTCGGTCTGTCGGTGGCGGAGCGCACTACCTACTTTAGTGAGCCTGAGCTAAATGAACAAGAGAGCAGCTGAACGACGAGACCGAACTAGTTCGCCGCGTTCACTGAACTACAAAGAGCGAATCAGTACAGTGAACGAGCAAGGACAAGACTGATCGGCATTAGCGTTCAGTTTCAGTAGTTTTTTTTACCTGACTGCGCGAAGCAAAAACGCGGGTAATATTTTTATTGGATCTAATATGGTTAGCTATATCACCTACTAAAGTCTGTTTTTTTAAAGACAGAGCAATTTGACAGGCAAAATTAACTGTCAAACTAATGACTCGATGAACGGCATGTAAACATGGGTTTTCCGAATTTTCGAGAATTACATGACTATAGCATGATGAACGGCACGGAAATATGGGTTTGCCGAATTTTTGGAGAATTACATGATGAATGGCACGGAAACATGGTTTACCGAATTTTCGAGAATTACATGATGAATTGCACGGAAACATGGTTTACCGAATTTTCGAGAATTACATGATGGACGGCACGTAAACATGGTTTACCGAATTTTCGAGAATTACATGATGAATGGCACGGAAACATGGTTTACCGAATTTTCGAGAATTACATGATGAATGGCACGGAAACATGGTTTACCGAATTTTCGAGAATTACATGATGAATGGCACGGAAACATGGTTTACCGAATTTTCGAGAATTACATGATGAATGGCACGGAAACATGGTTTACCGAATTTTCGAGAATTACATCATGAATGGCACGGAAACATGGTTTACCGAATTTTCGAGAATTACATGATGAATGGCACGGAAACATGGATTTTCCGAATTTCGAGAGCATAGTTTGCAATTTCTTTTTTCGATCGAGTCAAACAGATCCAATTGCGTTTTAAACTTTTCTTTTTTTCATCATAATATTTTTTTTAAGGCTTTAGCCATTCCTGTCTATGCCAGCCCCATAGTAACTATATTGATATTTTAATGTACTTCAGCACGATTCAATGCCTGTGACTTTACAAAAAAACTTAGTATGAATTCAAACTCCTCCCCCTGAGCTCGCCCCAAGGCTTCACGTACTTTAAAAAACAGGTTGATTCTGTCAGTTCTTAAGTCTCTCAATAGCTTCTGCCTCAGTTCTTGGTTCCGGGCACATTCCAACAGTATATGGAGTAGGCTATCCCACATAATGCTGCAATTGGGTGATTGTGCTATCTTCATGAGGTACATTGTCTTATTTTTTGGAATGTGTCCAGATCGTCCGAACTTCTTTGTAGTAAGCCATATATGTTTTCTTAACATCCAACTCACAGCGGTTTACGAGGATTCGGGAGAAATCAATTTTTGGTAATATTTGTTTTTGAAAGTTCGTTAAAGAGAGACTGTGACGCAGGGTCGCGGCACGCGATCGTCCTCCAAGACTCCGGTGAACACGGACGGTGGGGAGAACAGCGGCCAGATACCCCCGCTGTCGCTCGTCTGGGCCAAATGCAGGTATTGCATAAATTTTTTTTTTTATGGAAACTGACACGGTTGACTACATCACCTACAACGTCCGTGATATCAGCCCATAACACCAGGTGAACTAGGTGCCATGTCAGTGCTTCCCTTCGATCGTGCCGGCTACACTGAACTGGACGGAAAACACAAACTATTTACATAGCCGTTTCGGCCGACGTTTCATTCAGTGCGGTGGTACCCACCCGGGCGGGTTAAACCTAGTAATAATATTACTATAAGGGAGTCATATCCCTTAGTCGCCTTTTACGACATACACGGGGAGAGATGCAGTGGGACTATTCTTTTAAAGTACCGGCCCCACACACATGATTATAATTTTTTTTTATGTAATCCGGTATGGGTGGCTGAGTGAGAGGGGCCAACGCACATGCTCCGACCAGCCAATATCACCTCCGAGAAGGTAGGTGCCATACCGGAGACTTCCATATGGATTGCTGGCCATACTGGACTAGAGGAGAACACAACCGATGTTGCTATGCTGCCATCTTACATCCAGTACGGTGGTATCAACCCAGTCGGCTACAATTTGAGCCTACCACCTAGTAAGGGGCAAGGGAAGGGACCTACAGTTTCACACCCGCTCCGAAGGGGTTAGCAGCATGTATGCACGTAAATTTTTTCGTTATATAAAACTCATTAGTACACGCCGACCGTAATCGAACCTCGGACCTCCGCACGAGAAGCCAACGCCCAGACCACTCGGCCAGCCGCCACTTCGATTTAAAGTGAGAGTTAGGACCCCTGAGCTCTGTTGTCAATGCGGCCTAGGAAGATCTATTGTGATCTCTGAAAAGTTTATAGCTCACCCACAAGTCCGATTTCCGCTATGAACCGAGTTATATTCTTGGGGTTGAGTGCCTGTATTTGACCTGGGTTAAAGATATTAACCCCCAAGAATATGGCTTCTACTGTGAATGAGCACTTCACATTCACAAAGGATGTGTTTGTATGGGTGTTTCATCATACCACACACACACACGCACGTATGCACGTGCGTGCACGGATCCTGACAAAGAAAAAAAAACTATATCATTGTACCGCCAAGGTGTGGAACTGTCTTCCGGCGAGTGTTCTTCCCGAATCCTTTAACCTGGAGGTCTTCAAACGTCGCATTAACAGGGTAGACAACCTAACAACAGTCGGCAAATCTGCTGGCATGGCACCTAACTGAGCGTGGTTTTGTGAGGAGACGTGATTTTGGCTCTGTCCACTGCAACATTGGCCCCCCGGCGGCACGGTGAACAGTTCTGGTTTTCACATAAAGTTTCTCGATTATGCCTATCCCATTACCAAGCAGGTCTGACCTCTTAACTTCGCAATTATTAAATACGCTTACATCCCTTGGCTTCTATGCCATGCCTTGCAGATACACGAGAAATTTGGCCACGTAGACTCAAATATTTTGTAAAATAATGAAGTGAGATCAATAATCTTTATTGGCACTTGAAACCAATGAAATACACAACGAAACCGTATACAACAAGTGAGGATTCATTTATTTAGAAGCACAGACAATTTTTTTTCAACTCCAGGAAAAACAAAACACTCCCGACATTTTTTTCCGAAGTTTTCTAATCTAAAGTTGCCGAATGACGCTTATAATTATAATAATAAACATTATGATAAAAATAATGATTGAATTGAAAAGCTTGACCTTTTGGACCTTGTATTTCTAAATTTGATGAGGTCTACCTTGGGTACCGTGGGGTTACACAAGTGCGGATTGGTACTGCTGCGCTGAGGTCAATCGTGACCTCCACGACCAAAGTGAAACACACGGCACCCAGTTCAGCAAAGTGTGGTCACTGGCGTCATAGGGTGGTTTCTTTTGTTGGCAGATAAATATAAGTCACTCTTCAAAACCCATAGATGGCGCCAGTAGTAGGTTTGCATTGTACTATTTGTAATTAGAACATTCTCAATATATTGCATGAAATACTGCGCTGCAGTACTAGTGTATGCTTTAAGGCGCTACACTTAAGAGTGTAGTTTGATTTTTTGGTAAAGATCATTCATTTTATTTTAGATGGTCTTTATTGTATGAAAAAAAAAATTAAATGAGTGAATTAATAGTAGTCTTGTTACGAGTCGAATACATGGACGACTCGAGTGACTCGAGTTGAAAACATCTATAACTCGAGTTGCGACTCGAATACAAAAACACTCGCTATAGATTTTCTATTTATTAGTCTCGGAACCATTAAATAATTTTAAGTCACTAATCTCGTACAGCGCGTCACCAGTTCAATCAAATGAATTCAACTGTCTCGCAGCAGCAGATCGCGTCACCCACTCCACGCGCTCGACTCGAGTGCACTCAGATGACTGAATGTGCGAATGCGAGTTGACGAACGAATACAAAATACTCGGCGACTCGCGGCCTTGAGAGACTACGACTCGAGTCGGTCTACTCGAGTATGGACGGTCGGCCGGCGTGTCGTCGCCGTCAGTCAGTCTCTCAAGGCCGCGAGTCGAGTACTATTTTGTATTCGTTCGTCGACTCGCATTCGCGATCAGTCAGTCGTCCGAGTGCGTGCACTCGAGTCGAGCGAAGCGAGTGGGCAGACTGCCTGACTGACTGCTTGTCCGTACGAATACGAGTCTGACTCGGTTTCGCTCCGAATCCTACTCGAGTTCCTCAAGGTTCTCTTTTAGGTCCTCTTCTTTTTATAATTTATGTAAACGACATCCTCGCTTGTTTGCGTTATTGTAAAATCTTAATTTTTGCTGACGACATGAAAATAGTACTTGAAATTAAATCAACCAATGATGCAATCAGACTTCAAGAAGACCTAGCAAGACTCGAAGCCTATTGGATAGATAATAAACTAGATGTCAATGTTTCAAAGTGCTTTAAGTTGACGTTTACAAGAAATGTCAATGTCATACCTACATCGTACGTACTTGGAGGTAGAACTCTCCAAGATGTACAATCTGTCAGGGACCTTGGGGTGCACCTAGATTCTAAACTCATATTTGATAAACACATTAAGGTTATAGCTACCAAAGCATCAAAAATGTTAGGCTTTATTCTTCGGCTGTCCAAAAACTTCAAAAATGATTCCACTATTAAAACTCTCTATTTTACATATGTTCGGAGCAACTTAGAATATGCATCACAAGTTTGGAATCCACAATATTTAATTTACAAAAATAGATTAGAGAAGATCCAAAACAAATTCCTCAAATACCTTAATTATCGTAATTACTTAGCCTTCGATAGTCCTACCGAATGCCTTAAACATCACAAAATACTACCTCTGGAAATAAGAAGGGAAATTGCTGATATTTCCCTTCTAATGAAAATAGTAAGTCGTAGCCAACTCGTGGACTGTCCCGAGCTGCTAAGCCTTTTGCCTATTAGAGTACCAAACCGACCCAACCAAACCAGGAATACATCCTTGTTTCATGTACCACTCTGCCTAACAAGGTATCGGCAAAACTCATTTTTAATAAGAGCTACTAAAAAATTCAATAATGATTACAGTGAAGTGGATTTTTTCAGTGATGGATTTGAGACTGGCATCAGTAAAATTTTTTGGTACGAGTACTTAATTATATGCACTAGGTACCTGTCAACCATGCCATAGTACTTCTTGGTCCATAGTTCTTCGTAGTAACTTTTATATTGGCTTGCGTATCAAATTCACATGTTTTATTGTAATTTCGTCTTCGGTGATTTTTTGCTTATTTCAGTTATTTTTGTTTTCACTCATATTCATTCATGGTTACATTTTTACTTTAATCATTAGTTTATTATTTAGTTTTTAATCTATTACATCATATTCTAAGTTATCTACATGGTTTGTAGTCATCCATCTGTTTTATGTTTTTTTTTTTCTTATCTGTACCAATCTTCACCGGTGTATGTGTTTAATCATAAGTATTACTGTAATGTAATTAATTTCACTGTTGGTTGGTCTCAATAAATAAATAAATAAATAAATAAAAGGTGGTAGTGGTGAGTCATGGACAATTTTTTTCATCAAGGAAACGAACTAGCCTATTAATCCTATCTTTGAACGTAAACTAGTTGAATTATCTACGTATTTGATTATACATAAACTCATTTCATTTGAGTTGAGTGTAACACACCTATCGACAACCGACAACACTCTGAGTGTTATATATATATACAGTGCGACAAGGCTTGAAATGAACGTGGATGACGTTTGTGGAAGGGCGCTGCTGCAGCATTAGGGTTGTCAATTTTGAAAATTTCCTTACACTAGGGGAAAATAGAAATAGAAATAGAAAATATTTATTTCAACATAGTGAATTTACACAGAAACAAAAACAAACTACTTATACATAATATTTTACAATTCACTTTGGTGAAAATGGCCTAGGCGCAGCTCAATGTGCCTATGCCTAGGGACACATTGGTGCTGTTTTTAAGCCTAGCCAATAAGCGCTTAGCTCCTAATACACATTAGGTATAACATAAAATATTACAATTAGTGTAGGATAATATGTGAAAAAGAGAAAGCAAGGTACCTAACTGATGAGATAACTATAAAATAATTAAATTTGCCGTTGCCAGTTGGTTGACAACATAAATGAAATGAAATGAACAAACCACAATTGTAGGAAGGTATACAAGTGTAAATTGATTTGACAAGGTGATACATGTGCTCACTCAACACTGGGACAGCCGAGCAGGTATACTGCATGTATAGTATAATGTGTATCAAGGTGTGTGTGTGAGCGTGTGAGGATGTATGTATGCTTGTGAGGGGGTGTGAGGGATTATGTGTGTGAGAAGGTGAGTGTGTGTGATTAGTTGTGTTTTTATATATAAATGTGTGCTTACCCAATTTATTTTCCAACTATTTATTTGTATTAATCTGTGTATTTAGAATATATATTTTCATGTGATTTTTAAAAGTGACCGTCTTTTCTAATTGTCTGATTGGTGGCGGAATGTTATTCCAACATCGGGTGGCCGCATATTTGAAACTTCCCTCAAATGCAGCCCCCCGATGCCTTGGAACCTCCAGCAATTTACCAACAGACCTAGAGTTGTAGCGGTGTCCTTCACCGAGCCATTTCAGCTTTTTCCAAAGTGACTCAGGCTTTCGAGTACGTATTATTTTATGCACCAAAACGGCCTGGTGAAGAAACCGACGGTTCTCCATTCGAAGCATTTTAAGGCGGTTTATATGCGGTGTTATGTGTTCTCTTTTTTTTATTATTTTGTCTTCACAGAAGCGGACACACGCATTGTGTATTCTTTGAATACGCTTACCAGTTTTTTTATATATACAAGGCCCATATACCACATCACAATAGTTGAACTGCGAGAGTATCAAGGCGTCAGTGAGCTTATGTCTTACCTCTTTTGTGATGTGATTCCGGATTTTATTAAAAGTTTTTAATTTCCCCATGGAGTTCCTAAATTTATCTGTTATGTGCTCTTCGAATTTAAGTGTCTCGTCCATTTTAACACCTAAGTTTCTCGCCGATCTCACAAGTGGTATGGTAATACCATTGATTTTTAGTTCGGGATTTTTTATAAGTACCTTGTCTACAGACTTTCTGTTGCCCATAACTAACGCCACGGTTTTTACTGGGTTTAATGCTAGTCCGTTTGCTAATGACCAGTTCCATGTATTTATTAAGTCCTTATTTACTTTTATGACCGCCTCATCTAACTCCGCAGGTGGAAAGGAATATCGCAGCTGTGAGTCATCGGCAAATAGAACGCATTTCATATATTGCAGGCAGCTCGGGAAGTCTGCAGTAAATATGGTATAAATAAAGAGGGGACAGCGACGAGCCCTGTGGGCAGCCTCGCTCGACTCGGGCTGCTTCCGACAAGGCTAACGTTCCGTCTTCTTTAAGTGTTTTGACAATTTGGTATCTGTCTGACAGGTAGCTTTTTAGTAGTTCTACTGCATCGCCAGAGACTCCGTAGTGTGACATTTTTGATAGTAGTAGCTGTGTGTCTATGCAATCAAATGCTCGTGAATAGTCCAACAGTACCAAAAACGTCACACGTCCGGAGTCGGCGGCCGTGAGCACCTCGTCGGTTACCTCCAGCAGAGCAGTGCTCGTGCTGTAACCAGCCCGGAACCCATTTTGGCAGTCCGGTATTATATTATTGGAATGAAAATAATGTGTCAGTTGTTTTGTGATTATTTTTTCGAGTACTTTAGAAAGCGCCGGCAATATACTTATGGGTCGTAGGTCTTTGAAATCCTGAACGTCTGCTTTTTTGGGTAGTGGAGTAACTAGAGCAGTCTTCCATGATTTAGGGAAATAATTTGATAAAATGCACAAGTTTATAATATGTGTAATAATTTCCAATGTCTGGGTTCGAAGGTGTGGATCTAAGCTTACGATGGCTTCACCGAACATATCCGGGCCCATCGGCAGTAGAGGAGGGTATTAATCGAGGCCGGGACTAGCGAGTGGCCACTCTAAATTTCCCGCGCATGCTTCACGTTTCGGCTCGCTGCAAGCCCTCGTCAGCTAGTCTGCGTTGACTAGGACGCGGGGAAACCACCAGTCCCGCTCTCGACCTCCCTCTCTCTACCTATCCATATTCTGTAGGATGCTTCCAGTGACGTTTTCGAAGCTCTCTCCATATATGAGCTTAGCGTCGATCTTGGGAGCCCTAGATTCTTGAAGAGACTGTAGAGCGACTTCGCTGGTAGTCCCCTTGCTCCGACTTCCACAGCGAAGAGATCAGTCTTGAATCCGTTTCTCACAATCCGGTCTACTAAGTTGCAGTACTTGTTAAGTTTGATGTTGTGGTCCTTCGGTATGTTACTTACCGAAGGACCACAACATCAAACTTAACAATGTAATTGTATTGTAAATTGTAATTGAAAAACCATCCACACCTATTGATTTAGACTTGATTGCTTCAATGATAGATAAAACCTCTTCACTGCTGGCCAGATTAAAGCTAAAATTGGAAGTTGTAATATTATGCATTGTGTTTTTGTAGAACTCCACTGAGCACCTATCAATTTTAGAGGTTGTAGGCAACTGCAGGAAGTGCGAGTTGATATCCTGTGGATTAGATAAGTGGCTTGGAATTGTGCTGGATGAAGTTTTCATAGGTATACACTTTTTCAGACCCTGCCACAGTGCCTTGGGATTTTTTAAGTTACCGTTAACATAATGGTTGAAATATGCATTTTTCTCTAGTCTAATGGATTTGGTAACGAGGTTCCGTAAGTCTTGGTAATAACGGCGGTGCGGTTCTTGATTTGAGCGTCTCGCTCTTGCACCGGCTCTCTCGAAAATATCGCTGCAAAAGAAAATGTATGTATAGTACCTATATGGTAAGTAGGTACGTACTTACTTTGACGTGATGACGTCACGTCTTATAAATTGATTAACACCGGCTGCACTCACGAAAAAGTGTCACGTTCCATCTAAATCTGTGTGTGCAAGCGAGAGCGCGATAGAGAGGCATATACAATAGTAGGAAATACAAAATATATTTGTCCGTCTTTTGCGAGCCTCGAACCCGCGGTCCCTACCACCAATATATTGTGACCGGCGAGACGTCTTAAACCACCCGGCTAATCGGTCCTGTACCAGTGAAGCGAAGTTCGGTCACCAGTTGGTGCAGATTTCATGGAGCGACATCTAGCGTCAACATCTAGCACTTCAGCGGTAGTTTACTTGATTTCGCAGTTAGGTAGTTGTTGCAACGTTGTAGTATGACACGTTGTAGTATGCGCTTTGATACGTAGATGGCGTAAATTAAAAGTTTATATTGATAATAAATCTTTATTTTCACATTTTTATCATGTACTTAAATTAATTTTACATATTTTATATTCTACAAAAACTTATAAAAATCCACAAAATTAATAAAAATCTAAATAAAAACGGCAAATATCCGCCGGCGGCGGGAGGCAGGCCTCCAAGCACGCCGGTGGGTGCAGGCCGTGGCTACGGAGCTCTCCGGGACGACGCGAAACAAGCTACGAGCGATAGGTGGTGGTACTAGACACGTAGGCCACCACCACCCCCATCCCGGAGAGCTCCGTATCCGTCGGACTGCGGGGCGACGTCACACAGCTCTTCTATCATTGTTGGCCCTCTTGCGTGCATCGCTGTTGCGCACGGCGCTGCAGCGCGATAGCCCCAAGCTAACCGGTGGCGGCGGACTTCGTCCGGTCGTAGCTGGTGTGGCGGGGACGTGTCCCTGGTGCGTCATCCTCACCGGCAGACGCGGGCGATGGATCAGCGAACCGTGGTGGATTGGATGCGCTGGTTGCGAAAGAAGCAGCAGGTCTTGTCACTGGATCCGGCCACACCGCGAGGAGGGCGAGGCGTGTTGACTGGGACGCGCGACGTCACTTGTCCCTCCTCTGACACAGCGGGGTGGTGAGGCGCTGAGGCGGTGTCGCCGGTAATGCACTGCCGAGGCTGTCGGGTAACCGGTTTTATAAAATTTTCATTTTTTCAAATTTTCAGAAAAAAAATTTACCCCCTGTCAGTCTGACAGCTTTTCTTCTTAATATTATTAGTTTTTAAAGTACTCACATTTGCGATTTAAGAATTAAACTTCTAAGCACGATAAGTATTATAAACTCATTTTGTATCTGACTTCGCACTTTATATACTTTATGACGTCATCACGTAAAACTATCATCCGTAAACCGACTTTACAGACAACCTATTTTTTTATTTAACCTATTTTTTTATTTAATGTATTGAATTTTAGGAAGACTTGCTCACTAATAAAATAGATAGACTTCGATTTCTGCTAACAACACCACAGACTAAGAAAGATACTAACGTACGCGTGAACGGGTGAAACGCAAGATGGTCATCTGGCAACACTGTGGCGGCGTTAGTTCAGCTGTCAGCCACATTCATTTCAAGCCTTGTCGCACTGTAGGTGCAAAGTGCAATAATAGTTGAATTAATTAAGGCCTCACTCACGCACTCTATGTACTTGCGCGCGCTAACTACCTACCGCCCGTCGCACCGCCGCGCCGGCGGTGAAATGGGCTGCCCAAAGAATATAAACAGCCGCGGGGAGCATACTTACGAGCGGCCGGCGCAGCTGCAAAGCAATAATCACTTTACACTCGATCGTTAAGGTACATTTTCGCACGCAGCGATTGGCGATGTGATGCAGTAGGCTATTAAAGCCCGAAGGTAGGAACTTTTTCTATGGAGTGATTTATCTGTTACGAAGTGACTATTGTGTAATCTGTGGTAGTGGCGGGTGAGTCGTCGACGATTTTTTTCATCAATGAAACGAACTTTTTTTTTTTCTTTGAATCAGAATGAAGAATCACTGTCTTTCCTATAGGAAAGAATTACTGATCACACTGGACAAAAACGTGCGACCATTTATCGCCCACAACTGTGAGTCCCGCGCGTGGGTTTTAGGCATTCAAAGGAATTAAAAATAGTTTTGGCCACACGCATGGCTTAGGGGACGCAATTTAAAGCGGCAGGTGGCCGAGTGGTTTGGGCATCGGCTTCTCAACGAGAGGTCCGAGGTTCGAATCCGGTCGGCGTGAACCAATGAGTTTTTTCTGAATTTACGTGCATACCTACACCTGCTGCTTCACCGTTCGGAACCGGTGTAAAACTGTAGGTCCCTTCCCTTGCCCTTCACTAGGTAATTCAAATTGTAGCCGACTGGGTTGGTACCACCGTACTGGATGGAAGATCCTCGCCCGAGAAGCCTCGGTTGTGTTCTCCTCTAGTCCAGTATAGCCAGCAATCCAGGGAAGTCTCCGGTATGGCACCTACCTTCTCGGAGGTGATATTGGCTAGTCGGAGCATGTGCTTTGGCCCCTCTGACGCAGCCACCCATACAGGATTACATAAAAAAAAGGGTTAAAATTATTATTTTTTTTATTGCAGAGGCTACCCCTGGTACCCGGCGCTGATAATCGATCAGAAAATGCCCAAAGGTTACGTCTACAACGGCGTACCGCTCCCGGTTCCTCCTCAGGACGTGCTGAACCTCAAGAGGAACATGTCGAACGAGTCCATACTCCACCTGGTGTTGTTCTTCGACGCGAAGCGCACCTGGCAGTGGCTGCCGAGGAACAAACTCGAGCTGCTCGGCATCGAGAAGAGCGTGGACCAATCCAAGCTGGTCGAGTCGAGGAAGCCGACCGACAGGAAGGCCGTGAAGAAGGCGTACGGTGACGCGATGCAGTTTCGCAAGCAGGTAGGCGATTTATTTATTTTATTTATTTATTTATTTATATACAATACACCAGCTTCTCGAAATGTCGACAGTCTTCGAAGAAATAGCTTCTGTCACCAAAGCCTACAAACAAAGGCTCATAAAACACCCCAACCAGCTGGCAGGACAGCTTACTACACTCCCGTATGAGAAAAGGCTCAAGAGACAAGACATCCTGGAGTTGTGACAAGAAGTTCAACAACCCAGCTATGCTAGCATGAGAATCGAGGCATCTTCGATTGAGGGTGCACTCACCAAGCCTTAACCATTTCATACCAAGCGGCGGGTGGCCGAGTGGTTTGGGCATCGGCTTCTCATGCGAGAGGTCCGCGGTTCGAATCCGGTCGGCGTGTACCAATGAGTTTTTTCACGAAAAAATTTACGTGCATACCTACACCTGCTGCTTCACCGTTCGGAACCGGTGTAAAAACTGTAGGTCCCTTCCCTTGCCCCTTACTAGGTGGTAGGCTCAAATTGTAGCCGACTGGGTTGGTAGCACCGTACTGGATGTAAGATGGCCGCATAGCAGCCTCGGTTGTGTTCTCCTCTAGTCCAGTATAGCCAGCAATCTAGGGAAGTCTCCGGTATGGCACCTACCTTCTCGGAGGTGATATTGGCTGGTCGGAGCATGCGCTTTGGCCCCTTCGACTCAGCCACCCATACCGGATTACATAAAAAAAAAAAATAATACACCTGCTTATAGTCTAGAGACTTATCGCAGATAGTCAAAATTAAAAAAAAATTATAATTTATTTATTTATTTGACACTTAACTAGCAAACCTTACAGGATATCCTAACTCGTTTACTAGCCTAATTTTACATAGGCTTGCAATTTATTAAGATAACTTATAATTAATCTGTTATATGTACCTAGGCTATTATTAAAAACATCAAACTCTGCCTCCTTATTTAGCTCGTTCAGCATATGAATAGCTCTGTTTAGAGGAGAGCACATCTGTAGATTTGATCTTGCAGGAGCTGCACCGTGCTGACATTCTGTCGATTTTTAGGTTTCCGTATCCCGTACGGAAACCTATTACTAAGCCTACGCTGTCTGTCTGTCTGTCTGTCTGTATGTCTGTCTGACTATACTACAAGAAGTAAGGTCTCAGGAAGGAAGGTGTGGATCTAAGCTTGCGATGGCTTCACCGAACATATCCGGGCCCATCGGCAGTAGAGGAGGGTATTAATCGAGGCTGGGACTAGCGAGTGGCCACTCTAAATGTCCCGCGCATGCTTCACGTTTCGGCTTGCTTCAAGCCCTCGTCAGCTAGTCTGCGTTGACTAGGACGCGGGGAAACCACCAGTCCCTCTCTCGACCTCCCTCTCTCTACCTATCCATATTCTGTAGGATGCTTCCAGTGACGTTTTCGAAGCTCTCTCCATATATGAGCCCTAGATTCTTGAAGAGACTGTAGAGCGACTTCGCTGGTAGTCCCCTTGCTCCGACTTCCACAGCGAAGAGATCAGTCTTGAATCCGTTTCTCACAATCTGGTCTACTAAGTTGCAGTACTTGTTAAGTTTGATGTTGTGGTCCTGAGTGTGATCACAAGTAAAGTAAAATCCGAAAATTGTAGATATGTCGTTATGTCATATAAGAAATATATTTTTGTATATTTGAACTTCACGAATGCCGCACAGTCAAACCATTGCTGTAGTTTTTATTTAGGCGTTAGTGATTTTCCTAAACTATTGTTTTTGTACATCCATACTAATATTATAAATTCGAAAGTAACTCTGTTGTCTGTCTGTCTGTCTGTCTGTCTGTTACCTTTTCACGCCTAAACCGCTGAACAGATTATGATAAAATGTTGCACGGAGATGAACTGCATCCTGAGGGCGGACATAGGCTACTTTTTGTCTCAAAAAACAACCCTTAAGGGGGTGAAATAGGGGATGAAAGTTTGTATGGGGAACTCACCATTTCTTAAGTTAGGGATATGACAATTTATATTTGGGCTTTTGGTATGAAATAAATAAATACGTATTTCAGCGTTTTTGCTAAATCAACCCTTAAATTAAAATAGGGGTTGATTTCAAAATTCGATTTTAGGATTTTATAAAATTTTGTACGGAGATGAATTGCATCCTGAGGAAGAACATAGGCTACCTTTTGTCTGAAAAAACAACCCTTAACAGGGTGAAATAGGGGATGAAAGATTCTATGGGGAACCCATCATTTCTCAAGTTAGGGATATGAAAAATCATATTTAGGCTTTTGGTATAAAATAAAGAATTACGTGTTTCAGCGTTTTTGCTAAATCAACCCTTAAATTAAAATAGGGGTGATTTCAAAATTAAATTTTAGGATTTTAAATGATTTCAAATAATTTTATCCATACTGAGGGTGTCTTTGAAGAGGGGGGTTGAGGTAGGGGGGAGGGGTCCGCGGGGAGAGGGGAAGGGAGGATAATTTAATCTCTATCTTCTTTTCTCTATCTCTACTTCTTATAAAAGGAAACGTCTGTTTGCATGTATGTATGTATGTTTGAGGTAAACTCGGAACCACTTAACAGATTTTGATGCGGCTTACACCAATGTAAAGAGTAGTTCTTCAGGCTCACTATCCATACAGTTATGCACTATATACCACACAGCTATATACCATAAAGTTAAATAGCCTTAGGGTTGAGCAGTATCAAGGAAAACGGAATTTAGTGTCGAATGGTCGTAATATATGGCGTTAGCAGTTCTCTTGCGTTGCGTTGGTGTAGTGCGTTGGTGCTTTTGGTAGAAGAGACGAATAGAATAAAGAGTAGATATCTATACTTATAAAATTGTTTGTCCTGACTGAGTAATCTAACGCACAGCCAAAACTACTAAGTCTAGAAAGCTGACATTTGGAACATAGGTTTATTTCATAACGTAAGCATCCGTTAAGGACTTTTGGAAATTACAACTTTAAGGGGGGAATGGGGACGACGACTTTGTATGAAAGTCTTTGTTATTTGAAGTTAGAAACATGAAAATTTGAATTACAGCTGCTGAGATAAATCACTAAAGACCTGTTTCAGGGTTTTTGGTTTTCAAATTTTAAAGGGGGGGGGGGGGGTGGGGGGGGCATGGGGGGTACCAGTGGCCTCGCCCTTAGTTACGTACTTTCTTCCAGAAGGTTTACTGTATTCCAGAATGCAGCTTAGCCTGAAGCCTCGCCTTTAGCTACTTAATTTATTTAAGAAGGTTTATCGTTTACCTAAACGTAGCTCGGCCTTCGGCCTCGCCCATAGTTACTTACTTTGATCGAGAAGGTTTATCCTCTTCCTGAACGCAGATCGGCCTTCGGCGTCACCCATAGTTTATACTTACTTTCACCGAGATGGTTTTATAGCCTTCGTCCTCACCCTCGGTTACTTACTTTCTTCGAGAAAGTTTATAGCCTTCCTGAACGCCGCTCGGCCTTCGGCCTCGCTTAGTTACTTACTTTCTTCGAGAAGGTTCATGGTCTTCGTGAACGCAGCTCGGCCTTCGGCCTCGCCCTTAGTTACTTACTTTCTTTGAGAAGGTTTATAGTCTTTCTGAACGCAGGTCGGCATTCTGCCTCGCCCTCAGTGACTTACATTTTCGAGAAGGTTTATCGTCTTCCTGAACGCAGCTCGGCCTTCGGCCTCGCTCTTAGTTACTTACTTTCTTCGAGAAGGTTTATAGTCTTCCTGAACGTAGCTCGGCCTTCGACCTCGCCCTCAGTTACTTACTTTCTTCGAGAAGGTTTATAGTGTTCCTGAACGCAGCTCGGCCTTCGGCCTCGCCCTCAGTTACGTACTTTCTTCGAGAAGGTATATGGTCTTCCTGAACGTAGCTCGGCCTTCGGCCTCGCCCTTAATTACTTACTTTCTTAGATAAGGTTTATCGTCTTCCTGATCGCAGCTCGGCCTTCGGCCTCGCTCTTTGTTACTTTATTTCTTTGAGAAGGTTTATAGTCTTTCTGAACGCAGCTCGGTCTTCGGCCTCGCCCTTAGTTACTTACTTTCTTCGAGAAGGTTTCATGGTCTTCCTGAACGCAGCTCGGCCTTCGGCCTTGCCCTTAGTTACTTACTTTATTTGAGAAGGTTTACGGTCTTACTGAACGTAGCTCGGCCTTCGGCCTCGCTCTCAGTTACTTACTTTCTTCGAGAAGGTTTATGGTCTTCCTGAACGTAGCTCGGCCTTCGGCGTCGCCCTTAATTACTTGCTTTCTTAGATAAGGTTTATCGCCTTCCTGAACGCAGCTCGGCCTTCGGCCTCGCCCTCAGTTACTTACTGTCTTCGAGAAGGTTCATGGTCTTTCTGAACGCAGCTCGGCCTTCGGCCTCGCCCTTAGTTACTTACTTTCTTCGAGATGGTTTATAGTCTTCCTGAACGCAGCTCGGCCTTCGGCCTCGCCCTCAGTTACTTACTGTCTTCGAGAAGGTTCACGGTCTTCCTGAACGCAGCTCGGCCTTCGGCCTCGCCCTTAGTTACTTACTTTCTTTGAGAAGGTTTATAGTCTTTCTGAACGCAGGTCGGCATTCCGCCTCGCCCTCAGTTACTTACTTTTTCGAGAAGGTTTATCGTCCTCCTGAACGCAGCTCGGCCTTCGGCCTCGCCCTTAATTACTTACTTTCTTAGATATGGTTTATCGTCTTCCTGAACGCAGCTCGGCCTTCGGCCTCGCCCTCAGTTAGTTACTTTCTTTGAGAAGATTTATTTTCTTTCTAGAATACAGTTCACTCTGAAGCCTCGCCGTTAGTTACTTACTTTATTTGAGAAGGTTTATCGTTTACCTTAACGCAGCTTGCCTTCGGCCTCGCCCTTAGTTACTTAGGTACTTTCTTAGAGATGGTTTATCGACTTCCTGAACGCAGCTCGGCCTTCGGCCTTGCCTATAGTTGCTTACTGTCTTCTTTGAAATACGAATTTCACGCGAGCGGAGCCGCGGGCTCAGCTAGTACTTAATACAAATATATTGAGTGATGCTGATGATACGGAACCCTCGGTGCGCGAGCCCAACTCGCACTTGCCGACTTTTTTTTTTATGGAATCTGACACGGTTGCCTCCTTCGCCTACTACATCCGCGATGTCAGCCCGTAACATCTTGGTGAGCTAGGTGCCGTGTCAGTGCTTCCCTTCGGTCGCGCCGGCTACACTGAACTGGGCGGAAAACACGAACTATTTACATAGCCGGTTCAATAGACCTTTCATTCAGTGCAGTGGTATCAATCAACCCAGGCGGGTTAAACGCTACCACCTAGTGAAGTAACTTCTAACGTGCATACATAATTACATATGCCTGAATGTTTGTTTTGATGTGACGATTACGTTATCATGAGAGCCGAGGCTCACTGCGTTCCGGGCTGCATACAAGGCAAAATTCTGCTATTTCTGAAAGATGCACCATCACTATTACTCACCTGACTTGTCTTTACGGGGAACCAACGTCTTTATGCAAGCACCCTTAAATGCAATTAGTTAATTTAAAAATCTGCTGGCATGGCACCTAACTGAGCGTGGTTTCGCGAGGAGAGGTGATTTTGGCTCTGTCGACTGTACCATTGGTCTCTCGGCACAGCCACCCATGCTGGTTCACATAAAAAAATATATATATTTACTTTCAGGTGAACGGTGAGTCGGAGAAATGACGAAGGTTTCCCTACCGGCGCAGAGCGAGAGGCAACCAGTTCAGCTTCGCCACCCTCTCCCTCCTGCCGAGGCACTCCAGCTCCGACTACATGTCCAGCGATTGATTCAAATCAGTAACCACTCAATGCGTCTAAGCCGCATGCAACTGTAGATACAACCAGCGACTCAGCAGCCGCGCAATAAATAAGCGAACGCATACAGCAAAACAGTTACCAATCAACGTGTCTGCGCTGCATACAGTAGATGCAACCAGAGACTCAGCAGCCGCGTTAATAAATAAGCGATCACATACAGCAAAATACCACTCAATGTGTCTGTGCTGCATACAACCGTAGATACAACCAGTGACTCAGCCGCGTTAATAAATAAGCGATCGCATACAGCAACCCAGTTATCACTCAACGTGTCTGCGCTGCATACAACCGTAGATACAACCAGTGACTCAGCCGCAATAAATAAGCATCCGCATGCAGCAACCCAGTTATCACTCAACGTGTCTGTGCTGCATACAACCGTAGATGCAACGAGTGACTCAGCAGTCGTGCCAATAAATAAGCGACCGCATACAGCAACCCAGTTATCACTCAACGTGTCTGCGCTGCATACAACCGTAGATACAACCATCGACTCAGCAGCCACGTCAATAAATAAGCGATCACATACAGCAAAACAGTTACCACTCAACGTTTCTGCGCTGCATACGGTAGATGCAACCAGAGACTCAGCAGCCGCGTTAATAAATAAGCGACCGCATACGGCAACCCAGTTATCACTCAACGTGTCTGTGCCGCATACAACCGTAGATGCAACCAGCGACTCAGCAGCCACGTCAATAAATAAGCGACTGCATACAGCAACCCAGTTATCACTCAACGTGTCTGAGCTGCATACAACCGTAGATACAACCAGTGACTCAGCCGCGTTAATAAATAAGTGACCGCATACAACAACAACCCAGTTATCACTCAACCAACGTGTCTGCGCTGGATACAACTGTAGATGCAACCAGCGACTCAGCAGCCGCGTCAATAAATCCGTGGTAGGTCGATTGAATAGGGGTGCATCCCCTGCCCAGTACGCGTAGTGCGGAGGTGGAATGGGGACGGCGTAATCGCGTTATACAGCTCCTCCGAACACTCCCCATTAAATAGACGATAGAACACACTTAGGGAGCCGACGTCCCTACGGAGTTGCAGCGGCTCTAAGTCACTGATACACCTCTAGATCGGAGCATGTAGGTAGGTTCTGAAAATTTGAATTAGAATGTTCGTAATGATAGTGAATTTAATGTTATAATAAAAAATATAACTGTTTTTTATTGCTAACACTTTTGAAATTAATGTTCACAAATTTAGGGTAAGTAGGCATACTTTTTAAGGTGTGTGATCGAATCACTGTATGAAGTTTCTCTTATAGTCTGCTCCTTTTGCGAAGGCATTTGCGAAAACTCTCTTTCTCTAAACCTCTTCTCTCGAAATCAGAAATCCGTGCCATCTTAAATCACAGTTGGTTAATTCGTCTTGCATCAGCCCATGAGCTGGGCCCGGGAGAATACGAAGATCTAGGAGGCGTCAGGGCATTTTATTTTAAAGATGCTGCTCAGAGGCTCTTGCATCCCTTCAGTCTTTTAAAATTATAACGCTGTCGAATTTAGCGACAAGGAAGTTTTTTACGTCTCGCTTCTTAGACATTGTTGTATTGCATTGGAGAAGGGCAAATTCAGATGGCATAGACAAGTAACGTTTTTGCAAGTGTCATCGCAAAATTAAGTGACTTAAATTGCACCAATGTGTGTATGGTTTTTATTATTTTTAATATAAAAATGTACATATTATTGTAACAGATAAATACGGTAGATTTTTTACATGAGGCTATAACAAAAATAAAAAATTTACTTGTAGCTATCTAAATATTGTGTGTGTGTACTATTTACTGTTAAATTATGCTCGAATATAATGCAAATTGATTCCTTGAAAGATTGATACAACTAAGAAACATTTTGTTAAAATTGGTGTTACGTTTTTATTTTTATTTAATTCTAAACTGAGTTTGTGAAAGTGAAATTGTTTCAAAAAATGCTATTTATAACTTTTTTTTTCGGAAATGCAAAAATTTTACATTCTTTCAACACTTCTAGTATGAAGAAAATTCTTTAAACAATTTTTTTTAGAAAAAAATCTCTAAATAAAAGTAGCAATCAGTCTCGGGTTTGGAATCACCCCTTTCGGGCACTACAGCCTATTATGTAACAACACTATGTACAGTAATACCCCGCTTTACGCGACCCCGCTTTGTGCGGATTCGGTATTACGCGAATTTCGTATTTCGCGCTAAAATGCCCCGCTTTACGCGATTGGTCAATGCGACGTATGGCTTGAATGTGCGGAGTGGCGTGACCCGACACCCAGTCAATAGGAATCGACCTATCTGATATCGATCCATAAAGCACTCTCAACAATTTATTCAGGGTTGGACTTGTTGCAGAGCTTGGACAGTATTGTCGATCGTATTTCAACTGTGCGTCAAATAATCAAAAATAGTGTTGAATAATGAATAATGAAAATGCGCTCGTAGCGCATTTTACAAGAATGAAGACAAAACTCAACTCAAAAAACTTTGGTTGTTTATTTTCGTAAAACTAATGCTTATGTTAAGCATTTTTTAGTTGTTTTATTTAGTTGTTAAACTAAAATTGTATTAAGCAATTGGTAATTTTCAAATTATAGATTGAATCGAGGATTGAATAAGTATGTATGTATATGCATATTTATTTATCTTTTTATCAAGCCCCGATATACGCGAATTTCACTTAACGCGATTTCTTGTGGAACACATCCCTCGCGTAAAGCGGGGTATTACTGTATAATGTTTTAGAAAATCTCCTTCCTGAAACTGAGAGACATGTATGAAAACACGTTTCACTGCATCTTTTTTAATTATTTGTGTCAAAAAAATCGAAAAGATGGAGAGTTTATCAACTCTTCAGGCAGTTAGTCATTATTTAGGGTTATACTACTAACAGACGTTCCGATTTGGCTGGCGCCGAACACCCGATCACGACCAAAGCGGAACGTGTATAAGGTGGTCGGTCCGACATTATTATTATTAATACTGGTTGGACGTGGTCTGCTCGCCCGCGGATCTGACAAGCCGGCCGTCCTGCCAAATCGGTACGTCTGGAAGCTTCGTTCCGACGAAATGCCTCTCAGTTTCAAGCCAATTCTTTGAAAAAACAGGCGGCATGACGTCAGTACACTTCCAGTAGCAATAGGCGACTGGCGGTTGGATTGCCGACCGACGGAACGTCTGTAGCAATGTCTGAATGGTTTCCACGTCGGCCAAATGGGAACGTCTGTTAGTAGTTTTAATAAAAAAATATGGCAGCAAATACTTACTTCGGAACAGCATGGGTTTAATCAGCAAAGGAAACTAAGTTGATTAGCTAAAAATGGTGGTGAAATTCGAATATAAATTTCGGCATCTCCATCAGTCGGAGTTTATGTCCACTGCTGGACATACACCTCTCAAATGTTTCTCCAATCCCTCCCGGCCTTCAGAGGTACGGGAACCACCAGTTGCCTCCGGGCGTCTGCATTCTATGAAGGCACGAAGATACTGCCACCCTAGGTCCCAGCTTCCAAGCCCTACTCAAATAGAAATGAAAATAACCGCACATACGTCATTCAATTTTAACAATTTCATAAGGTATTACTTTACCGCAAAGTACACCCCACCATTGATTGTTATTACTGTTGTCTAGAATGTACATGTTAACAGTTAAAATATATGAAAATAAAATGGACATAGAAGTGAAATAAGCATGTACATGTTAACAGTTAAAATATATGAAAATAAAATGGACATAGAAGTGAAATAAGCATATTCTTAAACTTGGATTAACATTGGAATATTATGGACTAGGATTAACCTAAGTAAAATACCTTTACAAGTATGGTTACGGTTCGCTTAGGCTAAGATTTGTGTTCAAATAATTTATTGTTGAAAACCTCAATATCAATTTGATATAATGTTTTTGTTGTTTTTTTACTAAATAAAGAGCGTTTTCAATAAATTATTGTTTTATTCAAAAAATATTTCACTTTATATAACAGACATTACACAAATGTGTGTTTAACATTGGTAAACATTAAAAATTTTGTCTATTGAAGCATATTTGGTGCACTATTACATCTTAAAATTCATTTTTTATTTTATTTTCTGTCTTGTAAATTAGCTACTCTATCTACCTATAGATTTACTAGAAGAAGTCACTCTTATACTTATAAGTCTACCTTTTCTATTCTAACTAGTCATAAAACATTTCTCTCTGCTCTACGCTCCACTTACATCATAAATGTTCGCAGATTGGAGGTATAATATCGCCACATTTCGTCGATATTTTAAAATTTACTAAATCGTCTGCCCTAGTAGGCCCAATGTTGACTATAGCCATATCTTTCGATTCCTCTTTAGCCTGCAAAATTATCCTGTAACTAGAATATGTGGTTAGAGTGGACCCGAGGACTAGAACGCCGTCACTGCCGCTGACTTTGTCCCGAATGTGGTCCACTCTTTCCCTCGGCACGTTGTCTCCGAAGAAAATGATGTCCGGTTTGAGTGGGCTGTAGCATTTGGGACAGTGGGGTGCTTTAAAACTGTCGACTTGGTCCTGAAATAATAATATGTTTAGTTCAGTTCATATGACAGCTAGTTCCACATAACTATCTGCATACCGCAGGGGGATGCGCCATATCCCTAACGTCAGTCACTATAGAAATTATTATATTTTTTTTTTATGGAAACTGACACGGTTGGCTACATCACCTACAACATCCGTGATGTCAGCCCATAACACCGGTGAACTAGGTGCCATGTCAGTGCTTCCCTTCATTTAATGTCGGCTACACTGAACTGGACAGAAAACACGAATTCTTTACATAGCCGTTTCGACCGATGTTTCGCTAAGTGCGGTGGTATCAACCCGGCCGGGATAAACCCTACCACCTAGTAAGGTAAGAAGGGAAGGGACACCTACAGTTTAACGTGGAATCCGAACCACAGTCAGCCTACATCGGTCGAGCGGTCACTCATCCTAGTACTGACCGCGCTCAGCGTTGCTTAACAACAGTCGACTAACCGCACCACTGAGCTACCCAGGCTGACAAAAGCCTATGGAGTGTGTAAGCGACCAAAATGAGTGCTCCACTTCACTTCATGAACGAGCTCGGGGTGGCTGGAGCAATACCAAGGCGCCAACGTACAAGCGACCGTCTTGAGGTTGCAGTGCGGAGAATTAGCATTAACATTTAGCATTTTGCCAGTGGATATAACAGCAAGAAACTTCGCTGATTTTTTTTTTACATCCACTTAGGTAGTCTTTTTTTTTTTTTTATGGAAACTGACACGGTTGGCTACATCACCTACAATGTCCGTGATGTCAGCCCATAACACCGGGTGAACTAGGTGCCATGTCAGTGCTTCCCCCTTTGATCGTGCCGGCTACACTGAACTGGTCGGAAAACACAAACTATTTACATAGCCGTTTTGACCGACGTTTCATTCAGTGCGGTGATACCAACCCGGGCGGGTTAAACCCTACCACCAAGTAAGATTAGGAGGGAAGGGACCTACAGTTTTACGAGGAATCCGAACCTCGGTCAGCCTCCAACGGTCAGCGGTCACCCATCCAAGTACTGACCGCACCCAGCGTTGCTTAACATTCAATAGCGACAGTTGACTGTCTGCACCACTGAGCTATCGAGGCTGACTACGTCTACATTTACAAAAGTGTTTGCCACTGCTTACTACGAGTCATCACTATTTCTACAAATGTATCACAAATTTTTGCGTGCTGAGTTGGGCGAGGCGGGCGAGCTCCTCACCTGAGACAATTCAACGTCGCCGTCCGGCCGCACCATCTCAACCTCACTCCGCATGTCCGGGTTGTCGCGAACCATCTCCCCCTGCAGAGCCGCACGCTGCACGCGATAGTCGCAGCGGAGACAGCTGACGTCGTACGCGCTACCGTGCAGCTCCACGACGCACCGCGAGCCAGCCTTATGATGCAGGCGGTCCACGTTCTGCGTCACTATTGAGGACAGCTTGCAGGCCTGGAGAGGGGCAAGATTTAGATTTGAATTTCCCTTGCTCCTTGATTATGATTTAAAGTGTGAGAATAGAATAGAATAGAAAATTCTTTATTGCTCCACAAATATTTCACAAGAATAATACAATGAATACAGTTACATGAGGTGCAAAGGCGGACTTATCCCTTAAAGAGATTTCTTACAGCCAACCTTTAGGTGTGTGAAAAGTGTAAAAAATGGAATGTAGGTAGTAGCAAAGATAAAATGTGAAAATTTTTTATTTAAAAATACATATAAGGATTTATGAAAGCCTGAAAAATATAATTATATTTATATAAGTAATACTACGTAAGAATAAGTAGGAATTAGGAGACATTAATTATGTTAAGACAAGCTGTGCCCGCGGCTCCGCCCGCTCTCATATTTTACTTCACTGCTAACCTCATAAGCTATTTAGCGTGATAGTAAGTAGCCTATAGTTGATGGGAAGAATCAAGCTATCCGTAGAATTTGGTTTTATTAAAATCGGTTCAGTGGTTCTCGAGTTATAAGCGGACAGACAGACACTCAGACACTCAGACAGAAAGCAGACGTTGGATTTTATTATAGGTAAGGATAGAGATGATTACATTAGATTAAGATGAGAGTTAGTGCCCCTGAGCCCTGTTGTCACTACGGCCTAGGAAGATCTATTGTGATCTCTCAAAAGTTTATAGCTCTCTCCCAAGTCCGATTTCCGCTATGAACCTATGTACTGCTATGTACCGTGTGGGGCCGGTACTCTAAAAGAATAGCCCCACTGCATCTCTCCCCGTGTGTGTCGTAAAAGGCGACTAAGGGATATGACTCCCTTATATTACTAGGTGTTAGGGTTTAACCCGCCCGGGATGATACCACCGCACTGAATGAAAGGTCGGTCGAAACGGCTATCTATTGTGTATTGGTGTCTATTGTGTAGCTAGTCACAATGTATTGTAATTGAAGATGTTAAAAAAAGAACCCTGCGAAGTTTCTTGCCGGCTCTTCTTTGTGGGTGTAATCGAACCGGATTGTAAAAACTAAACAGGACAAATTCAAGCGTAGTGTACTACCATACGAATGATGAATAAAGAATAAAGAATAATATAATACTATAATTTACTAACAAAACATTGTGACTTGCGAAGT
Source organism: Nematopogon swammerdamellus (assembly GCA_946902875.1). Classification (NCBI taxonomy): domain Eukaryota; kingdom Metazoa; phylum Arthropoda; class Insecta; order Lepidoptera; family Adelidae; genus Nematopogon; species Nematopogon swammerdamellus. The sequence goes on from OX336356.1 coordinate 15,484,494, forward strand.
TTGTTTGTCCGTTCTTCTTCGCGTTGAATTTAGAACTGGTGGAATTTTCGACATATCCAAGCGTACGTTACCTACCTATGAATGAAATTATACAATAAACAATAAACATACTTTCTCCAACTTGTGCACAGCATCGTGCGTAGCGTTCGGCCGCACGGAGCTGAACCTCGGCCAGCCGACGAAGTTCCTGGCCCAGTAGCGTTGCCGGATGCGCGCGTGCTTTATGAACTCCTGGTACTGTGTCGGCTTGTGGTTGGACCGCGCGTACAGCCCCACCGCTTCCGAACGATAATCCGGGATGCCTGGAGTGAGATATGAGTGTGTGGTGTAGCAATTGAAATGTTGAAGAAAGCTGAGTCCCTACGGGTTAGTGTCCGACCGAAAGTGTACTTTCACTTTCGGCCGAAAGCCGTAGCCGAATTTCGGCAAAATTCCACTTCCGGCAGAAAGCCGAAAACCGAAGCCGAAACCGAAAGTATATATGGTATTTAAGTATTAAGGCAGTGGAAGTTTGAAAGATAGCGTGTGTGAGCCTGCGCCGGCCGCCAATCGCGTAATCGCGTCGCGGCATACGCGTCGCGTGCGCACGGTCCGTCGGTTTGTCTGTCTAACAAATTTCGGTTGGGCCGAAAGTGACCACTACTTTCGGCCGAAACCGTAAGTTTGCCGAATGTGGCAAATATTGGCCGAAAGGCCGAAAGCCGAAACCGAATATTCGGTCGGACACTACTAGGGGTTAATTGAAACAAATTTCACAGTAACAGGATGCTGCAGGAGTCACTATCAATTTAACTTAACCTTAAACTTAAACTTGGCTTTCGGAAGGACCGGCCGGCCCCCAAAAAAATTATTGAAAAATATCGCAAATTGCGAGTTCTATGAATGTTTCTTAAGAGAACGAATGAGAAGGACTGGCTGTACGGATAAACCTTTGCTTTTTCTGCCAAGCAGTAAACTGAAGCATTAAACGGGCGGCTTTTCTTTGTTCAAATTGATCCCACAAATCTGCTCCCGCAGTTAATTTAAACCGTTGAGTGCCAAGTACGCAATATTGCAAAGCTGGCAACAACGCCGAAGGCTCACTACGCAATGTTAAAAAATATAGCCCCACTGCATCTCTCCCCGTGTATGTGTACCGTGTGGGGCCGGTACTTTAAAAGAATAGCCCAACTGCATCTCTCCCCGTGTATGTCGTAGAAGGCGACTAAGGGATATGACTCCCTTCTTATATTACTAGGGTTTAACCCGCCCGGGTTGGTACAACCGCACTGAATTAAAGGTCGATCGAAACGGCTAAGTAAATAGTTTGTGTTTTGCGTCCAGTTTAGCGTAGGCGACAGGACCGAAGGGAAGCACTGACGTGGCACCAAGTTCACCCGGTGTTATGGGCTGACATCACGGATGTTGTAGGTGATGTAGCCAACCGTGTCAGTTTCCATAAAAAAAAATGTTACGTACAGTTACATGTTTTTACAGTTTATAGGAAGCAGAGTTAGTTGGCCGCCCGTTTTATGCTTTCTAGCATCCGTTGTACCAGACGTCAATTGACGTCTGGTACAACGGAGTCATGCTAAGTCATGCCGGCGTCGTGCGATAAGATACCTGCTTTTAGATTTGTATGCGTAAATTTTTTAAATGTATATCTAGGAAACATTTTTTTTCTCAAAAAACCTCGAGGACAGACCACAACCCTGTCGAAATTAATTTAGTGACTGATGCAGCATTCTGTCCAAAAATTATATATAATTACCAGACTCCGTAGAGACACCAGCTCCGGTTAGTATGAGCAGGCGATCGTGTCGAGCGAGAAACGCCTCTAGTTTGTCTCGGTCGCTCGCTAAGGGCGGCGCGTGGGCGGGTACAAACGAAATGCTTCGACCGAAGAGTTTATGTGTATTCCCGAGGCAACACACGGGCTCCGCGCGACGCTGCGCGCTGTAGGCGAAGGATCGAAGCTGGAGGACTAAGCTCATGGTGTAGGAGTAGGACGCATTTCCAATACGTTGTAGCCTCACTCAATAGGTAAGTAAATAACGTAATTTTTCGCAACCAGCTGATGATGACATCCATTCCTGTCATCATCAGCTGTATTATTGTTGTTGTTGTTGTTATACTCGCATTTGGTAGGTAGGCAAAGGTCAAGGACCATACAGCATATTACAAATTTTCCTTCAGTATCTAAACTTCCTTTATTCCAAAAATTGCAGCGTATCACGCCTCCCGCCCGAGCGTGCGCGCTATCAAAGACTAAAATACTACGAGTGACTTTACGCACCGCTATGGAAGATTCAAAACAGCGGATATGATAGGGGTGTAACTGCTAAACTTCTTGTGGCCACTATTTACCGAAAACTATTTGTGTATGAGTTTATGTTCCCTTAGGAATTCTCTACTGAATAATCTATGCAAGTTAGGTGCAAAAGTATGAAAAGTCCTCAGAGAAACGTCAAGAAGTAAGGTGAGTTGCAAAACTGCGTTTGCTCCACACTCTATACTCATAGATACACAACTCGTTTTCGGTAAATAGTGGACACAAGAAGTTTTACAGTTATACCCCTCACATACGCGTATTTATTGCTGTGTACGCAATTCGATTGTAATAACAAGGAAAGTGTATAATAGGAAACAGGAAGAATCATCTTATATTTTCGCTCTCCCTCTTCCTCTTCCAAATCTTGCTCTTGTAGTATACTTTTTATAACAATAATTTCTTTATCGATGCACTGCTGTCTCTCCATCTAATAAGTAATAAGAGTACAATCAATTATTTAACAAATCTTCAGTACAGAAATGATTAGTTCATCGATTTTTAAAGTCTGGACAACTCTGAAGTCCGGACGCCACCAATGAATATGATTTCAAGTGGTTCGCATGGAGTCCCACAGAAAAGGAAAGAAAGGGTTTTTAAATCAAACAATTAGTATTTCACACAAATAAGTATTTGGTTCAATGTAAATTGTCAAATACAAAGTTCGTATTACTTTTATATTTTTATTCAAATTTTTTTCCTAGATTGAGTTACAATTTTGCAGTTTTTTTGTTTTACATTTATAGGTTTCATTAAATTAATGAAATTACATCTATTAAAGTATAAATCGCCGTACGGACAACGGTTTATTTTGCATTATGTAATTTTACATTCAACCACATTGTCGCCTCATTTGGGTACGTTATTAGATGGTGAACTATACTATATACAAGAGTATCTAAACATTACGAGATGGTAAACAAATGTTCTTGTTTTGTTTCACGAAAACAAGTTCTCGGCATAAGTAATTTTAATAAAAAATTGTCTCGCGCAAATACAAAACTTCATCCTTTAGGACAGACTAGAAAGAGAAAGTTTAGATTTGCACACGACATTTCGGCTGCACACTTTTACATTAACAGCCCCATTGAAAATCAAAACAAAAATAAAACGCTGATGTCTACAGTACGGGCGAGATTTAATCAACAGTTCATGACTTTTGAGATGACAGAACTTTGTTCCGAGGTTTAGATGTGACAAATTAATAACTTACTTGCACTTGCATGTCAAAACAAAAACAAAAACACATATAAAAGACAAATGAATGGTTTCATTTCAATCTATTCGATCAAAAGTCGTAACAGCTATGAGATCGATAAAATGATAAAATCCATATTTGCACATCACTAGTGGGAACTGTCATCAACTCAATTCACTCATTCGATGGATGAGATCTCGCCCCTACACATTTCGTCGTTCATTTGATTGCTGCAATATTCACTCATACTTTAGATACGTGCATATTGCAATAAACAGATTTCTTTTGAATTTATATTAGTTTATACTTAAAATACACTGCATAGACCATCTAATGTTACGCGGGCGCTCTGCCATTATATTATAAAATAGTAGTGCGATGAAATGATGCTTATATCGAGCACCGACGATGGTGGAAAGAGGAGCGATCAAGACGTATTCATGTTACGCTTGTATATTATTTCACAATGAACGAAAAAACACCAATATACATTCACTTCTACTAGTTACTAGACAACGCAGTTCAGAAGGAACCAAACTAATACATATGGGTCACTTTCCTACGCGGGGGCCGTACACGTGTTAAGATTAAAATTTCGGCCGGACGTACAAAAGTTAAAATTAAAATAGCGCTAAAAACAAAACAATAAACTTTCTACTAAAAAACAAAGCCAACCCTAAAATTATATCGATCGTCAGGAAATATATTTTACAAAAAGACATGATGGATGGCCAGTTTCGAATTCACAATTGGCCCAATTCAACATTTTTAAAAACATTATTGTGAATATACTGTGAACATAGTTGGCGAGGTCATTACGGCTCGCATGCAGTTGCAGTCCATACGACCCATAGACAGTTCAGATCCATATGGCCCATATCCTATATGATTGCGATCCATGTGGCCGAAATCTTATCCGGTTCAGATACATACGGCCCAAAACTTGTGCCATTGGTAAGTTATTTGTTTTAATTGGTATGAATCACAACACTCAATAGCGTAGTAACGGGATTTCTGGTTTTACCTAAGGAACCCTACATACTACACGATCGTAAGAAAATAATTACGGCCTCACGTTTGTAAGTTAAACAGTGTCCGTAAATGGTCCACTCGGCAAGCAAAAGCAAAGATGCATTTAACATAACCTACACAATAGACTTCTAAAGATTTTATTTTGTCAACACAAACAAGACCACTATCAATAAAATTAAAATGCATTAATTACATTGTTTTATATTTTTCTAGTACTGACTTATTTATTACAGAATGTAACAGGCGACTTTTTATTGTGTTTAAGTGCAACAATGTTTGAGCATTGCTAGTAGTACATGGGTTTTTAGTCTTTTCGCTCACTGGAGTGGTGGGTGTTTACTGGTGGGTGTGTGTGTGTGTGTGTGTGTGTGTGTATGTATATCGTTCCAACTACGAATTTTGTTCAATTATTTTTTTTTTTATTAATAAGTGATTTATTTACGTTTTTTTTTATTTTCATTTTCCTTTTTTAAGAACTTTACGTTATATAAAAAAACATCAGTAGCCATCATGTAATCATAGTTTTTTTTTTTTTATCTTTCAAAATATAAATAAAATTCCATCCAATCGACATAAATTACAAAACAATACATTTTTTTTTTCATCAATTTTTACAAGTTTTGAGACGAATAGCAGTAAGGAAAATTTCCATTAGAAAATTTCAACTTTCGCAGTTTTGCGGGGCCGTAGAACGTACGGCTTACACTAAATATATAACAGGCCGTAAACATAAATATACCGCAAGGTACACGCAATGTCCAAAACGCAGCCAGAGGTGAATGTGGTTTTAGCAAAATAACGATTAACCCGGCTTAACCATTTCACGTTCATAGGAGAATAATCAAAATTTTTTACACATTACGGCTCATAAGAGCAGATGTTGATGTCAATCTTTGCACATAGATTGCCATAGACAGATTCGAAGAAAGTAAGAGTTTACACAGTAGGTACCTAGATACCTTTAAATTTAATGCGGATGTCTGTTTGTGGCAACTTTTTATTTACATCAATGGCTGAGTAAATTTTTTTTTTTATCGTCCTTTTGCATTACAATCTGTCACTTTTTGTACCGGACAATAGATAAGAAATGTCTGCCATCTGGTCCGCGGTGTATTGATCCACAGAACATATAAAACTGTCAACAGCAGCGCGGTGACTGCTCAGTATGAAGAGCGGTGTAACCCAGTGTACCGTTGCCTCTCTTTCGCTGCCTCTAAGGGGTAAGGACAAGATGCCGCGCTAAAGGGCGATAGGCAAGCCACCTCTCACCTTGGCAAGGTCCTTCCACCGAGTCGAGTCCAGCAGGTGGGTCTTCGTGCCTCACTCGCCGCTCAACAGTTGTATTGCCCGAATACACCGATGTTCGAATACTTTGCGAAACGTGGCGGTCGGTGTTGCGATGTAATTTAGAGAAGTTCTTGCAGCACAACACCGATTGCTAGGCTTACCCCGATTGTCGGGATACAGCATGTGGTATATGTACCAGTGCAACCAAATTCCCAATGTGTTTGGCTGTTTCGAAGGACCAATAGTACAGACGACAGAGCCAAAAACACCTCGCGAAACCACGCTCAGTGAAGCGCCATGCCAGCAGATTTGCGGACTGTTGCAGGCTGTCTAGCCCGTTGATACGACGTTTGAAGACACCCAGGTTAAAGGATTTGAGAAACACACTCGCCGGAAGACAGTTCCACGCCCTAGCGGTGCGACAAAGAAAAGATTAACCTATGGGTTCTCAAAAGCCCAATGTCAACAACAAAGAGTGCTCAAGTTTCTCTGCGACGAGCGCTGCGAAGATAGGTTGGATGGCAAGGAATAAGGCATGACTGGCCCATCATTGGTTGAAATTGTTGCGTGACAACCGGCGTAAATTCCTATGATTTCATAGGAATTTGCCCCACGTCGTTGAGTTCGTTTTTCGTCAGCTCATCTAATTGTCAGCCTCTGTAGCTCAGTGGTACGGTCGGTCCACTGTCGGTCGTGATCATAAGCACACCTGAGCGCGGTTAGTACTCGGATGGGTGACCGCTCGACTTACATGTAAATCGAGTTTGAATTACACGTAAAACTGTACATTCCTTTCCTTCTTACCTTACTAGGTGGTAGGGTTTAACCCGCACGGGTCGGTACCACCGCTCTAAGTTAAAGGTAGATTGAAACGGCTACGTTAAATAGTTCGTGTTTTCTCTTCAGTTCAGTGTAGCCGGCATGAGCGAAGGGAAGCATTGACACGGCACCTAGTTCACCAAGGTGTTATGGGCTGACATCGCAGATTTTGTAGGTGAAAAAGAAATACATACAATTGTTTAGAGCACTGTACAAGGTCATGTCTTCCTTTTACGCGAAATACTAGAAAAATCTGCGATCCTTCACTTTTTACACTAAAAATTTTGTATAGCATGTGAACAACGAACAGACAGACAGAAAGTTATTTATCAAACCCTTAAGAAAAGTGAATTTCGCATAACATGTTTTCCCTCGGACCGCATCCCTCGCTTTAAACGGGATTCTGGTTTATTCTGTCTCTTTATTCTGTCCCTAATTGTTTCCAGAGTGGTTCAAAATTTAGATTACAGACAGAGGATTTGAATATTTTGTTATTTTTATTATATTTACCAGTCGTATAAGGACTAAACAATATAACAATCCGACAAATACAATTTAATTAAAAGTTGCCACAACACGTTAGCGCCGGCTCGGCGAGTCTCAAACAACTTCCAATCCCACGTGGCGGCCAACCAACGGCCAACCTTACCTACGTCCAACCAAAATTGCAAGAGACCCACCGGCCAACGTTTAGAAAACTAAAACTCCGATACGGTACGCTCCGTAAAATCAAAACACGATACGGTACGTTCAAGAGACAATGCGGTGCGTTTCGCAAAACTCAAAACACGATACGGTACGTTCGAGAGACAAGGCGGTGCGTTTCGCAAAACTCAAAACACGATACGGTACGTTCGAGAGACAATGCGGTGCGTTTCGCAAAACTCAAAACACGATACGGTACGTTCGAGAGACAATGCGGTGCGTTTCGCAAAGCTCAAAACACGATACCTACCGTACATTCGAGAGACAATGCGGTGCGTTTCGCAAAGCTCAAAACACGATACGGTACATTCGAGAGAATCTACGATACGTTATGTCGGATTCAGGACACACGACACGGCTGACGAGACGGTGCGTTCCGTACGCGCAGAAAAACAGACGAGAGGAGAGAGAGAGAGAAAGAGTGAGGGTTGAGAGTGCTTGTGTGTGTGCGTGCGAGGGGGACGGCGCTGCGTCTACTCGCGCTCCTTGAGCTTCTCCTCCCGGGGCCGCGCGCCGCCGAAGATGCTCGAGGCCTGGCTCGTCTCAGCGAGCTGGTTCACCGGTGCGTTCACAGTGCGCGGCGCCAGATTGAGTTTGGGCCGACCCGTTGTGTCTGCAACCAAGGACATAACATCTGAATGCATAAATTTGCCTATTTATTTATAATTATTTTTATATTTTATTCATATATTTATTTTATTTATTTATTACTACATCACCTACTAGGCCCATCACACCTTAGTGAACTAGGGTGCATGTCATTGTTTCCTTTCAGTCGTGCCGGCTACACTGAACTTATTATTTGAAAGACCACCATTCAGTGTTGTGGTGCGTGTATGTCGTAAAAGGCGACTAAGGGATATGACTACCTTCTTATATTACTAGGTGGTAGGGTTTAACCCGCCCGGGTTGGTACCACCACACTGAATGAAAGGTCGGTCGAAACGGCTATGTAAATAGTTTGTGTTTTCCGTCCAGTTCAGTGTAGCCGGCACGACCAAAGGGAAGCACTGACGTGGCACCAAGTTCACCCAGTGTTATGGGCTGACATCACGGATATTGTAGGTGATGTAGATAACCGTGTCAGTTTCCATAAAAAAAAACCTAAAATGCGTACAAACACACGTGTGCGTGCAATAGTGAAGAGAAGGCGGTTACACAGACCTGGCCTACTCGGCGGCATATCGTCAAAGTTCCTGCGCGGCGGCGCGCCGAGCGGCGCCGCGCCCGGCCCGCCCGCCCCCGCGCCTCCCCGCCCGCCGCCCGAGCCGAAGCCGGCCGGCCGGCCGCCCGGGCCTCCGCCGCCCCCGCCGCCGCCGCCTCCGCCGCCGCCGCCGCCCATCCGGCCCCAGTCGCCGCCGCGCACATCCTCCGAGCTGCGGCCGCCGCCGCCGCCGCGCTCGCTCCACCGGTCGTTGCCGCGGTCGCGATCTGCGCCAGTGTCTAGCGTTTATTTCAACGTAAACAACAGAAAAATCACATGGTAAGTTAATATACATGACATTTTATTATATTAAAAAGTTTATTCTCTCCAAAAACATAAGTACAGTACAGTAAATAGTTCGCGTTTTCCGTCCAGTTCAGTGTAGCCGACATGAAATGAAGGGAGGCACTGACATGGCACCTAGTTCACCCGGTGTTATGGGCTGACATTACGGATATTGTAGGTGATGTAGCCAACCGTGTCAGTTTGAATAAATAAAAAATAAAAAACACCGGGTAAAGTAAAAAAGTCTTTATTTCACAGTCAGTAGTACAGTGATACATAGATATATCTTTTAAAAATAAGAATAAGTATAGTACCCCCGGCCCCCCTGACAAGAAAAAGGATGCGGCACAGCATAGCTAAAGAGCTACATGGGGTCGCTGGTTTTAAGCCACACCCTATACAAGAAAGATCATTACTAAGAAGAGCAACAATGGGGCTGGCCTAGTCAGGAATGGCTAAAGCCTTACCAAAATAAAGATTAAAAAAATTAATAAAAGCAACTTTAATCCAAGCCCCTATAGCCCAAAGGTATTGCCCAAACAGCAGAAATTAATTCCTAAATCTACACAATAAAGAAAAACACATAAAACCAATTCCTAACACATACCTACCCCAGAAGTTCTTCGGTAGTAATACTCGGTTACGTTGCTATTAAGATTGGACCTTTTGGAATTGAGTAGCGCGTCTGGGATGGGAAGCGCATCCCACTTCCCCGCGCAACCCGCCCAGTCCTAACGCACTATTCAATTCCAAAAGGTCCAATCTTAATAGCAATGTAACCGGGTTATAAGTAACACATGGACACACTCCGGACACATTCCAACAAATAGGAAAATGTACCTCATGAAGATAGAACAATGACCCAACTGCAGCACGCGTGGGATAGAAGAGGACCTACTCGATATACTGTTGGAATGTGCCTGGAACCAAGAACTGAGGCAGAAGCTATTGAGAGACTTAGGAACTGACAGACTCAACCTGTTTTTTAAAGTACATGAAGCCTTGGGACGAGTTCAGGGGGAACATTTTTAATTCATACGATAGTTTTTTTAGGGTTCCATATCCGGTACGGGACCTTATTACTAAGCCTACGCCGTCTGTCTGTCCGTCCGTCCGTCCGTCTGTCCGAGGGCTGTATCTCTTGAACCATAATAGGTAGCCCGTTGAAATTTTCACAGAATATGTGTTATTACATACATGCATACATAGCGTCACGCCAGTGGAGATCCGTTGTCTCTGCCTACCCCACCGGGAAACAGGCGTGACGCTATGTGTTATTATGGCCGATATAACAACAAATAATAAAAATTGGTGCCACTGACGTGGCACCAAGTTCACCCGGTGTTATGGGCTGACATCACGGATTTTGTAGGTGATGTAGCCAACCGTGTCAGTTTCCATAAAAAAAAAACTTCATTACAAAAAATTCAATACAGACCCCCGGGTCGGCCGCCGCCCCCGCCGCCGCCATCCCTCCGGAAGTCGCGGCCGCCGTCGCGCCCGCCCCCGGCGCGTCCACCGTCGCGGCCGCCGCGGAAACCGCCCCCTCTGCGTCAAAAGTACACTACAGTGAGTCATCGCTTTTGTCTCTAGTGCTCCACATACAGTCAGTCGTCAGTCAGTCAGTGTTTTTGGGTCTACTGCTCGACATACAGTCGTCAGTCAGTCAGTGTTTTTGGGTCTACTGCTCGACATACAGTCAGTCGTCAGTCAGTCAGTGGTTTCGGGTCTACTGCTCGACATACAGTCAGTCGTCAGTCAATCAGTGTGTTTGGGTCTACTGCTCGACATACAGCCAGTCGTCAGTCAATCAGTGTGTTTGGGTCTACTGCTCGACATACAGTCAGTCAGTCAGTGTTTTTGGGTCTACTGCTCGACATACAGTCACTCAGTCAGAGATCCTCGAGGTACTCGAACTCCACGTAGCAGAAGCCTTTGAACTTGTACGTCTCGCGGCCCACACCAGCCGTACGTTCTATATTCGCAGCGTCAGTCAGTCAGTGTTTTGGGTCTGCTGCTCGACATACACAATAAGTCGTCAGTCAATTAGTGTGTTTGGGACTACTGCTCGACATACAGTCTTTCGTCAGTCAGTCAGTGTTTTTGGGTCTACTGCTCGACATACAGTCAGTAAGTAAATTTTTATCCAGAGTTTACGAACGAAGGGAGATACTCCATTCTCAATCTTCTATTGCGGAGGTGTGCAGCCGATCCCAAAACATTGCAAAATAAAACACAAAGTTACCGATCGTTCCGTTTCTCCTCGGCGACATCAATCTTCAGTATCATGCCGTCCACATTGAGCATTCCGTTGAGCTCAATGGCCTTCATGAGATCCTCGAGGTACTCGAACTCCACATAGCAGAAGCCTTTGAACTTGTCCGTCTCGCGGTCCATCACCAGCCGTACGTTCTTTATTCGCAGCGTCATTCAGTCAGTGTGTTTGGGTCTACTGCTCGACATACAGTCAGTCGTCAGTCAATCAGTGTGTTTGGGTCTACTGTTCGACAGTCAGTCGTCAGTCAATCAGTGTGTTTAGGTCTACTGCTCGACATACAGTCAGTCGTCAGTCAATCAGTGTGTTTGGGTCTACTGCTCGACATACACTCAGTCGTCAGTCAGTGTTTTTGGGTCTACTGCTCGACATACAGTAAGTCGTCAGTCAGTCAGTGTTTTTGGGTCTACTGCTCGAAATACAGTCAGTAAGTAAATTTTTATCCAGAGTTTACGAACGAAGGGAGATACTCCATTCTCAATCTTCTATTGCGGAGGTCTGCAGCCGATCCCAAAACATTGCAAAATAAAACACAAAGTTACCGATCGTTCCGCTTCTCCTCGGCGACATCAATCTTCAGTATCATGCCGTCCACATTGAGCATTCCGTTGAGCTCAATGGCCTTCATGAGATCCTCGAGGTACTCGAACTCCACGTAGCAGAAGCCTTTGAACTTGTCCGTCTCGCGGTCCATCACCAGCCGTACGTTCTTTATTCGCAGCGTCTGCCGACATCAAGTTTATTTGTACAAGTTTTTGTGATTATAGAGCCCAGTGGATCGAAGGTTTGAGGTTATATTAATTCGGATGATAAGCACACTTGGGAGCGGTCAGTGGATGGATGAGTGACCGTGGTTTGGATTCCACGTAAAATTGTAGGTCCCTTCCCGTTATTACCTTACCCGCCCGGGTTTCTACCACCACACTGATTGAAAGATCGGTTTTTTTTATTATTGAAAGCGCGACATAGATATCGCGCCGAGCCACCCATAAGGTGTCTAGCGACGCCCATGGACATTCGGTCGTATGCGGGGGTTGCGAATTCCATGCCGGCCTGACAGGTGCCCATTCACGCACCAATTGAAGGATCCGAGACTACTTGGGGGGCGGAATATATGAGCAGGGAGAGCGTTCCAGAGTTTACCGGTTCTGTAGAGGAAAGATCTGCAGAATCGATAGGTACGCAGCATGTAGGGATGCAATCCCTACCCATTGAGTGTGGTGCGGAGGTGGAAAGGGGACGGCGGGATTGCGTTAAACAGCTCCTCCGAGCACTTCCCATGTCGCTCTACAGTCTCTTCGAAAACCTAGGCCTGCCAAGATCGATGCTAAGCTCATATATGGAGAGAGCTTCGAAAACGTCACTGGAGGCACCCTACATAACATGGATAGGTAGAGAGAGAGAGGTCGAGAGCGGGGCCGGTGGTTCTCCGCGTGCTAGTCATCGCAGACTAGCTGACGAGGGCTTGATGCGAGCCGAAACGTAACGCATGCTGGAGAACTACAGAGTGGCCACTCGCTTAGTCCGGACCTTGATTGACGCCATCCTCTACTGCCAATGATACGTTCGGTGAAGCCATAGCAAGCTCAGTTCGACACCTTCGAAATTTAAAGTTTTTTTTTTTTTTTTTAAATCTTTATTTTGTTTAGGGCTTTAGCCATTCCTGGCTATGCCAGCCCCATAGTAACTATATTGATTTTTTATTGTACTTCAGCACGATTCAACGCCTGTGACTTTACAAAAAAACTTAGTATGAATTCAAACTCCTCCCCCTGAGCTCGCCCCAAGGCTTCATGTACTTTAAAAAACAGGTTGAGTCTGTCAGTTCTTAAGTTTCTCAATAGCTTCTGCCTCAGTTCTTGGTTCCGGGCACATTCCAACAGTATATGGAGTAGGTCCTCTTCTATCCCACATATGCTACAGTTGGGTGATTGTGCTATCTTCATAAGGTACATTGTCTTATTTGTTGGAATGTGTCCAGATCGTAGTCTCAGGCCCATTACAATTTCTGTTCTCGGTCTGTCGCTCTTGGCAAACCAGGGAATTTTTAACGGTTCACACTGCATTGTTCTGTACCATATACCTTTCTGCACTGATCTCTCATCGAAATATTGCTTCCACATATTATAACAGTTCTTTTTTATTTCGGGTAGGTGGTCAGTGCAGAAAGTTTTACATTGACTAATTATTGCATCAGATGTACAAGCCTTACTAGCCAGGCAGTCGGCCTCCTCGTTGCCCGCAATACCAACGTGCGATGGAATCCATTGTAGAGTTATGCTCTTACCTTCGGTGCTCATTTTATATATATCTTTTAATATTTCGTATGAAACCGATCTTCCAAGGTTGCCCTTCGTACAGGACACGAGGTGTTGAAGTGCACTTTTTAATTTAAAGTTGAAGTTGAGAGTTAGCCCCCCCCCATGCCTATCATCACTGCGACCTAGATAGAACTATTGTGATCTCTCAATAGTTCGGACAAGATAACATCAAGCAGCAAGTAAGGCACGCAGACCCATCTGCTGCGTGACTGTTGAAGGACCGCACCATGGTGAGTGGTGGCTAGCCTGTCGCCCTATAGCACGGCATCTCATACTTATCCCTTAGCCGCATTTTACGATATGCACGGGAAGAAATGCAGTGGGGCTATTCTTTTTTTTTAGTACCGACTCCAAACGGTACAATCTAACTTGATAGTCAATTTGACATCAAGCTCAACAAATCCACGAAGACACAAAAATATTTGACAAACTAATAAACTTTTTTTTTATGTAATCCGGTATGGATGGCTGAGTCGGAAGGGCCAAAGCACATGCTCCGACCAGCCAATATCACCTCCGAGAAGGTAGGTGCCATACCGGAGACTTCCCTGGATCGCTGGCCATACTGGACTAGAGGAGAACACAATCGAGGCTGCTATGTGGCCTTCGGGGGTGAAATTTGCTGGACCTGAGGCTTCGACCTCGGGCACAGCCACCCAGTTCAGAAGCAATAAAAATAAAAGTCAATACCTAATCAATAACGCACTGGGTGTTGTATGTAGTATAAGAAAAACTTGTATATGTGTGTGTGTGTGTAAGAAACTGATGACTCACTGGGAAAATGAATAAAAAAGAGATTGATGACTCACTGGGAAAATACGGTTGATGTCTCCTTGGATGATGCCGAGGGGCAGGTTGCCGATGTACGCCTTGTACGGGGGCTCCGTGGGCAGCGGCCGGCCGCCGGCCGTGCGCCGGCCACCGCCGAAGCGGTCGCCAAATCTATAACAACAAAACAATGTACAGACAATCATTCCATGATGTGCCTAATTTTTTTTTATGAAACCTTATATGGTTGGCTATGTCACACACACAATGGCTATATTTTTTTAATCGTAATAGATAGCTGGTTGAAATTTACACAGAAATAATTTAAAATTATCATGATGTTAGTGGTTGGTCTTGTGTGCTGTAATTCACACAAGTTCTTGCAGCACAACACATACTCTGCTCACCCTGATTGTCGGGATACAGCATGATATGTATAAATGAAAAAAAAAGAAGTTAAAAAAACGGCCAAGTGCAAGTCGGACTCACGCACCGAAGACAGACTGCCGTCGGACGGTAAAACGATGTATGAGCACATACAGCGTTTTTACGTAACACGGCTCAATCGAAAGTTCTTGGCGTGCCCTATCACCCAATATAAATTTTATGTTTGTAGGACCTTCACTGAAGAAGTTATGAAGATCGATATGACGATGTATGTCCAAAAACATACGATTCTGTGCGGTAAAACGATGCATTTTTTTCCAGAACCCTCCATTTAAGGTATGCCACGACGATGTATTATCCAATACATCGTTTCACCATAACACCGCCTAGTTACAGCGTTTAGCCATAACACAAATCCTTCAAACGTGTTTATCTCAAAACAATACTTTTGAACATACATCGTTTTACCGTCCGACGGCAGCAGAACGTAACGTATCACCGTGTAATTGGCCGGTTTATATTATTACCAGCCTGGGTAGCTCATTGGTGTGGTCGGTCGGATCATAAGCACACCTGGGTGCGGTCAGTGAGATGAATGGGTGACCGCTCGACCATTGGAGGCTGACCGTGGTTCAGATTCCATAGGTCCCTTTCCTTCTTACATTACTAGACGGTAGGGTGTAACCCGCTAGGGTTGGTACCACCGCACTGAATGAAAGGCCGGTTGAAACACAGCTATATAAATAATTCGTGTTTTCCGTCCAGTTCAGTGTAGCCAGTGTTTCCCTTCGGTCGTGACCGAAGGGAAACACTGACATTGCGCCTAGTTCAGCATGTTGTTATGGGCTGACATTACAGATGTAGTAGGTGATGTAGCCAACCGTGTCAGTTTCCATAAAAAAAAAAAAATATTTGTTGTTTTACTTTACGAGTTTGCACTGTACTGCTGTTAATCGAATCTGTGAATCACACAATATGATGAATTGATGATGTAAGAGTTCATACTGCACTCTCTGCACTACACCTGATTCACATAATTAATTATTAGTTATTACGTATCAAAGTTTGACAAAGGCTCTTTACACCTGATACACTTAACTAATTAAGTTACTTTGTTTTATATGATATTGCGTTTGAAGACTAGGTATGTATGATACTTAAACTAAATTGACTATTTTTAGAAATCTTTTCTGTATGTATGTATACATGTTTGTCCATAACTCTTAAACCGATCATCTGAATCCGATTAAACTTAGTACAAGCACATTTAACTATACGTGACACAGGATAGGCCACTCGCTAGTCCCGACATCGATTAACACCCTACTCTACTGCCGATGGCCCCAGATATTTTCGGTGAAGCCATCGCAAGCTTAGTTCCACACCTTCCCTTCTTTTTTTTTATTCCCATTAGTCCCGGTTACGCTAAGATGTGGCTCTCATACCTGCAAACTGAATTGTTCAATGCGCCGAAATAAAGGTACAGTAGCAGGCTTACTTACTTTCTTCTTCCTCACCTATAATAAAATCCAATGTCTGCTTTCTGTCTGTCTGAGTGTCTGTCTGTCCGCTTGTAACTCGAGAACCACTGAACCGATTTTAATAAAACAAAATTCTACGGATAGCTTGATTCTTCCCATCAACTATAGGCTACTTACTATCACGCTAAATAGCTTATGAGGTTAGCAGTGAAGTGAAATATGAGAGCGGGCGGAGCCGCGGGCACAGCTTGTTTTATATAATTGAATTTCACCCGAGCGAAGCCACAGCCTTAAAGCTATAAATTTTTATTATAAATTTTTAGATTTAGTTCTGAGTTTATTGTAAGCAGAGTAATCTATAATTTTCTCTAGATAAATGGATAGATATCTAATGCAAGATGTAGTTGATTGCAATTTAATGTGACATGATAAATTTATTTTATTTATTTATTTTAGACAGGCAGCCTAGACTGACGTCTACGCCGACGCACCAAAGTGATTGGTATTGAACACCGGTTGACTAAGCTCAAGTTGCAGGAAGCAGCGGTTCTGTACAGCTGAAGGCCGGGAGGAGTGGACGAAAATTGGAGAGGCTTATGTCCAGCAATGGACGCTTACACGCCGACTGACTGCTTGCCAATTACTATGCCAGTAAAACTGTATAACTCACATCTAAAATGTTACTACATTTAAGATTTTTGACTAATTTCAGCATGAAAAAATTCCAGTGTTTGGTATAAAAAGACTAGCATGTCATATTGCATATTGGTGGTGAAATAATTGCATAGAGTGGTGAACGCCTGGAATAAACTCCCACAGGATGTGATTGACTCCCCAAACACAAACACCTTCAAAAACCGATTAGATAAATACATAAAAAGTACATCAACAAACAAATAGCAACAGTGCCCAAGTACGAAAACTAAAAACAAAACAAAAAAACAAACAAACAAAAACATTATAATCATTCATTATCTGGAAAAAAAACTGATATGAACACATCAGCTAGAGCTGCTTGCTCATTAAAAAATAAATAAATAAATAAATATTATTGAGCATGTAGATTAGCGGTGTCCAATCGGTAGTACGCGGGCCCCCGATAGCATGCGGCCTTTATTTTTAGGCACCCGCACACAGACATTTCAATAAACATTAACATTGAAATAATAGTGCGAAAAATAAATTTGCAAAAATAAATTTAGAAATACGTTGACTCCAGAACATGTTAAAAATTGCCTAATGCTGTCCTACTATCATATGGATTAAATAGCGGATTTTGTAAATTTGTCTGAAAATCAAAATAGCCAGGTAGGTACCTATCTCATTAAAATGTATACCTAGGTAAACGTCATACATGAAATTAAGGCCTTATGCCACCAAAATTTATTATTATGACGTGCGGACCGACAGACGGATGGATGGATTGTTGTGTTTTGTGTACTGTAATTGTAAAACTTCTTCTTCTCCTTTTTCTCTGGTTCTTGTATATGTTTATGTTAGGGTATATTAGAATATTATTTGTGTTGTGCACTTGGGCCTGACTTAAAATCAGCGTCCCTCTCACCGGCTCCCGGGCTCAAGCAACCCGGACAAAGGCTGTGTCAGGTCCAATTTGTCTTGTCCGTATTGTGTTTTTATTGTATCTATTGTGTGTGTATGTATTGGAAGAGTTAAATAAACTCATTTCATTTCATTACACATAGGTATTGTCCCTACTTGAAGGTGCCCGCTGGGCTCGACAGAAATATGGAAGTAGCTCTTAAGGTGAAACCAGTTAAGACACCACTGATGTAGATAAACGTTTTTGTTTCAACTACCGGTCACTCACTCAAGTTCGTACTACACGGATTCATTTACAATACAAACAGCTCGCCTCTGGAATAATCTGCCCTTGCATTTACGCTCCTCTACATCTATGAATGTATTTAAGATAAACTTAAACAAACTTTTCCTTTCCTTACCGAAGTAAATACATTTTATATTACATGCATATCTTAACTCCCCTTTTCTCTCTCTCTCGTCATTCAGTTCGGTACCACTGATTAATGTACATAATATGTAAGTCTATTATATTATACATATACATACATGCTATTAAAGTATTTATGTAGTATTCGTTTGTAGTTTATCATACATTCTATTATCTATCATCTATCATTATATTATATATCATAAACTATTCTTGTTCTCCTGCATGTACTTATCCCAGATCCCAAAGGTTAGTTAGAATAGAATGCCTCGCGGCATTAAGCTCGCCTATTGTACCTAATTTTTATAAATTGGTGTTCAATAAAGAATTTATTACATACATATACCTACATACATAGTTGAAAGGCGTACTATGCTAACAGCATTACTCTTTTGGAATAGGTTAAATCGTGATTAGGAAACATAATAATAATATCTACAAGAACAT
Organism: Nematopogon swammerdamellus; assembly: GCA_946902875.1. Classification (NCBI taxonomy): domain Eukaryota; kingdom Metazoa; phylum Arthropoda; class Insecta; order Lepidoptera; family Adelidae; genus Nematopogon; species Nematopogon swammerdamellus. The sequence continues at coordinate 15,502,980 of OX336356.1, forward strand.
GCGTGCCAATGCGTGCTCAGCTTTCATTGTGGGAAAAAAAGGTGGGTAAAATCGCCGGGCGATTGTGCCGAGTCCTAAATGTCAAAATGATTTTCAGTTCTCAAGGACCTGCTTATTCACAGCCTGTGCAATATTTTAGCGCTTCCAAGTACAGAAATTGATGAACTATGCGAGGAAAATGCGTTCTGAAGCCCTAGCATCGCGGGGAAAGGAGGGAATCGCAAGAAGACATGTGCCAAAGCGTTATCACGATCGCTCGATGCGGGAACCGGGGAAGGTATTTGCATGCTCGCCCACATAAAACGCACGTTTCCGAACCAAATGCATGAGGATGAAGTACTAATTCATCGGTAAATGATGTAAAAATTAATAATTTTACATACCTCGAATCGCTGTCGTCGAATCCACTACGTCCTGCCATGTTTAGAAACATGGAAGTGTTGCCATTGGAAATCGTTATAATTGCCTAAGCCGTGAACGAAATTATCAGTCTGTAGCGGTACATTGTGCCGGTAATGTATTGAATATCTAACATTACGAATGTTTTAATTGTAAAATTTCAAATATGTATTATGGGACATGATCGTCTAAGATTAAAAAATATTTAATTTATGGAATGGTACATAACTTCCTTTCTAATTCGGTAATGATAATTTGCGGATGGCAATGTCAAATCGCGCGCGCGCCGCCCATGATGAAAAGAGTAGAGTTTCCAAAGAGAATATAACCACTGGAGTTTCCTTCCACGCCGCCGACTCAGCTGCCATCAGTATTGCCAAGTCAACCCTTTTAGAGCTAGATTTAGCTATAAATCTTGGCGTTCAGCTCTAAAGAATATTACATTTATATATTATTAGCTCCTTCTAAGCAGCAGTTCTGAGCAGAGTTTCAAATTTTTATATTCATTTCGCATTTTTAGCTTTATTATCTAACTCATTTGACTGTGGCTGTAGTAAAGGAGGAGTTAGCAACACTGGCTGCCCCTCCTCACGGTGCGCCACCTGAAAGCCATTGTCGCGCCTGCTGTTCCTGCGATCCTGCGGAACCACTCCTTGAAGTGATAAATAAATGATGATTTGGTGGTATAAAAAAAAATAACCAGGGTTAATATATAGAAGAATATATTATATTAACCCTAACCTAATTTTGAGGCGGTGCATGTCGTTTTTGTTACAAGTTTGTATTTTCGAAAATAATTCTTAGGTGGTTATAAAAAAAACTAAACGCCCTAAAACAATTTAAACACCGTAACATTGCTTAAAAAAGAAAAAACACCAAAAAGATTCGGTGGGATTCGAACCCATGGTCCAAAAAATGCAAACCCTACATGCTTACCACTGAGCTAACAAGTTACTTAACCGACCAAACGTATATCGGCTTCTATTGGTTCGCTCCGGGCGAAGGAGTAGGATCGCAGGAACAGCAGACACGACAATGGCTTTCAGGTGTCGTACGCCCCTCCTCATACCACCCTCATACGGCCACCCCCCGACGGCATATTTCCAAAGTCTACTACGCGAGTTGCTCTGATTGGTGGAGAGACGAGTCTGGCTCCGGCTCCGGCACCCCCCGCGAACCTACTGGATCCGATATTCGTATGGTCATTTATGTACTTTTGTGGCTCAGTGGTAGAGTGTAGGGTTTTAATTTTTTCGAACTCGGCCATGGGTTCGTTATTTCGTGGGTTCAGTGTACAGTGTACAGGTTCGTGTCCAGTTGCCAAAACTTTTCTTTTTTGTTTTTTTCAGCAATGTGTTAAAATTAGGTTATGGTTATTTTTTTTATAACCACCTAAGAAAACTTTATTTCGGAAATACTTCCGATATTTATATTTCCCGCCAAAGTTTGAACGACCAATCAGAGCAACTCGCATACTAGACTTTGGAAATATGCCGCCCGCCGGAGGTATGAATGGCAATCATTAACATAGTAAAACTATTTATTAGTGCAATGATGCCAATATAAAAGAGCAATATTCACTACAAGAGACCGGCGCGGCGCCGAACCTCGCGTCTCGCGCTCGCTAATAGAAAGTGAAGTACAGACAGACAGATACAGCAGACACCGCATATGGTTTGGCGCACACTTGTCACAAACTTTGTGAGAAGTTTTGACCAAGGAATTTCATGACTTTGACCATGAAACCTCCAATTCAAACGGATTCATTGGTGCTGAGATATATGCCTGGCTTTACAAATACAAAACTTCACATCTACTTGGATTTTAATTAAGGCAAGCAAGACCCCCCGCTTATCACTGTGTGTGAAGACCGCCTTGTATTCAAACTCCGCTACTTTCCTTCAACAACAATCGTGATAATTTGTTGGTTGAGTTTGTTACCTGCTTAATCGGTGTGGAATATGTACGTAACGAAAATAAAAATATGGAGGAATTTTTATTCAGATTCATGTTCATAGACTCCAATAAAAAAAAATTAAAAACTCAACCCGCAAGCGGGACATGAAAGAACATAGGAAGATCGATCAGCCTCGATAGCTCAGTGGTGCAGACAGTCAACTGTCGCTATTGAATGTTAAGCAACGCTGGGTGCGGTCAGTACTTGGATGGGTGACCGCTGACCGTTGGAGGCTGACCGAGGTTCGGATTCCTCGTAAAACTGTAGGTCCCTTCCCTCCTAATCTTACTTGGTGGTAGGGTTTAACCCGCCCGGGTTTGTACCACCGCACTGAATGAAACGTCGGTCTAAACGGCTATGTAAATAGTTTGTGTTTTCCGACCAGTTCAGTGTAGCCGGCACGATCAAAGGCACCAAAGCACTGACATGGCACCTAGTTCACCCGGTGTTATGGGCTGACATCACGGACGTTGTAGGACGTTGTAGATGACAACTGTGTCAGTTTCCATAAAAAAAAAAAGATCAGCTGATCGCGCGCTAGGTTGTCGGCCATGGTCCGTCCACCCACATGTACGAAACGAAACGTAACAAAAACGACATGCACCGCCTCAACATTAGGTTAGGGTTAATATCTACGCGACGCATCTTCTCATTATCCCTGGTTCATTCATTAACCCTGGTTATTTTTTTTTTGTTTACAATCAGCTGATCGCGCGCAGGCAGGCCAAAATTCAATTCCTATGTTCTTTCATGTGTCAGACCCAACTTAACCCACGTGCGTGTGTGTCAGTTGGCTTGTCAATTGCAGATGACAGACAGAGCGGGCGGATGTTGTCAAAAATTATTAGTTCCTTGGTGCAAATTCTGCAATGTATCTGAGTCATTTCACTTTTACTAATGCGCCAGAAAGAGACAATGCTGCGAAACAATTAAGAATTTCTTCTGTTTAATTTCGTTTGTCGGCGCTCGTCGACTCGTCGTGTGAGTTTTTGTAGGTTAGAATTAGGTTTTGAAATTTGGATGCAGTTTGCTTGGTGAGGTGAAGTGACGTGACCGGATAATTATGGTGGTAACTGTGAATGAAGAAGAAAACATGGATCTTGATGAACAAGAAAACACGGATGTCGACGACGAAGAAAACACAAATGTCGACGCTGAAAAAAACACGAATGTGGACGATGAAGAAAACACGAATGTGGACGATGAAGAAAACATGAATGCCGACGAAGACGAAGCGCCTAAAAAGCGCGTACTCCCTTCCGTGTTGGAATCATTCACTTTGTTACGAGACGCGAAAGATAATTTCGCAATCGATGGGGGCGCTAAACTACTCACGTTTCTCGCGCGCTCAGAGGTTAGAAACCATTTTGTGCTCAGCCTGTTCATTGTACAACACGTACCGTTTAAGTTTGCCGGTCCGTGGAATGCAAACGTTGTATTAACAGGCTAGACAGCCTATTCTCAAATCAAAACAAACGTGCAGCTCGCACAACAAAATTTTATGGCTTAGCGAAGGGAGATTCCCTTCACTAAGCCATAAAACTTTATTATGTGAACTGCACGTTTGTTTTGATTTGAGAATAGCAACAATTCGCAAATCTGCTGGCATGACGCCTAACAGAGCGTGGTTTCGTTCGACCCACATAATATAATATGCACCGCTTGTTTTCTTAATTCAGGATGAGGTCAACCTGGTGTACGCACTGAAGCGTATCATCCGCAGCCTGGGCGCGAACCAGCTCAGCATGCGCACGGGATACTTCTCGACGCTGACGGTGCTGCTGAGCCGCCGCCAGGACATCACGGCGCGTCGGCTTCTCGAGCTGATGCAGCAGGAGTTGCAACACGCCGAGTCTAAGAGCGTGAGTTCCGTGCGGAGGGAGAGCGACGAGGGAGGGGGAGAGAGGAAGTGGGGAGCGAAGGGGAGATTGGAGGGAAAATATCGGGTGTAATAGAGGAGCAGAGGAGAAAGTAATGTGTAGCGGGAAAGGCGAAAGAAAGAGTGAGATGGAGGGAGATAGTGCGAAAGGTGTGATATATAGGAATAAGGAAGGAAAGAGGTTTGTGATGGATGAGAGGTAAAGGGGGGTGGAGATAGAGGGTGAAAACAATTATTACAGGGAGGATTTTGTCAGCCTCGCTAGCTCAGTGGTGCGGTCGGTCGACTGTTGTTAAGCAACCCTGAGCGCGGTCAGTACTTGGATGGGTGACCGCTCGACCGTTGGAGGCTGACCGCGGTTCGGATTACATGTAAAATTGTAGGTCCCTTCCCTTCTTACCTTACTAGGTGGTAGAGTTTATCCCGCCCGGGTTGGTACCACCGCATTGAATGAAACGTCGGTGGAAACGGCTATGTAAATAGTTCGTGTTTACCGTCCAGTTCAGTGTAGCCGACGTGAAATAAAGGGAAGCACTGATGTGGCACCTAGTTCACCCGGTGTTATGGGCTGTCAGTTGCTTTAAAAAAATATCAATTGAGAGCAATCAATGTAAAGCAATATTGCTATATTTTAAGAAGCACATACCACACACCCTCACCCTATCACGCGCACACACACATACACACACATAAACGCACACATTGATAGGTAAAAATATTTTCTGTAATCTTAATTTCTTCCTTTGTTTTGTTTAGTATGTATATATATATAATGTTAGTTAAACATTTATGTAATGCTGTTGATTTCATTAAAATAATAAAATAAATAAATAAAATAAAATAAGTTGCTTCACCGGCGCAGGAGGTAGGGGACATCTCGCTGGGCAAGGTGCTGGTGTGCGGCGCCGCGCTCCGCTCGGGCCTGGCGCTGCGCGCGTCCGAGGAGGAGCGGAGCGCGCTGCTGTCGCTCCTGTTCGCCGCCAGCGGCAAGAAGTCCTACCTCAACTCCGCCGCTTACCTGCTGCTGGTGGACTTCGTCGAGACGGTGAGATGCGATTTTGTTTTTTATGCGTACATAATTTTGTATTAAAAATAAACGCACCTCCTGGTGTCTTCGGTCTTACACCGTTGTGGGAGAACTCCTGGCTGGGACGTGCTGCAACTTCAAGTTAGCTGCGGATTATTACAGTTTCCAGAGAAAAGTTCTCAGAGACGTCGCAAGCGCTCCCTCGTTCACAAAAACACTCGGTAGGTCCACGAGTTTCTCTAAATGAGTAGGTAACGGACGAAATAGAAGAGCCCCACTGCATTGCTCCCCGTGCATGTCGTAAAAGGCGACTAAGGGATAAGGACAAGGTGCCTTGCAACAGGGCTATAGACTAGCCACCTCTCACCTAGGCAAGGTACTTGGACCGAGTCATGCAGCAGCCTGCTGCATGCATACGAAGACCTACCTGCTGCCAGCAGGTAGGTCTTCGTACCTTACTTGCTGCTTGATATAGTTATCTTGTCCGAATACTTTGCTAAATGTGTTGGCCAGTGTTGTGCTGTAATTTAAAAGAGTACTTGCAGCACAGCACCGATTACTCTGCTCGCCCCGATTATCGAGATACGGCGTGTGGTATGTACATGTAAATGGTGGTGTGCAATAATGCAATTCGCAATAATATTGGTGTGCAATAAAGCATTTTTAATCTATTCTGAAATTCTTGGAAGAACCCTCTTAGACCCAAAGCACAAAGCACCAAGAATTGTAAGAAAATGTGGACAGGTGTCCTCACGGTTTGTTCCTTTGCCAGAATGATTAGTACATGCCATACATACATACATGTCAAATTTTCTTACAGCTGGACGAGCGGCAGTTCAAATCGATCGTCTGGTCCAACGTGAAGGCGCAAATGAAGAAGTCCCTACAGGACCAGAGCCTGGACTCGCTCTACTTCCTCATCAGGGCGCAGGCGAGGTTCCCGGGCGTGATGAAGATCAGGAAGTTCCTCGGTGTGGATGAGGTCGTGTGCGAGGACACCATTCATGCGATATGTGATAAGCTGATGGTGAGATATTTTATTTTTTAGGGTATCCGTCGTACAGGTCCTTATTACTAAGCCTACGCCGTCTGTCTGTCTACCTGTCTGTCTATCTGCGTGTCTGTTTGTCTGTCTGTCTGCGTGTCTGTCTGTCTGTCTGTCTGTCTGCGTGTCGGTCTGTGTGTCTGCGTGTCGGTCTGTCTGGCTGTGTGTCTGTCTGGGTGTGTGTCTGTCTGTCTTACTGTGTGTGTGTGTCTGTCTGTCTGTCTGTCTGTCTGTCTGTTTGTATGTGTATGTCTGTCTGTCTGTCTGTCTGTCTATCTGTGTTTCTGCGTGTCTGTATGTCTGTCTGTCTGTCTGTCTGTCTGTCTGTCTGTGTGTCTGTCTGCCTGCGTGTCTGCCTGTCTGTCTGTCTGCGTGTCTGTCTGTCTGGCTGCGTGTCTGTCTGCCTGTGTGTCTGTCTGTCTGTGTGTGTGTCTATCTGTGTGTCTGCGTGTCTGTCTGTCTGTCCGTCTGCGTGTCTATCTGTCTGCCTGTCTGTCTGCGTGTCTGTCTGTGTGTATGTATGTCTGCGTGTATGTCTGTCTGTCTGCGTGTCTGTATGTCTGTCTGTCTGTCTGTGTGTCTGTCTGTCTGTGTGTGTCTGTCTGTCTGCGTGTATGTCTGTCTGTCTGCGTGTCTGTATGTCTGTCTGTCTGTCTGCGTGTCTGTCTGTCTGTCTGTCTGCGTGTCTGTCTTGCCTGTCTGTCTGTGTGTATGTCTGTCTGCGTGTATGTCTGTCTGTCTGCGTGTCTGCATGTCTGCGTGTATGTCTGTCTGTGTGTCTGTCTGTCTGTGTGTATGTCTGTCTGCGTGTATGTCTGTCTGTCTGCGTGTCTGTCTGTCTGTCTGCGTGAACCGTAATAGGTAGCCCGTAGAAATTTTCACAGAATATGTGTTATTATGGCCGATACAAGTAACAACAAATAATAAAAATAAGAAATAGTAAAAAATTCACGGGGTCCCCCCATACAAGAAACTAAAAAGTGTATGCGCGCCATCTACCGAAAACAGTATGAAGCAGCGCTGAACGTGACATGGCGATACGGAACCCTCGGTGCGCGAGTTCGACTCGCACTTGGCCTGTTTTTTATGGTTTTTGTTAAGGCGGGATAGGACTCAAAAGGTCAACTTTAAACGATTTACATAGCCGTTTCGACCGACCTTTCATTCAGTGCGGTGGTACCAACCCGGGCGGGTTAAACCCTACCACCTAGTAATATAAGAAGGGAGTCATATCCCTTAGTCGCCTTTTACGACATGCACGGGGAAAGATGCAGTGGGGCTATACTTTTAAAGTACCGGCCCCACGCGGTACACGGTGTTAAATAAATCTCCAAAAAATAACGAAAAGTACGAAAATTGTGCTTTCAAGTTAAATTATCTTCAGAAACATCAATTGTTTCAATACAAGACCCTCATAGAAATATAGATAATAATTTTCCCTACAATCGTAGCGAAAAAAATATTGTTTTCCATCTTTCCAGCACATGAAATTTAATATAAAGTATGATTTTCGCGCAAAAGTTCTTCGTCGGCGCTACGTATCAGCCACCACACGAGTAGAACGAATCTCGCACCTATTACATCTGCATACGGTTCGTGTTTCAATCATCAGTGCTCGGGTTGCACGGTTTGAGTCTTATTTCCGCCTTAAAGAACTTATACTCCGTATGGGGCCGGTACTTGAAAAGAATAGCCCCGCTGCATATCTTCCTGTGCATGTCGTAAGAGGCGACTAAGGAATAAGGACGAGATGCCGTGCTGAAGGGCGACAGGGTAGCTTCCTCTCACCTTGGCACGCCCGGTGTCCTTCCGCCGAGTCGTGCAGCAAGTGGGTTGTTGTTGTTGTTGTTGTTGTTTGGTTTGGGGTTGGCTCTAGGCCTGCAAACTAATCCCGCTTGGTTGGGGACCTTCGTGCAAAACCCCGCAATCTCCAGCCAGCCTATGTCTTCCATGAAAGCCACAAGTCGACCAGGGTGTCTGCAGACCGCCGCCCTTAGTCGCCTTTTACGACATACACGGGGAGAGATGCAGTGGAGCTATTCTTATACTGCCTTATTCAGAGTCACGCGGTTAAACGAGGAATAGATCGGTATAACTTAACATTTGTATTTGATATAAAACGAACATAACATTCTTATCTATTCAGAGTGCCACATCAACCGCGAACTAAACTAACACTCGAATTTAGTTTTCGTGTGGCAACACAGCATAAAATAACCATTGTCTACGACACAAAACGGGGTTTGTTCATATGGACCGTATGCGCTCGTATCGTGCTATCTCATATCTGACATATGTTAGAAGAAGACAACACTACTGTTTAATTAGTTAGGTTAATTGGGGTATTATGTGACAAAGTAGGCACTTTAGGCTCATGTTTAGTGCTAGCTATATATTAAAAATATGAACCAATTTGTATGTTGTACTTAGTTACGATCTTATGGGCAAAACCACTTAGGCATGCCAAAATCTTCAGAACACACAACACTTCTCGTACTCGTGAATTTCCGCGAGTTCTTCCATTACAACACTAAAACGAATCAATAACACTTGTAATCACCACAATTCACAAATCCACCAACTCGAAATCACGCTTCAAAAAATCAACACAACACAGCTGTCTAACAAGCATGGCCGCCGCTATTGTAATTATATGACCGCCACTTGCTAGATAGGGTTTAAACCCGCCTCTACCTGCTTTAAACAATGAATGGAGCTAACTCGCTGCAAATATGCCGTATAAAGATAAAACTGCTCTCTGAATAGCTTTTTTGTTAGCACGGTCTAAATAGCCGATATAACTGTGTGTTAACTTTAACCTGGGAACTCTGAATAAGGCAGTTAGAGTACCGGCCCCACACGGTACGCAGCAAGTGGGTTTTCGTGCCTTACTTGCTGCTTGATAGTCGCATACTCTAGAGTGCGCGAAAGGCTGGTATTCAGGATGGTGCACAGTAAAGTGCGCCCGTGTCAAAGAAGCCAAAGAAAACAGATATAAACTGAAACTAGAAATTTTATTTTTTTTTAAATTGAACCTGGCACCTTTGGCTACATCACCTACAACATTTGTTATGTCAGCCCATAACACCGGTGAACTAGGTCCCATGTCAGTGCTTCCCTCCATTTCATGTCGGCTACACTGAACTGGACGGAAAACACGAACTATTATACTACATAGCCGTTTCGACCGACGTTTCATTCAGTGCGGTGGTACTAACCCGGGCGGGATAAATTAATTAAATTACTAGGGATACCTAGTAAGGTAAGAAGGTCCCTTCCTACAGTTAAAGCTATTTTGTTTGCTTGAATAGAAGAAATTGCGTTAGGCAATAAGTCCACCCTTGCCACGCATTAAGTTCCATGGAGTAATTTTTGTTGTTATATTATTTCCTTTTCTTTTTTTTTTCAGAGTGTAACAGTCATGAACCAAACCAACCACCCAATGTACCAGGAAATAGGAATCATGATGGCCAACTCGGAACATTTGAAACTTTTCTGGACGTCCTGTATCGACAGCCATCTCACAAAGCACAACCGCAACCGCGAACTCGCGGCTATCAAACTCCTAAAGACAATTTTGGACAACATCAAATGCAACTATGAAGTCATTCCAGAGTTGCTGACGAAAAACTTCTTCAAACTGTTCCTCGATTGGTTCAAAGGACTCCAGACAGCGAGTAAATATCGCAACCAGCGAATCGAAGAAGACGATAACAAAATGATGATAAAAAAAGAAAGAGAAGTTCTCAATTCGCTCGCCAACGCTCTCAGATCCGCAGAAATACCAAGCTCCGTTAAAGTTGACACTTTGAAAAAGCTGCTCTTCAATCCGGGCGATATGAATCTTGCGGAAATTACAGGCACGACCGTCGTTAAGAGTTTAATAATATCATTGAACAAAGAAGGTGTGAAAAAAGCTGCAAAATTATTCAAAGCTGTTCTCCTCAATGACTCCAAGAAGTTTCTCAAAGAAGGCACAGAAAGATCCTGGTTCAACTACGAAAGGTTGAAGGCGTCTGAGTACCTGTCTCATTTGGTAGGACACCCGGCGGTGGCAGATGATATTAACTTCAGGTTGAACTATATGAAGCTGCTGATGTGCTTTGGCTTCTTCAAGATAGGCGGTAATGAAAACGTGGTGATCAGCTCCGATCTTACCGGTAAAATTAGAATTTTTTTAAATGTGATTTAAGATTACCGTGGTTAACATTCATAGTGGAAATGTTTATTTACGGCTTTACTCACGGTTTTTGTATCGCGTTGCCGCGACGTTTCGACTCGAACACTCGAGCCATTGTCAAGCGAGCTCCTGTGTCCGGCGGCGGTCCACGAGGAACTAGTCAGTTTGACATGTTCCGCCGTTGACACAGGAGCTCGCTTGACAATGGCTCGAATGTTCGAGTCGAAACGTCGCGGCAACGCGATACAAAAACCGTGAGTAAAGCCGTAAATAAATATTTCCACTATAATTTTTTTGTTATTATTTTGCAAAAAAATGTTTTTGCGCGTAAACACAGAGCACAACGACATTTTTAACAGGAGCTCGTGTCTGGCTGGTACACTGGCCTCCCAGCGTGCGAATTAAACTTGTGTGCTGACGTAAGTATTGTGTTACACTGGCGTGGCCAGCGGTTGCCATCAGTACCTTGCAACATTCTTGTTATTTTGTTTGTAGCTTTGTCACTATGCTATTTGTTATCTTTGTTTCTCAATTTGTGGGGCCGACACTTAAAAATAATAGTCCCACTGCATATCTTCCCGTGCATGTCGTGAAAAGGGATAAGGTCTCTTCACCGACTCATGCAGCAGGTGGGTCTTCATGCCTTACTTGCTGCTTGATAGTTATCTTGTCCAAATACTATGCTGACTGCGGTAGTTGGCGTTGTTCTGTAATTTACCGAAGTCCTTGCAGTGTGGTATGTGGTGGAAGTCGGAGCAAGAGGACTACCAGCGAAGTCGCTCTACGGTCTCTTCAAGAATCTAGGGCTGCCAAGATCGACGCTAAGCTCATATATGGAGAGAGCTTCGAAAACGTCACTGGAAGCATCCTACAGAATATGGATAGGTAGAGAGGGGGAGGTCGAGAGCGGGACTGGTGGTTTCCCCGCGTCCTAGTCAACGCAGACTAGCTGACGAGAGCTTGATGCGATCCGAAACGTGAAGCATGCGCGGGAAATTTAAAGTGGCCACTCGCTAGTCCCGACCTCGATTAACATCCTCCTCTACTGCCGATGGGCCCGGATATGTTCGGTGAAGCCATCGCAAGCTTAGTTCCACACCTTCCTTCTATGTATGTTTCTCAATTTCATTTGCACTTCTAATAACCTTTATCTAAAATCCCAGGGCGTGACTTGAAGAAAGTGCTGTAACCATTAAGAAATAAAAAATTTACGTGTTCGTTACAGTTGCCATAAAGACCAGCTTCTACCGCTGCCTCAACTCTCGCTTCCCAACCGTCGAGGGTCTGGTGGATATCCTCCGGTCTCTCTGCAGCTTCATCAATGATAACCTCTCCCAGACTAAGGTCCGGGAGAAGCTGATCAAACAGTTCCCGGAACAAAACATGGAGTGCTGGGTAACCCTTAAGAGGATATGCGATAACATTGAAAATAGTTCCGATAAAAAGAAAGCCGATAATGTCTTCCTTGTTTTGCTGTATCAACTTGGACTGTTTCTGTTTTCGGAGCCGAAATACATGGAAATGGCTAAAGGATCTATCAAGGAGTTGGCGAGTTGCTACGACCATTATAAAAAGGATGGTAAAAAGAAGAAGATGCCTTTGAAAGAAGGAGATTTGAGCGAGGAAGAACCTGAATGGATCGAAGTACTTATCGAAGTTTTGCTATCGATTTTATCCAGCGAATCAAGTGTACTTCGTGCCGCAGTACAGTGTGTGTTTCGTCTCCTTTGGGAGTACTTAACGCCCTCGTCGATTGGACAAATTGTGTCAGTACTCGATCCCGATAGCGACTCAAATCCTTTGATACAAGACGATTCTGATAGCGGCGATTCTGAGAGTGATGTATCAAATGCGGATGAAAAGGATAAAAATGAGAATGGAGAGGATGAAAATGAAGAAGATGAAAGTGCGAGTGATACCGAGGTTGAAGACGAAGATGAAGAAATGAAGATTCCAGATCAGCTCCGTCTCGCCGTTCAAAAGGCACTTGGTAATGCTGCCCCTGATACAGACACAGAAAGTGTAGATGCTGATACTATCGGCGAAGAAGAAGGGAAGAAGCTAGATAAAGCACTGTCGGAAGCCTTCAAACTCCTAGGGCAAGGAAAGAATAAAAAGTCCAAGAAAGACAGGAAAGATAAAAAGACACTTGCAGACTTCAGAATCCGAGTTCTGGACTTAATTGATATTTACCTCGAGAAGGAACCGGCAATGGACATTTGTCTAGGCATGCTAGCACCTCTGATGCGCTGCCTGGAATTCTGTGTTCAGGATAATCAGCAGAGAGAGCTCCAAAACAGAGTTAGAAAGACTTTAAAGTTGCTCACAAACGTTAAGAAGTTTTCAACCATGGAAGGACTGACAGTGGAATTGCTCACCGACTACTTGACAGCCACTATAGATAAGGGATCACGGACACAATTCGTGTTCCAAGCTTTAGGGGACATGGTGACGGAGTGCGGAGCCTTTATCGTTCATTGCTCACAGAAGATCGAGGGTCAGATATCTCCGAGGAAAAAGAAAAAGCAGTCTCCACTGCTGGAGATATACAAGGATTCTTTAATAAAATTCTTTCAGAACAGGAATTGTTTTCTCCCCATTATATTCTTCCACAAAATCCTGCAAATTGATTGGGAAGGAAACTACGATCTTTTGCCGATCATTATTGAAAACACTTTCAGTGCAAATCTAAGACAGTTCCGTCGTCACGAAGGTTTGGGGCTACTCGATGGATTCTATACGGCACTAAAGCGATTGAAACCCGACAATGTAACGGCAAAACTACGAAGTGTGGAAGTGAAGTTTGAGGAAGCTGTAAAAAATGCATTTGACAATAATGATTTTGTGGTCAAAGATCAGTTCTTCAAGCTGCTGCGGAGGGTTTTAACCAGCATAGAGAAATTTTATGCAAGTAACGAAGAGACTTGTCCGATAGATTTGAAAACCCTTTCAGACTTACTTTTGACAAGTAAGCATGGAATGAAGACTAAAAGAGATCAGAAAGAGCAAGAAGCAAAGAAGAACTCTGTAGCCAGCGATAAGAACTCTGTAGCCAGCAAGAAGAACTCTGTAGACAGCGATAAGAACTCTGTAACCAGCAAGAAGAACTTTGTAACCAGAGAGAAGAATTCTCAAGCCAGTGAGAAGAACTCTGTAGCTAACAAGAAGAACTTTGTAACTAGAGAGAAGAATTCTCAAGCCAGTGAGAAGAACTCTGTAGCTAGCGAGCAAAACAGCAGAGAAACAAAATCACGAAAAAGAAATAAGACAAAACAAAAAAGAGATTATGGCAGTTCAAACAAAGAGCCCAAGCAGAAGAAAATGAAAATGTAGTTTATGAATGAACCTAAAATCATTTTATTGATTGAATTAAATAAATGACAACAATATTATTCAGTTGTTTATTTCTCGTCCTTATGATTGTTTTTTTTAATAGGTTGTTATTACATAAAAGTTAATTTTTTTATTACAAAATAAAAAGTACACCTGATGCAGGATAAGGAAAGCTGGAAGTTTAGGTTAGTGGCCAATGGGCGAGACATGCCAGCCGTCGCCTTTCCCCCGTAACCCGCGCCGTACTCCAGCTGTGCACTAACACCTAGCTTCCGTGATCCTATGTTAAGTGTAGTTACATTTATTAATAACTGTCTCCGGTCTCTACGACACAATAAATGCTGCTGTTTCTGCTTGTATACTGTGCTTAAGCCAAATTCCAATACGTTATTTGCAAGTAATTGAACATATTATTTAAGTATGATTACTCTTAACAAGACTTTTGACACGAAAATATAATCAACTGAAATGCATTAATTTTATTACCTTGCTTTTTGCTGCGACGGCAGGACAGAGTTGTACAATATGTTTTTTTTTTCATCTAAGCACAAATTTTTCAAAACTAATCATTCAAATTTAAGTAGTTTTGAGAAATTTGTGCTTAGAATGAGCAATAAAGTATTTTTTCAACAATCACAACCATTTTTTTATTGTTTTGTCGCATGGGAGTCAAATGGATTAATGAAGAGAGGATTGAGTTTTTTTTTAAATACGATTTTTAGGGTTCCCTAGCCGTTGTAACTCTGTCTGTCCGAGGTCTCTATCTCTTAAACCGTAATAGGTAGCCTGTTAAAATTTTTACAGAATATTGTGTTATTATTATGGCCGATATAACAACAAATAAGAAAAAAACCGGCCAAGTGCGAGTCTGACTCGCGCACCGAGGTTTCCGCACCACAAAAAAAAACACGTTTCTCGTATGGGAACCCCCCTTAATTTTTTACTTTTTTTATTTTTTATTATTTGTTGTTATATCCGCCATAATAACACATATTCTGTGAAAATTTCAACCGGCTACCTATTACGGTTCAAGAGATACAGCCTTCAGACGGACAGACGGCGTAGGCTTAGTAATAGGCTTCCGTACGGGATACGGAAACCTAAAAAGTAAAAAATGCATGGGGTCCCCATACAAGAAACTAAAAAGTGTATGTGCGCCATCTACCGATACCAGTATGAAGCATTTTAACTAATTTATTTATTTTAGACAGGCAGCCTTGGCTGATACGTCTAATTCCAGAATTTGTTGTTTTTGTCATGAATTTAATACTTATGAAGCATTTCATAAAACACGCCATAGAAGGCGTGAGTGGCGCTGACCATGACATGGCGATACGGAACCCTCGGTGCGCGAGTTCGACTCGCACTTGGCCGGTTTTTTTTACGCATCTTCATCTTCTTCGTCGTACAATCTTTCTCGACATTTACGACGTACGATCCTTTTCAACTTTTGAGTACGATAATTTGTGGTGAGCTCGAATCCAACCAACCCTGGTCTGTCATTGTCATTGATTTTGCCAGCCATGTCAAGAGATTTTCTCCTTGATTCAAGAGAATTTCAGTGTTCTTATCTTAGGAGAACTTTTTGCCGGTCAGGAGTTTAGGAGAAACAAAATAACTATAGGACGCAAATAATATATAGGACGAGATTTATGAATGAGAACCAAGAACCATAATGTTCTTGATGAGAACCTTGTGAGTACAGTAGCCTACTAATAGACTTTTGTATTTTAATCCCAAGTTTCTCATTCATATGTCTCGTCCTATAAGTAACAAACTTAACAGATTTCAGATTTATTTATTCATCTTTGGACACAAGGTGCCTCTCAGATAAGTCAATCAAACAAACAAAACATGGTATAAATGAGACAAAATACAACAATACAAAGACAAACCATAAAATTCTTAAAAAAGTTACAGATTCAACAAACAAAAATAACATAACATTAATTAAATACTTAAAGTAACAATGAATAAATTTTTTTTTTGAGTATATTAAAATATTAACATTAATACAAAATTGATATGTCTCATCTATCGAGGAATTCATCTATCGAGTAGTGAGAGTTTTTTATTTATTAATAATTATTTGATTCTGAATTGGAAACAATTGTCACTATACTTTGAAAATGCAAGTGGAAGCTTGTTATAGAACTTAACACTCTGGCACAGGAAACTTTTATGTACTCTAGCCAATCGCGAGTAGACGGGCCTAATCTGATTTCTATTTCTGGTATTATGGGCATGAAAGTCGCCATTTGATGGAGTGTTATTTATATTCTTACGTGTATATAGAAGGTTTTGGCGAATATATTCGTCTGCTAGAGTCAAAATACCGAGTTGGCCAAATACACCTCTGCAGGACTCCCTCGGTTTCATACTCGTTACTGCACGAATAGCCCGTTTTTGCAGTCTGAATATTCTATGTCTGGTAGCACAATTTCCCCAAAACATTAACCCATAAGACATGACACTGTGAAAATATGCGAAGTATACTATCTTCGCTGTGGAGGACCCACACAGTTGTCGAATCCTGCGTATGGCAAATATTGAGGGGTTTAGTTTCTTCGCAATATTTTCTATCTATCGCAGTATGTTTGTCCCATTTTAGTTTTTCATCCAAAGTTAGGCCTACAAACTTTACATTTGGGACTCTTGCAAGTTTATTATCTCCCACTTTGATATCACACGTATCTGTATTGCTTTTCTGATAGAATCTCATATACTTTGTCTTTTCTACGTTGAGCACTAATTGATTGGTTTGGAACCAGTTGTGAGCCTTGGACAAAGCATTGTTGAGTATGTGAGGTGTAGGTTCATGTGATTTTGCTTCAAAGAGAATTGATGTATCGTCTGCAAACAGAACGATATCTGCCACATGAGATGGGACATAATCTGGCAAATCATTAACGTAAATGAGAAAAAGCAGCGGTCCGAGGATGGATCCCTGGGGGACGCCACAAGTAACATTTATGGGTTCTGACCTTACTTCACTAATATATTGTAGTATATTGTGACCTATTTTCTAAATATGACTCTATTAGTTTTAGCTGAACTCCCCTTATTCCATAATGGTCAAGTTTGGATAATAATATGGAATGATTCACGCAATCAAAGACCTTAGATAAGTCACAGTACACACCTATAGTATCTGAACCGTTATCCATATGTCGCAGTATCCTCTCAAGCATACATGCAATAGCATCGTTTGTGGATTTATTTTTCTGAAATCCAAATTGGCGTGGGTGAATAATCGAGTGCTCGAGGAAAAATTTTACTAACCTGGAGTAAATAATTTTTTCTATACATGGAAGAATTGATACAGGCCTATAGTTATTGATATCAAGTTTTGAACCCTTTTTGTATATCGGACAGACTTTAGCAATTTTCAGTAGGTCAGGAAATACACCTTCACTCATACAATCATTGAAAATTACGCACAGATGATTATGGAACTTTTTGATCAATTGTATTAAGATTACTGTAGATATTCTCCCGGAGTCAACAGATTTTTTTGTTTTCAATTCTTTTACTATTTTAAGCAGTTCATAATTAGTTACTTCATTAAAGATTATAGGTGAGTATTTGGTAAATTTGTAGAGCGTAGAATATCAGTTGCTGATTGGTCGAGAGGATTTAGTGTTGCCGTTATCTTTTGTGCAATCGTACCAAAGAAGTTATTAAATTCATTCGCTACAGAGAAAGAATTTGATGTGATTTTATTGTTTACAAGGAGTTCTATTAGTGTTGGCTTTCCGGAGCTAGGTGTTGTTTCATCTTTTATAATTTTCCATGACATTTTTACAATATTTTTAGCCCTACTTATTTTATTGTGGATACTTAATTGTTTAGCTATAATTGACACTTTTTAAAATATTTTACTATATCTTTTCACATATCCACGAAAATCTGCATCTGTGTTCTCCTTAAGTTCAGCATAAAGTCCTATTAATGTGCCGCGAGATATTCTTATACCCGGCGTGATCCAATTGATATCCCGTTGTCCTTTAACTGTTATTGATTTTTTACGGATGGTCATACTAAACGGTCTAATAAATGATTAAAGAAGTAATTGTACTTCTCGTTCGGTCCAAATTCATGATACTTTTTATAGCAGAGTTCGTGATTTAATGTAAAATTAGAGATAGTATAAGCATCAACTGTTCTTTTTGATAAAGTTATTTTGTTAGTATTTTTATTTCTAATTTTTGGCATAGGAAAAGTGATTGTTTGTCCAAAATGGTGGAACGGAAAAGCTGACACAACCTTAGTTTCACCTATTATGTCACTGTTTACAAAAATATTGTCTATTCAAGTGGCAGAGTCCTCGGCTATACTAGTAGGTTCAAATATTCTTCTTTTTAATAAGAATGAGTCCAGAAGAACAAATCGAGAAGTTTTACAGAGCTAGAAGTCTTTTTCATAAAATCTACGTTAAAGTCACCACATAGAATAACTAGTTTTGTTAAAATATGTCGATAGGTGCAGCAGTGGGCGCTTGCACGCTGACTGACTGACCAAGAATCCTCGTTGCGTGAGTGCGACTCGCACTTGATCGGTTCTTAGGTTGCAAAACATACAGCCCTTTGCAGATAAGACAGACAGACCGACGGACAGACGACCTAGGCTTAGTAATATGCTCCCGTATGGATAATAAACTCTAAAAATGTGTGTAATAATTTGAATCACAGGATAATTTATTAGGAGGAAGAACATTATCTAGGAGATTTTGGAAGTCAATCTAGAAGAAATTCAAAATTTGAGCTGGCAACACTGTCTGTGACATTTGATTGAGTTGCATTTTAATTTTGACATCGCGCTCGCGCGCGCTTGCTGATTGACGAATCATTCGCGCGCATTGTTGAGGTTATGCCAACCAATATACAAATTATACATAATTGAGTGAAATACATACTCAAGTTTCTTTCTGCCCGCTTCCGTACCTTGGTCACGAGAATGGGATCGTTCTCACGGCTACAGAAGCTCAGTGCGGCGGCGTTGGGAGCCCTAGGCGGAGGAATCGCTTACTATCGTTTGACCGCGACGGATGAACAGAAACTTGGCGCGTCCAACTCGTGGACGACTAACTACACCCCGAGCGTCAAATGGGACGATAACTGGGACCAGTATGTATGAACCCGCTGTGGTAATAATTTGAGTAAAGAAACTGCTGCTTCACTGGTGGTAAAACTATACCGATGTATAGTCTTGTATAGATATATTACTTGTCTTTTTCTTAGTCGATGTATAGATATATTACTTGTCTTTTTCTGGTTTGCACCTACCTCGGCCCGCGTTTCCTCACTTCGCGCCTCACGCTACACCCGCTCACGCCCAGCCTTGGAGGAAATGCTAGGCGTCAGCGGGTGTAGTGTCAGGCGCGAAGTGAGGAAGCGCGGGCCGAGGTAGGTGCAAACCAAAAACAGACGACTAGTAAAACTGTAGGTCCCTTCCCTTACCTAGACGCTCCGCTGTCGGATCTAAATTCGCACGATATTGCCCGGGTGTCAGTTTCGCGCGATTGCGCGCCCTCTATCCCGGAGTGTCCAAAATTCGATTTTTACCACTTTTTGTATGAAACATTACCTAAGTCAAAAGCACGTAATTTTTTCCATCAGAAAAAAAAATTCATTGGTGCATGCCGGCCAAATTCGAAGCTCGGACCATTAGATCAAGAGTCGAAGCTAAGACCGCGGCGACCACTCACCTTATAAATATAGTGAGTGTGTTCCCCACCACCCAAGGGGATCTCCAAAAGGCGGGTCAATAACCAAAATTATTATTTTAAACATTAAACTATTCTTAGACATTATTTTTATAATAAAAATATTATTATTTATATTTTCTGACAACAACCTCATTGTACGCCTCGTAGCCAGCATGGCGCCTCTCTGAGCGTGATTTCGCGAGGAGTCGTGGAGTAATTGGCTGTCTTCTTTTGAACTGTTTGTGGGTGTGGATTAGTAGAGGGCATCCTTGCTAGCAAATTACTAGTAAGCTTATTGTGTAGGCCAAGTTAAAAGATGAATTATAGTGAAAGAATTGTTTGCCGGAAATGTGTAGTTTCGGAGAAAAAAAAATCCCATACAAAATTAATTTTTCATACAAAACAAAAAAAAAATTTTTTTTAATGCACCAAATAATTAATTTTGACTATAAATGTAGGTAAAAACAAGGGAAGTGGTACGGGTGAAGTGGTTTTGGTGGTTTAAAAAAAAAAACCAGGATTCATTTATAGAAGATGCGTCGCGCAACTTAATGACGAGGCGTCGCATGTCGTCTTTGCATAAATTCCTATTCAAAATAAATGTTTTTGTGCATTAAAAAAAAACAAAAAAATTATTTTGCATGAAAAATATGTTTTTCATAAATAGTTTGCTCTGAAACTACGCATTTCCGGCAAACAAGTCTTTCACTATAGTTCATCTCTCAATTCGGTCTACACAATAAGCTTACCAGCAATTTGTTAGCAAGGATGCCCTCTACTAATCCACGCCCCTTTTCGGAACAGCCACCCAGTGTCGGTTGTCCGTAAAAAAAATGTATCTGTTTTCCTCATAAAAGAAAATACTTGTCACCGACAGCCGTCACCCGGCCAGCATAGTGAAGCCAGCGAAGGCGCACTCACCAGAAGACGAGAACCGCTTCAACACGGAACTGGAGAAGGCAAAGCCCAAAGCCGTCCGGCATCTGATACTCATCAGGCACGGACAGTACAATATCGACGGGGAGACCGATAAGCAGAGGACCCTTACCGAGCTGGGTATGTTCTGTTCTATTTTAACAATTTTTTTATTTTTTAGAATAGCAACAGGTTGGGAATGCATCCACACACTGTCGATATTCCCCCACTTAGGACAATTCTATCCTGTAGATCCTTTATTTACAGGGTCGCCAACATATGGAATTCACTCCCACCTGCATCCTTTCCTCTAATCAGTCCTGGATTTCCCATTAGGCTGTATAGGCCGCGGCCTAGGGGCGGCCAACTTCATGGGGCGGCCGATTTTCGAAGGTGTTAAAGAATATTACAAGTAACACTTGCGCTTTGGTATAGTGTAAGCCAAGTTCATGCTCGATTATGGACGCAATACTCAAAAAAATAACGATACTCACTTGTGGTGTGGCTATTAAATGCTAAATATCATTTGGGTAAAGGTTTGTAAGTCCCTATTGCGACTTAGTAATACTCCTATCCTATCCTATGGTATTTATGTTTTGCGCGGGCGGCGAAAGTAAATTGGCCTATAATTAAGAAAAGTACAAGTCCGGCACTGCCTCTAATGTGCAGTCTGGGGTCCTTCAAACATAATGTGAAGGTGCACCTAGCCGGCCGACATGGTATTCGCAGCCCACGTAAATATCCGAATACCCGTGGGCGCCGTCGGACTACACCTCCGCGTTAGTCCGGCGCGCCATTTGTCGTGCCCCCCCCCCCCCCCCCCCCCCCCACCCCCCCCCCAAAAAAAGAATAATTTTCACAGCACACAAATCAGCCGGCAAGGGATTTGTTGAGTACAGATGGCGAAACAACACAACCCGAGGATATGCCATCAAGCAATGGCACATCCTCGGGTTGGACAACAGGAACTGCAGAGCAATGCGGCAAATATAATCTTGTACCGTGTGGGGCCGGTACTTAAAAAGAATAGCCCCACTGCATTTTTTCACGAGCATCTCGTAAAAGCCGACTAAGGGATAACGATAAGATGTGCTAAAGGGCGACAGGATAGCCACCCATCACCTTGGTGCGGTCATTCCACCGAGTCATGCAGCAGGCGGGTCTTCGTGCCTTACTTGCTGCTTGATGCATAGTACATGTAAAACTCTGGGACCCTTCCCTTCTTACCTTACTATGTGTTAGGGTTTAACCTGCCCTGGTTGATAACACGGCACTTAATGAATGGTCGGTCGAAACGGCTATATGAATAGTTTGCTTTTTTCGTCCAGTTCAGTGTAGCCGGCACGACCAAAGGACAGCACTGACTTGGCACCTAGTTAACCAAAGTTGTTATGGGCTGACATCACGGATGTGGTAGGTTATGCAGCCAACCGTGTCAGCTTACATAAAAAAAAATCTTCAAAAGCATCTTGAAGCCAGTATGACATTACAAGGCAAGATTAAAACTAGGGATGTAACGTTACCGCTAGGCCGATATATCGGTATGGCCGATACATACAAGCCGATATCAAACTATTCGAAAAGCGCACGAAACGACACGCGCGCGACATTGCCGCTCCGTCGCAGAGGTTAAGCAGACTATTTCATGTGGAAGCTTGTACCAGACATTTATAACACTATTTGTCAAAAAAAATACTCTTGGGCATTTGTTTTTTAATATTACTATTTGTAATGAATGAATGATACTTAATTACTTTCTTAATTAACACTTCGATTGCTTGATAATAATTCATTCATAATAATATATATTTTCTTTGAGTTTTGATTGACATTTTTATTTACTTTATTTTTTACACTTTCCATCCCAAGGTTGAGTCTCTGTTAAATATAGGTAAGTATTATGCATAATAAAGACATACAAACGCCCGAGGTACATACTTCATTATTTATTTCATTATTTGATTTATTATGTACTAAACCATCAATATCGGTATCGGTATCGCCGATTATTTACTACAAAAATCGGTATCGGTATCGTATCGGCAAATTCATGTATCGTTACATCCCTAATTAAAACATTATTAATGATTGTATCTCCGTCAGGCCGAACGCAAGCCGACCTCACCGGTCGCCGTCTGACCGCCCTCGACATCAAATGGGACCTCCTGGTGCGCTCCACGATGACGCGAGCTCAAGAGACGGCGTCGCTGATCGTCAAGCACCTCCCGCCGGAGCTGGAGGTCAAGGACTGTCAGCTGCTTGAGGAGGGCGCCCCGGTGCCCCCGGAGCCGCCCGTCGGACACTGGAGGCCTGAACCGAGGGTTAGTTGGACTATGGAGAGAGAAAAATGATATCTGGCAATAATTTTTTCTTTTATCTAAAAAAAAGTAATTATTGCAAACTCCAGTTTTGAACCTATGACCACAAGATGGCAGCACCTTAAAATGTGCAACTGCTGTGTAGTTAAATATTATATAAAAAAATCCAGCCAAGTGCGATTTGGACTCGCGCACCAAGGTTTCCGCACCACAAAAAAAAGTTTAAAAAACATTTTTCACTTTTTAATTTAGTTTTTTTGTTTTTTGTTATATACACCAAAATTTCAACCAGCTAGCTATTACGGTTCCAAAGATACAGCTATCAGACGGGCGGACGGATGGACATACAGACAGACAGACAGACAGACGTTGTAGGCTTAGTAAGGGACCGTTCATTTACCACTTGGACAAAAAGGAGGGGCGGGGAGGGGGTCGGCAAATGTCCACGATTGTCCACAGGGGGGAGGGGAGGGGGTACAGGGACCGTCCACGTGGACGTTTGAGTTTAAAAACACATGATGCCGCGAGCTAGACGGTCGCTCGCCTCGCTTTATATTTTTTGTAAAGAGCTATGTTTCAGCCTTTTATTATGAAACATTTGTTTTGTTCCTCTTAATTTTATTGTAATTTTAAATTAAATGTCAAAATTTCAAGTACAGTAATACCCCGCTTTACGCGACCCCGCTTTATGCGGATTCGGTATTACGCGAATTTCATATTTCACGCTAAAATGCCCCGCTTTACGCGATTGGTCAGCATTGGTCAGCGACGCATGGCTTGGGCCCGAAGCGATTGGTCAATATGCGGCGTGGCGTGACCCGACACCCAGTCAATAGGAATCGACCTATCCAATACCGATCCAAGAAGCACTCTCAACGATTTATTCAGGGTTGGACTTGTTGCAGAGCTTGGACAGTGATGTCAATCGTATTTCCACTGTGCGTCAAATAATCAAAAATAGTGTTTAATGTTACGAGCGCATTTTGCAAGAATGAAGACAAAACTCAACTCAAAAAACTTTGGTTGTTTATTTTCGTAAAACTAATGCTTATGTTAAGCATTTTTTAGTTGTTTTATTTAGTTGTTAAACTAAAATTGTATTAAGCAATTGGTAATTTTCAAATTATAGATTGAATAAGTATGTATATGTGCATATTTATTTTTCTTTTTATCAAGCCCCGATATACGCGAATTTCACTTAACGCGATTTCTTGTGGAACACATCCCTCGCGCAAAGCGGGGTATTACTGTACTACTTTTTCATCCATTCAGCTCCCTACCTCTTCTTGAAGTGCGCATTTTGCGTCGCAAGTACATGGAAAAAAAACGGTATTTTCCACGTGGACATGCGGGGGGAGGGGGGGGGGGGGGGGTTATGGAAATGTCCACATGGGGGAGGGGGGGCTCAAAAAGTACCCAAAAAGTGTCCACGTGGTATGTGAACGGTCCCTAATAGGCTTCCGTACGGGGTACGGAAACCTAAAGATATGTCTATCGGCGTTAGTTTTTAAGAGTTAATATCGAAAATTGTAATAAACCGAACAAGAATACCCTGTCCGCTATCCACATTCTTGAAAGCAAACTGAAGTGAAAGGCCAGATCGTCACCGCAGACGTCAGTTCATCCTTTCAGGTAGAAAAGAAATATTAGTCGCTCCGGCGCCGCGGGAAGGCGCATGCCTAACGGCCAAAGTTCACCCATACACAATTTTTTTTTTTATGGAAACTGGCAACGTTGGCTATATCACATACAACATCCGTAATGTCAGCCCATAACACCGGGTGAACTAGGTGCGATGTCAGTGCTTCCCTTCGGTCGTGCCGGCTACACTGAACTGGACGGAAAACACAAACTATTTACATAGCCATTTCGACCGACGTTTCATTCAGTGCGGTGGTAGCAACCCGGGCGGGTTGAACCCTACCACCTAGTAATGTAGGTGATGTAGCCAACCGTGTCAGTTTCCATAAAAAAAAAACAAAATGTAAGAAGGGAACGGACCTACAGTTTTACGTGGAATCCGAACCACGGTCAGCCTCCAACCGTCGAGCGGTCATCCATCCAAGTACTGACCGCGCCCAGCGTTGCTTAACAATCAATAGCAACAGTCAACTGTCTGGACCACTGAGCTATCGAGGCTGACTGACTATATGATTTTACATCGTATCAGGCTTAACTAACTGACTTATCTATGGCAGGCTTTATACTGATGTTAGGCCCGCCGTTCAGCTAAAATTTTTGGAAATACATATGTCACTATGCATGGCTTGCACCACGAACGATAAAAAAGGTATGGACTCCGAACCCTATCCTCGCCAGCGTAACACAATATAAGCAAAAGCATGCTTGTTTCGTATGGACGGTCGCGCGCTGGCCCGTCAGTCTGTCATCGGCCGCGTTCGCCAAAAACCTGTTTAAAGTGCCCGCATGCTGTGTTTTTACGTGTAAAAACACTACAGCCAAGTTTAGTGTGCACAATAGTGGAATATCTTATCATCGGTAAGTACACTCCGCTCCCCGCAACTCGGCGACGCTAGTTCTCATACAAGCATTTGACAGTCCGGCGTCCATACCTTTTTTATCGTTCTAGGCTTGCACAAATCATTTCACACTTTTGTCCTATCTCATAGTTTGCGACAAGGGACATCAGAGTAATGCCTTGTGTTACCCGATAGCAGTTCTTCCAGGACGGAGCAAGGATCGAAGCGGCGTTCCGCAAGTACTTCCACCGCGCGCCGCCGGAACAGCAGTGCGACACCTACACCGTACTAGTGTGCCATGCCAACGTCATCAGATACTTTGTGTGCAAGTGAGTAGCCCTGTGTTACCCCATTAGAATCTGATATTATACGAACAAAGGAACAGTTCTTGCTGTTGTTGTTGTTGCATTTTGGGGTTGGCTCTAGGCCTGCAAACTAATCCCGCTTGGTCGGGGACCTTCGTGCAAAACCCTTATCCCTTAGTCGCCTTTTACAACATGCACGGGGAAAGAGGCAGTGGGGCTATTCTTTTTAAGTACCGGCCCCACACGGTACTAAGGAACAGTTCTTGCGGGACAGACGACTTGGATCGCACCTATAATCTGGGCATCTTGAAAGAGTGTGTCAATAAATTTTACGACAACCTTTTTACATACGAGTACATACATACCACATGCCGTATCCCAACTATCGGGGTAGGCAGAGTGATCGGTGTTGTGCTGCAACAACTCTGGTCAATTACAGCACAACACCGACCACCACGTTTAGCAAAGTTTTCGGACAAGATACCTATCAAGAAGCAAGTGAGGCGCGAAGACCCACCTGCTGCATGACTTGGTGGAAGGACCGTGCCACGGTGAGAGGTTGCTAACCTGTCGCCCTTTAGCACAGAGAAAATTGGAGAGGTGTATGTCCCGTAATAGACGCTTACACGCTGACTGACTAACTGACTGTATTCTGCTTGTTGTTGTTGGTGGACTCGTTTTCCGCGCCTAAGCCCGCTTCCATGCGGGCCTTTTGCGCGTCCTACGGCCTTAATCCAACCAGCCGAGTTCTTCCAGGAGGCGGCACACTCTCCTTGGGTCCTGGCACGCCTCTCGAAGTGTAGTAGGGCCTCCCAGCTCCTTCGCCCTTATGTCTGCCAACTCCTCGCACTCCAGCAGCACGTGGGTGGGTGTCTCGTCCGCCTGCAGGCATGCTCTGCACAGTGGACTGTCCGTTACTCCGATTACATAGAGGTGTCTGTTAAGTGTACAGTGACCAGTAAGCATACCTATCACTATGCGTAGTTTTGATCTATGGACACGGAGCAGCGTCTTGGCGAGACGGAGGTCCGGCTTAGCCATTGCATCCCTCGCCTGTCTGCAGTCACTGCCCGCTGCCCATCTGTCTATGTGTAGTTGATACGTACGTTTGTGTATCCAACTTTTCAGTTGGTTATGTGGTAGTGGTACTAGAGGTTCGGGTCCTTCAGGTTTGCTGCTGGATCCCCTCTTCGCGAGTTCGTCAGCAGCATCGTTCCCCCGGGATCCGCTGTGGCCCTTTATCCACTGTAGCGTTACCTTGTTTCTTGTAGCAATGGTCTCCAGCGCGAGGTGACATTGACGGATTAGTCCTGAGCTCATTATACTGCCGTTCAGCGCCGCTAGTACTGAGGCGCTGTCCGACAGTATCTTGATGCTGTGTCCCTCCATGTTGCGCTGGGCCACTATTGTAGCTGCTTCAATGATCCCGACACATTCTGCCTGGAATATTGAGTTATGTTGTCCAAGGTAAGTGTACCTGTTGATGTTTAGGTCCAGGGAGTGCGCTGCAGCGCCTGTACCTGTCTTCGTCTTGGAGCCATCGGTATATATGCGTAGCTCCTCTGATTGGTCTTTGGCCTCTCCGGCCAGGTTGATAGTGTATGATCTCTCAAATACGTACAGTTTGGGTATACGGTCACAGCAGGCTGCCAGTAGCGGTATCTCCGCTGTTACCTTCTGAAGGAGCTTTGTGTGTGGCAGTGTGGCGTTATTGTGCCAGAGTCCCAGAGTTCTGAGTCTCACCGCCGCAGACGCAGCCTCCTGTTGTACGTACAGGTCTAGCGGTACTAAAGATAGTATTACCTCCATAGCTGTAGTCGGTGTTGTGCGCATGCATCTTGTTGTTGCCACGCACGCCAGTCTTTGGAGTCGCTGTAGCTTCTCGACTCCTGTGCTCAGCTTTGTCCTGGGCCACCAGACTACTGCACCATATGTTACCGTAGGTCTGATGACTGCTGTATATAACCAGAGAGAAATCTTTGGCCGGAGACCCCATGATTTACCCATGAGCCTCTGGCATTGCCAGAAGGATATGCTCGCCTTCTTTAGCTTGTATTCCAGATGTTTCGACCAGTTTAGCTTGGAGTCTAGGATTACACCTAGATACTTTACCTCTGGCGATAGAGTCAGTTGTGTGTTGAACAGTCTGGGCAGCTGCATAGCGCCCAGTCTCCTTCTGTTGGTGAAGAGGACCATCTCTGTTTTGCCGGGGTTAACATTAAGCGAATAGTCCTTACACCATTTTTCGACAATCCTCAGGGCGCCCTGAGTCATATTGCACAGGGTTCCCTCAAATAATCCATTTATTAGGATTGCCAGGTCGTCTGCGTATCCTATCGTGTAGTAGCCACTCTCGTTCAGTTGCCTGATAAGATCATCGACTACTAAGTTCCAGAGTAGGGGCGACAGTACGCCGCCTTGGGGGCAGCCCCTAGCTACCACCCCCCTCGTTGTGTTGTTAATAGTGAATTGGACGGCCCTAAGCTTGAGCATGTTATCGATCCAGTCTGTGATTGTTGGATCGACTTCAAATCTAGCTAGGGCTGCTCTGATACTGATGAAGGTAGTTTTGTCAAAGGCGCCTTCTATGTCAATGAAGGTTCCTAGGGTGGAGTTTTTATTGCTTATGGCACTTTCTATCTTTGATACCACGCAGTGAAGTGCCGATTCTGTTGATTTTTTCCTGGAGTGTAGGCGTGCTGGTTGGCGTGAAGGGGATTTCTGACTATAGTTGTGTCTCTGATTTCCCTGTCGCAGAGCCTTTCCAGGGTTTTAAGGAGAAAGGAGGTCAGGCTGATCGGTCTGTACGATTTTGCCAGCGTGTAGTCGTCCCTGCCTGGCTTTGGAAGGAACACTACTTTTACCTCTCTCCATGGTCTGGGGACATATTTGTGCGCAAGACACGCCCTAAATATGTCGACTAGTATGGGAGTTGTGATGTCTATGGTCCACTGCATTCTGCTTATTCTAACAATAAACAATGTTATCCGCAGAGCACTGCAGTTCCCCCCGGAAGGCTGGCTGCGGATATCACTCAACCACGGCTCAATCACCTGGCTCTCCGTGCACCCCAACGGCAGAGTCGTACTCCGGAGTCTCGGCGACACGGGCTATATGGAGCCAAAGTGGATTACTAGTCGGTAAATAAGGCAATCTAGTCTCGTAGTCACGGATGAACGTTTTGAGGTTAGGTAGTTTAGTGCTGGTGTTGCTAGCATAACTCTTGACAGCGTGGAATTTGGCTAAAAATTTATCATTACAAATATAAGTTGCTAAAGGCTAAAGAAGTGATTATAAACAGTACGTTGACATTTTGTGGTGTTGTGAGGCGACTGAACATTGTTCCGAGGTTTGACCGTGTGACAAACTTGTTTATTTGCGGTACTTACTATAGGGACATAGCAGGCCGACGAAAACGCCATCTGGTGTCATAAATACGAAGCGGCCTAGGGCCTAGCTAGTTTTTTCTTCATATAATGCAAAATAATATAATATATATTATTTTTTAAAACATTTTGTTGTGTTCTTCGATTTTGCAACCAGTTCGATCAATTCAATCCTTTTATTTATTACTCTATCACTAATTTTCAAAAGTAAAGGGTATTAAACATTTGTAGCTGAAATATCAAAGGCCCCTTTGATGAAAAATGTCCGGTTTTTTTCAACTGAACTTTGTTGCTATATCCAACATAATAACACATATTCTGTGACCATTTCGACCGGCTACCTATTACAGTTCCAAAGATACAGCAGTAGGACAGACAGACAGACGGCGTAGGCTTAGTAATAGGCTTCCGTACGGGATACGGAAACCTAAAAACAAACAAACAAACATTACAATCACACTATATCATAATTTGACAGGGTGACGAGATGAGTAGTTGACTTATGGTTAAGTTGTTTTTTGAAATGAAACTTGAAAGGGATAAAAACATGTTATTACATAGTTGAAACATTTGTAATAATTTACATTCAACTGTTCTATAGCGCGGTCTTGTAAAAAATATATCAGTTTGTATTCGAATTGGAATGGAAAAAAATATAAACAGCTGAAGGACAGTTACCATGTAAAGTACCTTGCAACGAATATCGCAGAGACAAAATCGTTCTGATCAAATATGTAATGAGAGTTGTTCTTTGAAGCCACCAATGCCAAAGAAATAAATATCCCAGCATTGTCCAACATTGCATCCAGTATAGGCACCTACATAGTTACCGACATTTGCAACAGATGGAAGACAAGTGAATAATGAATTTGACAGAAAAAAATTGGGCGTAAAAAGACATGCCCGATGCATGATTTTAAAGAGAGTAGTAATTTGGAGCTAAACCTACCTTTTCCCTTTTCTCGGGAGCGAGTGAAGAGAGCAAGCACGACTTGCTCCGCAAGGGCCGGCGCGGGGTCTTGCGTCATGTAAATGTTCCATATTATCCCGTACATTATTAGTACATCTTTAGATAAGCACGACATTTCCAATTCTCGACAGGTGACAGAGAATTTCGGTCACTGACATCGGTAAGTAGGTCACTGGGTTAGTAGCGATGAGGATCGCGCGCCGCTGCGCGCGTACGAAGTTCACGAAGGACGCGCCGCGCCGGTCTATCTGTCTCGCTCTGCACCGGTTGTCTCATTGCAGCCGTTAGATTGAGAGCCGTTTAAGCGGCGGGTGGCCGAGTGGTTTGGGCATCGACTTCTCATGCGAGAGGTCCTCGATTCGAATCCCGTCGGCGTGTACCAATGAGTTTTTTCTGACGAAAAAATTCATGTGCATACCTACACCTGCTGCTTCACCGTTCGGAACCGGTGTAAAACTGTAGGTCCCTTCCCTTGCCCCTTACTAGGTGGTGGGCTCAAATTGTAGCCGACTGGGTTGGTACCACCGTACTGGATGTAGGATGGCCGCATAGCAGCCGCGGTTGTGTTCTCCTTTAGTCCAGTATAGCCAGCAATCCAGGGAAGTCTCCGGTATGGCACCTACCTTCTCGGAGGTGATATTGGCTGGTCGGAGCATGCGCTTTGGCCCCTCCGACTCAGCCACCCATACCGGATTACATAAAAAAAAAATTGCCCAGAATTTATGTATTTTTTGGCTAATTGTATCAACACCACTACAACATAACATGTGTTAATCTGCGGGATCATTACAAAATAACCTTGTATAGTTAAATTTTACTGAGGTGGATTCCAAATTACCTCAGAAATTACTGAGTAAAATCCCTTGGTTATGTCTTTTCACACCCTGTGTTTCTCGTTTCGTCTTTGAGCTTTTTTCTTTTACATTCGCGATGGTTGTTTGGAGATATTTGTTTCTTTATAACCTATATTAAGCATATTTAATAGGTGGGAAGCAAAGATTTTGGAAGGAGAGAAGATGTGTCATGAACGCCCACTCGTATCGTAACCGTTGTCGCCAGTTTCTGATCGCACACAATCACAATTCACGCACACGAACGCACGGTAGACATTCGCACCAGCGATTTTTGGACAATCCAAAGAGTTGGATCCACATGCATTCACGCACACATTGATAGTTAATATGGGAAAATCTGCCCATATTACCGTGTCGCCGACACGCCTCCTTCGCCTATCTACTCTCCTTCCAAAATCTTTGGTGGGAAGCCAAGAGGTTAAAGTACTGTCAGATGTTTGATATGCATTTTGTATGTAAGCTATATAATAGAAAAATGTTATACATTTTATTAAATAAAGGTATCGCTGTTAATGTGTGTTATTATTTGAACCTCTCCTTGCACGAAATGTAGTACTGTTTTTATTTCTTTTACAGAAATTCAAGAAAACCTATGAAGGGATAACTTCCGAAGAACGATCTACGGTATATAGGGCCCTTCATTTTCTTCTGTAGAGGTTATTGCGAAAGTGTAAAAATCCTCCCTTATCTGGTGTCCCAGCTCGGCTGGTTTTGCTTACCACCACGGGATTCCTCCTTGTATAATCTTATAAAAAGATAATTAATAATTATTATTTTCAAGATAATCACCATTAAAATGTCAGTTTCCGATGTTGGACATAATTTTGGGGACCATTTCCTAACCCATAAAACGTTGATCATCTCGAAAAGTACGAGTAGGAAAAAATGCTACTGACCTTTTATTGATGCTTATGAAATGTGGAATCCTGTTGTGGAAGTCAAGTCCTATCAAACTGGGACAGCCTATATAGGAGATACCACGTCAATTTTGTTTGATCTTCAATTCCATTCAGTGCTGAAAGTAGTGTAGTCCAAAATATAGGTAAACTTTTGGGAATGATCCTGATATTAGATTAAGCGTTTACGGCGTAAAGTTTGAATTGAAAAACAAATTTCTCATAGACTTAACTACTTATATCTTTTCACTTACTTACAAAGTAATAAAATGTGTATGTAGTCCTTATTTTAATTCGAGAGAGCAATTTGACAGGTACAAACAAATCTATAAATGATGGCGCCAGCTTATTAAAGAAGCATTATTAAATTATGCTTAAGCTCTTCGATTGTGGTAAATATTCGAAAACGTTTTCGATAAAAAAAATTTATTTACGACATCTCTATCCAGGAATGTCAAAAACAGGCAACTCAGGAAATAAATTTGCTTTCTCCTCTCTAATAAAGAAAAAAAAATACTAATCTAAGTACCTACATTCCGAAAAGAGCCATGTATATTTTCTGATGATGATGATCTGAGATGCTCGATTTATGTATATTTTATTTTCAACTATTAAGTACATTATTTCTTAGTAACAAACTTAAGTACATACACAAAGTATTAGATAGTATTAGGAATGAAGTATTGAAAATGACATTATCTCTTAGGGCCACTTTCACCACCTTTGGTACTCCTGTCAACTGTATGAGAAATGTCACTTTGACGGACAGTTGAATGTTAACCGAGACTTAACTAGTGGTTGTTAAATCGGCCCTTAGTCAATAAAGCTCAACCACAATGGGAGAATGAGCTATAAATTCATAAATAGCGAGGAACAGCCAAAGAATGCCAAACGAAATTCATAAAGTCGCATCTCTCCCACTGGGGTAGGCAGAGACAACGGATCACCACGTGATCCTGACGATATCTTTTTCAAACTCTTATTTTTCATAGACTCGTCCGTTTTGGGTAGATAGTTACAATTACTAGGTACGTGCGACCAGGTTATGCAAAAGCAAGACTGGTTTATATGAAAATGCGTGATTTTTTTCCTTTATTTGTATTGTGTAAGCTTAAAATTAAGGATTCGTTAAGTGCCTGTGATTTTTTTTTTACTTTTACATATTTTTTTCACACCGTCTTTTGTTTACGGTTCTTTTCAATAAAATTAATTTAAAAAATTTTGTTTTATTATAATTCTAAAATAAATAAAGTCCACGGTTAGATCTGGAAGAGAGCTTATATATTTTTGGTCATAAATTCAAAATCACAACATTAAATGTCTCTTAATCCTAGAAATAATGTTGTCTAATACATTTCAACTATTGGAATATAAATTCATGGTTAGATATGTATATTGTTTTGAATATGATGAGGTATAAAGTTGTATATTCCGTTGCATATAGATATATTTTGTAATTTGTATGTTTAACATTCAATACAATTCTATTCTTTGAATCTTTAGGTAGGTACCTAAGTACATAGGTAATTAATATTTTATTCATTATTACATTTTTCATGTAGCTAAATTGTAAAGATTTGAAGAATTCGGACATATGAAATATTTTTATATCAAACACTAGGTACTGAATATTTGTAGATAAAAAACATATTATAGACGTTTTTCAATGTCGGCAACAAGGGTCGGCAAGTACCTAAATAAATTATTTAATTTCTCGGACAGGCATGCTTCTGTCTATAGCTAGTTAAATAAATATTTTATTTTATTTTTTTTTATATTCATTACACTTAAATTACATACATACAAAGTTATAATTATTGTAGACAAGCTCAAAGAAATAAGGATACCTACTACTTACACAAAGTTTTTCGTGAGCTCGATAGAAGAGAGCCCTTTTTAAACAAACTGAGGGGTTAGAGGAGCAGATGGTCCATCCAAACACACATAATATAATATTGCTGCTGTCTGTCTGTTGCAAGCAAGAAAGAAACTTAGCTCGACTTGGCGGGGGCACTGCCGTGCACCCAGATATTATACAACACTGGAGATTACGCAGGTTTATTTACCTATATTATGTTTTTCACCCCTCTCACACTTTATATAGCAACACCGATGGAACACTCAATTTTACAGCTATGGCCGATCTGTCAAAAGATTTTCTACCGCTTCGAATGTTTACATGAAGAAATAAATGTGTATTTTAAACAATGTATTGTGTTGTGAAAAATTGCAGGAGTTTTTGGAAACCAAATTCGAACATTAAGTTTCACAACTGTATTTTCCGACATGGTCACCCTAAAGAAAGAGACAAAAACATAAGTGACGTCACTCAAGGTCAAAGTTCTTTACTTTCAAGGCATTGCGGTTCTATCTCCGTGTAAGGTGTAAGTACTGATGGGTCGATCCCGGGATTGAATCTTTATGGGCGGGATTTTATCATAAAAGCCCGGATTTAATCCTATTCTAGGACCGAATGAGGATTTTATGTTTTAAGGTTAAGTATGTGAAGTTTTTCTGTAATATGAGCGAAATTTTATCATAAAGTCCCGGAATTAATCCTATTTTAAGATCGAAAGGATTTTATGTTTTTAACTAGCCTTTGCCCGCGGCTTCGCTCGCGTGAAATTCGTATTTCAAAAGAAGAAACTAAATCATTAAGGGCGAGGCCGAAGGCTGAGCTGCGTTCAGGTTAATGATAAACCTTCTCGAATAAAGTATGTTTTTAACTAGCTTTTGCCCGCGGCTTCGCTCGCGTGAAATTCGTATTTCAAAAGAAGAAACTAAATCATTAAGGGCGAGGCCGAAGGCTGAGCTGCGTTCAGGTTAATGATAAACCTTCTCGAATAAAGTATGTTTTTAACTAGCTTTTGCCCGCGGCTTCGCTAGCGTGAAATTCGTATTTCAAAAGAAGAAACTAGATCGAGGATCTCGTTATGAGCCACGCAAGTTTGTAACGAGTTTTCACGAGTCGTATTTGTGAGTGGTCATTGCAAGGGATCGCTTGGACTATCCGCTCTGATCTGATGACATTACATCTCTGATTACATTACACAAGTTAAGCGGCGGGTGGCCGAGTTTTTGGGCATCGGGTTCTCATGCAAGAGGTCCGAGGTTCGAATCCGGTCGGAGTGTACCAATCAGATTTTTCTGATGAAAAAATTTACGTGCATACTTACACCTGCTGCTTCACCGTTTAGAACTGGTGTAAAACTAGGTACCTTCCCTTGCCCCTTACGAGGTTGTAGGCTCAAATTGTAGCCGACTGGGTTAGTACCACCGTACTGGATGTAAGATGGCCGCATAGCAGGCTCGGCTGTGTTCTCTTCTAGTTCAGTATATCCAGCAATCCAGGGAAGTCTCCGGTATGCACGGGCACCTACCTTCTCGGAGGTGATATTGGCTGGTCGGAGAATGTGCTTAGGCCCCTTCGACTCAGGCGACCGGATTACATAAAACAGTATTATTTTTAGTAATTATTATAGTTTACTAGCTTTTGCACGCTCTCGTGAAATTCGTATTTCAAAAGAAGAAAGTAAGTTATAAAGCGAGAAGGTCGAAAGCTGAGCTGCATTCAGGGTAATGACAAACCTTCTCGAACAAAATATGTAACTACTGATTAGGCCGAAGGTCGAGCTCCTTTCAGGTAAACGTTATTTTTCTCGAAGAAACTAAGTTACCTATAGCGACGCCGAAGGCGGAGCTCGCTATAGGTAAACCATCAAGTAAATGATAATCCTTCTCAAAGAAACTAAGTTAATGCCCTGCCGAACGCCGAGTTGCGTTCGCGTAAACAATATTCTCGCCCTTATTTACTTACTTTCATCGAGAAATATATCGTTAACTTGAACGAAGCTCCGCTTTCGGCCTGTCCCTCAGTTACTTACTTCGAAAAGGTACATGTTTCGTATCGGTGGCGTCATATTTAGTTTACATGTATCCTAACTTGTACCATAAGAATAGGATAAAAAAATTAGGATCGAATCAAATTACAATTTTGGCTTTCTATAGTATGGGCAGTGCGCTTTTATAGGGACCCGCCCGCGCGCCGCGCCGCCCGCTGCGCCGCGCCGCCCGCTCCGCCGCGCCGCCCGCTCCGCCACGCCGCCGGCTGGCTCATATCTGATACCTACTCGCGCTAAATGGCGCGCGAAACATTTCAGTTTGGGAACCACATCTTAGCGTAACCGGAACTGAATTTTATTTAGCTTATCCTCTGTGTCGTATAGTATAGGATATAACATCCTTGTACGATGTTTCATCGAATTCAGATGACCGGTTTAAGAGTTATGGTGGAACATACATACACAGAAAATATTTCTAAAAATCGTCAATTTAGCTTTAGTATCATACATAGAGTCTTATACCTCAGTATCTCATAAAACAAAGTAACTTACTCTATGACCATCCCTTACAGATTTATAATTAGTATTGATTTAACAAATATCGGTAGATTATGACCTCAAATCGTTATTTTTTAACGGACTTCAAAAAAAGGAGGAGGTTCTCAATTCGACTGTATGTTTTTGGTCAAACATGACCGAAATTGGTAGATCTACCAAAAAATCGGTATCTAACTTTTCACACTGTCACGGTCACTGAACAGACTCTATTACCGACCTTTTTCCTCTCTCACATCACGGCGAAATGTACGCGCGCTCAAACGACCACAGATATCGATAATTTTGTGAACATAACTAGGGAATCATGCATTCAAATTAAAACCTGTCGAGACATTATTTATTTAGATATAGGAATTCATCCAGTAAAACAATCATCTACATACCTACTACCATATGATGACTAGTACTAATGAAAACAACTCATTCACGATGTTGAAATCTAATATTAAAATAAAATCCTATTTCGTAGGATCGAATGGGGAACCTTCCCCAACTTTCCCAATAAAATCCCTATAAAGTCTCGAATAAGGATTCGGTCCCAAATGGGATTGAATCCTTGCCCATCAGTAGGTGTAAGCTTCATTTTTGCAAGCAATGTGGCTATTATATAAACGAGATAGTGGCGCCCTCAAATAGTATTTTCCTTTTCAGGTCCCGTTTATGAAGGTATCCTAATTTGTTCGTGTTGACTTACCATTTTTGTTTCTACTATTGGAAGAGGTTTGTCGTTGTTGGATCAAATTCTATGTGAAGTATAAAAGTTTTTAATGAGTAAAAAAGATTGAAAGCTAGTCACGTACGTTGGAATACAAATTGAGATTATAATGGTTATGTAGGTATGTATTTTTATAATATACTATTTGTCAATTATCTGTAATATTCTAATTACCATTTTCTTTAGTTCATGCCGGGATTCCAGTTCAAATTGCAATCAAAGTTTGATTATCAAACCTAAATGTTTAGTTGATCTTGGTGGGATGTCTTAGTAATTAGTCTTGATGAGATGTCCGTTTGGACTTGACGGGATATGTAATTGAACTTGACGATAGCCTAAAATATTGCTTTTATTCGATGTCTAACTAGATTTGATGACTGGGCTTGATGGAATGTGTAATTTGGCTTGAAGGGGTGTCTGCTTAAATATCCAGTCAGCCTTCATGGAAGCCTGGATGACTGAACATGAGATCTCTAAATAGACTTGACAGTATGTCTAGTTAGTTACACTGGATAGCTGGGATCATTATTTTAGTTTGATGGAAGGTCAATTAGCCTGGTTGGTTGGGCTTTTTTTAATACCTAGCACTGTCAGATACTCTTTTTTTTAAATTTTGTGATGCCAAGTTTTTGGTACCCCGTTGCACTAGTGCAAGTGGCACCTGGCGAGTTAACTTGATGGGATGGGATATCGAATTAGGCTTAATGGGATGTTCAATTGCACTTGATGGCAGTGCCTAGAGCCGCGTCTAGTCTCGCTTGGTGGGATGTCTAGTCTCGCTTGATGGGATATCTAGTCTCGCTTGATGGGATGTCTAATTGGCCTTGATGCCGGCAGCGGGGGCCGCCACGCTCCGCACGTCGCCACCCTCGTTCGCTTCGTCCTCGTCGTCTTCGTCGCAGGCATCCTCGGGCTCTCCCAGCGCGTGTACGAACTCTGCGAATTGAGAAGCGTTTTAGTGTTAGGTTGCTGGGTAGCGTTTGAAACGCGCTCTATAAAAAAGGCGTGTATGTATACTTATACACGCGCGTTAGAAGTTATACTTGTTAGTTGAAACGCGCTCTATAAAAAAAGGCGTGTAAGTATACTTATACACGCGCGTTAGAAGTTATACTTGTTAGTTGAAACGCGCTCTATAAAAAAAGGCGTGTAAGTATACTTATACACGCGCGTTAGAAGTTATACTTGTCTCTACATAATATGTTTTAGTTTAGTTGTCAACCCGTCGACCCCATCAGAAGTACCACCGCACAATACCTACACACAAATAATTTGTATGCGGTGGCCAGAATACATACAAGCTCTTTGGCGGTGGCAGGTGACAATGACGGTGACTTGACGTTTTTTCTGAGCTTACTCTTCTTATCGCGCCTAAATGAGTTAAATTTATTTCATAAGGTACTTAGGAGGAAAACTTCAAAACGTACCTAACTTATTAATTAAGCTTGATTTGGTGGAAGTTCATTTGACCCGGCTAGTGCAAGTAGCACGTGAATGGGATGTCTAATTAGGCTTGATGGAATGTTGAATTGCACTTGATGGCTGTGCCATAAAAATATATTTTCTTTGTTTATGATTCAGAATTAAGTTTTTCTGCCCACAAAAAAAAATTCAAACTAAGTAATGTTTCTCACCCAAGAAGTCAATTCGGCCGTCCCCATCCACGTCGACCTCTTTGATCATGTCTTCGACTGGAAATGAAACGTCACCCTTAGGATAGGTTGTTAGACAGACTGCATGGCATTCGGCATGATAGTATCCCTAAAACAATTCGTTCGAACAAAATGTTTGCCTTTTTAGGAATGTAGCAAAAATCGAGGGTGAAAAATTGTAGCCAAATCGCTCTAGCTAAGACAAACGGGCTCAAAGCTTATGATACCTATATCTACTAAGAAGATCGCTGCAATGTATCGGTTTTTAACCCCCGACGAAAAAAACGGAGGGGTGTTATAAGTTTGACGTGTGTGTGTGTGAGTGTGTGTGTGTGAGTGTGTGTGTGTGTGTGTGTGTGTGTGTGTGTGTGTCTGTCTGTGGCATCGTAGCTCCCAAACGGATGGACCGATTTGGATGCGGTTTTTTTTATTAGGAAGCCTGTTTAATCGGGATGGTTCTTAGCTATGTTTGTAATCAAGTAATAAAGTAATTAAGTAATAAAAAAAATAATTATCTTAAAAAGTGGACCGATTTGCATGCGGTTTTTTTTAAAAAGCTTGAAATAAAAGTTAAATTACAAATTTAAAAAACCCCCGACTCTTAAAAAGTCAAAAATAATTTCCGTTTACTTACTTAAAGGAGTCGGGGGACCGCTAAGTAAATTAAATATAAAGACTCAAAAGTTGCGCGGGAATTTACTTAGCGGTCTACCGACTCCTTTAAGTAAGTAAACGGAAATTATTTTTGACTTTTTAAGAGTCGGGGGTTTTTTAAATTTGTAATTTTATTTAAATGTGACGTTTTTGGCAGTTTGGCTTCATTACCCCTGCTACACCAGTAATCCTTTAGACCTTTTCCTGTCGGAACTACGTACAAAAATAATACACTTTTTTTGCCACTTAATCTGTGGCAAGGGCAGGCTTATTGCCTCAGGCAATTTCCTGCAGTCAACTCGGTGGACCTACATTTTCACACGAAATCGGAACCATGAAGCAATGGGTGAAACGTAATTTTTTTTTTTTCAATTCGGAAAAAACTCTTTGGTACAAGCCGCCGGTTAGATTCGAACCTCGGACCTCTCGCAAGAGAAGCTGACGCTCAGACCACTCGGCCACCCAGCGCGTACAATGCCATTACTTTTCTTTGGTCGTCTGGACGGAAAATACGGAATAATTTTCATAGCCGTTTCGAACGTCCTCTATTCAGAGCAGTGCGGTGGGTGGTAGTGTAGGCAGCCATAAGGATTTAAACTTCAAATTTGACAGAAAAAAGAAATGAGAACAACACTCACTCTCCTCTTCAGACAAATCTTCTCCCAGGCACTGCAGCACGGCTCTCAGATCGGAAGCGCAGATGTAGCCGCGGTTGTGCTTGTCGAACACGCGGAACGCGTCCCGCAGCTCCCGCTCTTCCTGCTCCGCGACGCTGCCGCCTCCGCCGCACCCGCCCCCCATGGACATGTTGGAGAGGATGCTGACGAACTCTTCGAAACTGACGTTGCCGTCGCCTGGGAAGAGAAAAAATTAAATTTCAATATAGTTTAGAAACATTTCGTTCGTGTCCAATGTTCGTGTCAGAATGTAGATATCATAAGGTAGGTGCGGTATCTACATACAGGTAAATTGAGAAACTAGCTAGACATCCCATCAAGCCCAACTAGACATCCCATTAAGCCCAACTAGACATCCCATCAAGACCAACTAGATATCCCATCAAGCCAAACTAGACATACCATTAAGTCCAACTAAACATCACATCAAGCCCAACTAGACACCCCATTAAGCCCAACTAGACATCCCATCAAGCCCAACTAGACGGTACATCCCATCAAGCTGAACCAGAATTTTCTCGAAATTCCGAACAGTTGCATCTTCTAACGAATCGTGCAAGTTGACAGAACGCAGAAGCACAGATTACTTTTGCAGAAGCTTGCATCACACGGTAGGAGATGCAACTGTTCGGAATTTTGAGAGAATACGTCATCGAATCAGTGGCGAAATTAGTAACGCGCGTTGGCGGCTCAAGCTTCTTCCAGGTTCGAATCCTGGGAAGGGCCTAGTTTTCCTCTTTATTTTCGGCTTTGCATCTATCTAATGAAAAAAAAAAGAAGAATGACTAGTTTTTAGACAGAGAGGCAATTCCAAAAACAACAACAGCACAGTTATCTCAGTAAACACAAAAACAGTACAGGTCTGACAGACCGTTTATGATTCAGTATTCAGTAGTCAGTAAACGCAACAACAGTACAGGTCTGTCAGTAAACGCAACAACAGCACAGGTCTGTCAGTAAAGACAACAACAGTAGGTACAGGTGTGTCAGTAAAGACAACAACAGTACCATGTCTGTCAGTAAACACAACAACAGCACAGGTCTGTCAGTAAAGACAACAGCAGCACAGGTATGTCAGTAAACGCAACAACAGCACAGGTATGTTAGTAAAGACAACAGCAGCACAGGTATGTCAGTAAACGCAACAACAGTACAGGTCTGTCAGTAAACACAACAACAGTACAGGTCTGTCAGTAAACGCAACAACAGTACAGGTCTGTCAATAAACACAACAACAGTACAGGTCTGTCAGTAAACACAACAACAGTACAGGTACCTATGTCAGTAAACATAACAACAGCACAGGTATGTCAGTAAAGACAACAAAAAGGTCTGTCAGTAATTTACTGACAGACCTGTACTGTTGTTGTGTTTACTGACAGTAAGTAAACACAACAACAGTACAGCCCCTGTACCGGCGTTACTCACTCGCCGATGTGAGTATGAGAAACGATCTCACTCAACCAATCAGAAGGCGTTCGGTGAGGCAGCCGGCCCGGCTATTGGTTGAAATATGCGAGTAGTTTAGTTAGCGAGTGAGTTAACGCCGGTAGACCCGCCTGTGGCCGTATTTTCTAACGTCCTACCGTCAACGTCGTCGGTGACGCTGTCTAGTTATGTCTCTGTATAATTATATGAACTAGACAGAGACATAACTAGTCAGCGTTTCCGACGTTGACGATAGGAAGTTAGAGAATACGGCCACAGGTCTGTCAGTAAAGACAACAACAGTACATGTCAGTCAGTAAACACAACAACAGCATAGGTCTGTCAGTAAACACAACAACAGTACAGGTCTGTCATTCATTAAACACAACGACAGAACAGGTCAGTTAGTAGGTACCATCACTGTCGACCTCTTGAAGCATCTCCTGTAGCTCCTCGACCCTCGCGAACTGGCCGAGGCTGCGCATCACGCGACCGAGCTCCTCCTTTGTTATGGTTCCGTCGCCATCTTTGTCGAATAGCCGGAACGCCTCGCGGAACTCTGCAAATTAAGCACGTATTCAGAAGGCGGAGAGCAAACTTACAATGTTTTCCTTCGCCGAATTAACTCAATCAATATATTTTCTTTTTGGGACACATTAATTCAATCAACCACGATGTAGGTGATTTGATTAAACATACAAGCTGTAATAGCAGAAGGACCTGGCTTTCAAGCCAATAATTAAAAAAAATACAAGCTGTCAACGTATTTTTGCTGCCTGTCTGCGTTCCATTTTTTATGCCAGCACTTCACAAAGAGGATATAACCACTGCGTACTTCACTTGGCTTAGCGTAGCGTATTCGTGTTTATTGCAAACATTTTAGTTTTATCTCGCACTAAACAAGCCATTAAAGGGAGACGAAACGGAATTTTTTGCCAAATACACTAATACGCTAAGCCAAGTGAAGTGCCGGCATTATATTTCAATCATAATATGCAAATGATGCGAACTTGGAACGCAAAGATTACTTCGATTCAAACGCTTCGAACCGTCGGATTTTGTAAAATTTCTGGATTCGGGTTCGACTCGGCTGAGCCGAGATCTTAATTTTTGACGTGATAACGTCTTATAAATTGATGAACACCGGCTGCACGCATGAATATCACGTCACGTTCCATCTGAGCCTGTGTGCAAGCGAGAGCGCGTAACATGCGATAGAGAGGCACAAACAATCGGCCCAAGCGTCGGCTTGTAAAAGTACCAGGGCCGCAGAAATTAAAACGAGGTTACTCGTACCATAATATCTGGCCGGTCGGAAAATATTTCAAATTTAGAATATTCATGAAACAAGGGTTGTATGACGTTATCACGTAAAACTATCGTCCGTAAACCGACTTTACAGACAACCAATTTTTTTTATACAAACTGACACGGTTGGCTACATCACCTACTCATAACACCTTGGTGAACTAGGTGCAATGTCAGTGCTTCCCTTCTGTCGTGCCGGCTACATTGAACTGGACGGAAAACACGAACTATTTATATAGCCGTTTCAACCGACCTTTCATTCAGTGCGGTGGTATCAACCCGGGTGGGTAATGTAAGAAGGGAAGAGACCTACAGTTTTACAGGGACCCCCTGTCACCCTGGGGTTCCGCGGAACACCTTTTGGGAACCGCTGCTTTATGTATACATATGGACCTCCCTCAGAAAGTGTGGGTGGCGCACGTGTGTGAGTGAAATAAATAGGTATGAATAGGTATACGTAATAGTATTGGAATCATACCCTTCATCTGAGTCCTGCTGATGCCCGTGGTCTCGTCTATGATGGAGGCCTTCCTGTCCAGGTTGGTCGGCGCTGCCGGCTTCAGGAAGGTCACATGTGGAGGCGGCTTGGCGCTGGGTGACTTCATACGTTCTGGCATCCTGCCGAAGGACCATGGCTTAAGATGGCCGCACAGCTGCCTCGGCTGTGTTCGCCTCTAGTTAGCAATCCGAAGGGAAACCTTCGGTATGGCACCTACCTTCTCGGAGGTCAGCCTCGGTAGCTCAGTGATGCGGTCGGTCGACTGTTGTTAAGCAACGCTGAGCGCGTTCAGTACTTGGATGGGTGACCGCTTGACCGTTGGAGGCTGACCGTGGTTCGGATTCCACGTTAAACTGTAGGTCCCTTCCCTTACTAGGTGGTAGGGTTTATCCCGGCCGGGTTGGTACCACCGCACTGAACGAAACGACGACGGTCGAAAAGGCTATGTGGGTAAATTTGTAGCCGACATTAAATGAAGGGAAGCACTGATATGGCACCTATAGTTCACCCGGTGATATGGGCTGACATCACGGATGTTGTAAGTGATGTAGCCAACCGTGTCAGCTTCCATAAGAAAGGGCTGGTCGGAGCATGCGCTCTGGCCCCTCTGACTCACCCATCCATACCGGATAAATAAATAAATAAATAAAGCGAAGTTTCTACGGCCGTGTAACGTACACTAACCGGCAGTAAATTATGTACATCGAGCTTTAGAAAGAGACAAATCCGGTTATAGAGGGCCGTCGCTGTCGCACGAACTTGCGCGTCTCTGTGCGACAGGGAATGACAACTTATTTTGCCATTCATTGAAATACCTACCTAATAAAACTAAGTTGTTTTATTAGTTCAATGTTGTCATTACACTATCATACATTTCTCATATTTCTATGAATCACGGAAATATGATCATTTATGTATGATAGTGGAATAGCGGCCTTATTGTACAAATCGCATGAATTAGGTATAGGCAGGGTTGCCAGATGTCCGGTTTTGGACCGGACAGTCCGGTTTTTGAGGCTTGTGTCCGGTCTCCAAAATAATGGAAAACCGGACACCAAAACGTCCGGTTTTTCTTCATATAACGCAAACATTTACTTTTTTAGAACATTTTAATACTAATAGCTGAGCCCGCGGCTCCGCTCGCGTGAAATTCGTATTCCAAAGAAGAATGTAAATAACTAAGGGCGAGGCCGAAGGCCGAGCTGCGTTCAGGTAATCGATAAACCTTCTTAAAGAAAGTAACTAACTAAGGGCGCGGCGGCTGAGATGCTTTCAGGTAAACGATAAACCTTTCTCAAATAAAGGAAGTAAGTAAGGGCGAGGCCGAAGGCCGAGCTGCGTTCAGGAAGACGATAAACCTTCTGGAAGAAAGGAAGGAACTAAGTGCGAGGCCGAAGGCCGAGCTGCGTTCAGGTAAACCCTTCGATCATAAAAAATATTTTTTTCCGTCTACGGGTAAACCAAACACCCTCTTCCGCCTTCGGGCCTCGCCCTTAAAGACTTCCTTTCTTCGATAGAATATAATATCGTTTACTCAATCTATTTATTTCATAAAAATAAAAAAGTAATATTAATAACTAAAGAATTAAACCTACCTAACAAACATTAAAATAACTATCAAAACGGGCATTTTCAAATGTTCTCAGAG
This sequence comes from Nematopogon swammerdamellus, assembly GCA_946902875.1. Classification (NCBI taxonomy): domain Eukaryota; kingdom Metazoa; phylum Arthropoda; class Insecta; order Lepidoptera; family Adelidae; genus Nematopogon; species Nematopogon swammerdamellus. The sequence goes on from OX336356.1 coordinate 15,547,612, forward strand.
CACTTGCGGCATTACCCCGCTGGATGGCAAGGCTTACCCTTTGAATGAAGTACATAAGCCCTTGATGGCGGGACACCAGTTGCGTCAACCAGCTCAAGCCTCTTTTGGCTTCACTGCTCCACGGACCGAGGGTTTCAACCGCAAACGCAACAAATTCGAAATCTTGAATTATATTTCTATATTTGCTGCGTTTGAGGCTCTCCGCCCCAGCCTCGGCCGGGCCGCCGCTCTTGAAGATGTCCTAACGTGGCTTGGAGCCAATGTGAGAACAAAAGTGGCGTCCCACATCAAAGAACTACCCTTAGTCCATGGCACTAAGGTGATAGCATCGGGCCTCTTGCCATCCAGCCGGGAATAACCGCGAGGTTCTAGGATGCACGGTATATTTGCCGTTAGAAGCGTGGACTTTATAATAAAATTTAAATTAAATTAACTCAATCTTAATATTAATTAACTTCATTCGAGATGGTTTAGCTTCTTCCTGAACGCAGCTCGGCCTTCGGCCTCGCCCTTAGTTACTTGCTTTCTTCGAGATGGTTTATCATTTGTCAGAACGTAGCTCGGCCATCGGCCTCGCCTTAGTTGCTTACTTTCTTCAAGATGGTTTAGCTTCTTCCTGAACGCAGCTCGGCCTTCGGCCTCGCCCTTAGTTACTTGCTTTCTTCGAGATGGTTTATCATTTGTCAGAACGTAGCTCGGCCTTCGGCCTCGCCTTAGTTGCTTACTTTCTTCAAGATGGTTTAGCTTCTTCCTGAACGCAGCTCGGCCTTCGGCCTCGCCCTTAGTTACTTGCTTTCTTCGAGATGGTTTTTCAATTATCCGAACGTAGCTCGGCCTTCGGCCTCGCCTTAGTTACTTACTTTCTTCAAGATGGTTTATGGTCTTCCAGAATACAGCTCGGCCTTCGGCCTCGCCCTTAATTACTTACTTTCTTCAAGAATATTTTTCTTCTTCCTGAACTCAGCTCCGCCTTCCGCCTCGCCCTTAGTTACTTTCATCGAGAGAGAATATCGTTTACGTGAGCGCAGATCCGCCTTCGGGCCCGCCTTTAGTTACTTACTTTCTTTTTTTTAAATACGAATTTCACGCGAGCGAAGCCGCGGGCAACAGATATATAAATTTTATTGCACCAATGACAGCGACATAACTTCGACTTTCAATTATTATTTTTATTTATCAAACAATTTGTCACCGGCCAGCTCACGTCGAGATGACAGTTCTCCGTTATCAACATGACATTTAAAATTTTTTTTTACCTTTACTTTGGATTACGTGATTTTTATTATATTTTTTAATTATTATGTTCATCCGGGATATACACTGTCACTATAAAAAGTTTCGTCAAATTCCGTTCAGTGGTTTTTGCGAGATGCGCGTACAAATAGACATTTTTGCATTTACGATTTTATGATATGTATAGAAAGAATAGATATGTATCGACTATTGTGTTCAAGTTATAAAAAAGAAGAACTGTCATCTTCGTTATATCTACTTATTTTTAAATTTCGAATGAATATTTTATTCAAATTGTATTTGCTGCCAGTTCTCAAGATATAATTATGTACTTTGGACTACGTGATTTTAAACGCGCAATAATGTTTATAATTGTTAATTTTTTTTTATTTTTGTTATTTTTTTTTACGTATTATGTTAACCCGGCATATAAACTGCCACTATACAAAGTTTCGTCTAATTCCGTTCAGTGGTTTTTGCGTGATGCGCGTACAGACAAACAAACAAACAAACAAACAAACAAACAAACAAACAAACAAACAAACAAAAATTTTAAAAACTTTTCTAACATGTTCAGTATCTCATTTTAAGCCACCCTGGTTATTTTTTTTCCGAATGCATTCAATGTACAGACTTTCTACGATTTTATGATATGTATAGATATACTGTGTTCTTCGATTTTTCAGTAAGTTCGCAATCAATTCAACCCTTTTATGTGTTCTCTATCTCCCATCTATTTTCAAAAGTAAATGTCATGAAACATTTGGTACATAAGATCAACTTTAATTTTGTAAGTACCTGAAAAGTCCAAGGCCTTTTGATGAAAAATAGTTGTTACCAATATTTGGTCTGCATTCACTTAATTTTTTTGAAAATTGCTTCTTTACGGACGATAAGCAAATATTTATGAAAATGAAAATGAGGAGAAAAGTCATAATTTTTATGCTGTGCCTGTGACCGTCCTCGCCATGCCACCGGCACAGCATACAAATTATTTGAATGTAGGTATTCCACAGGTTGAAAGGTCAACATAGGTCGACAGGTCAAACGGGCCACGAAGGGGCCTAAGGGGCCCTGGGGGGGCCGGAGGGGTCAGAGGAGTCCTAAGGGGACCGGAGCGGTCCAGTGCCTTCAAAAAAAAAAAGGGGTTGTGCTGTGCTGCTCAATAGATAAGCGAAGAGAAAGACGTAAAGGTAAAGAAGAGAGAGAAAGATGTAGTTGTAACTTCTAACGCACGCAACTTTTTTTGAGTTGGTCGAGGGCCCCCCACATGAGCTCAGTCAGTTAGCGTGTATACGTTCACTGATGGACATACGCCTCTCCAGTTTGCCCTCAGTACTTCAGCCCCTCAGCGATACGGAACCGCTGCTTTCCGCCGACGTACTTGATGTCTTCGTTCCACCTGGAGGATATTCCCACACTCCGTTTTCCTGTCCACGACCACCAGTGTAGGACAGTTACTTCCACGGTCGCCGTCTCTTCGGCTGACGTACCCAGCCCACTGCCACTTGAAATTATCCACCTGGTGTTCAATATAGACTGCTCTGGTGTATGCGGATCGTCTCGTTCGTAATCTTGTCTTTTTTATGGAAAACTGGAATAAGGATAAGAAAATTCGTCAGCCTCGGTAGCTCAGTGGCGCGGTTGGTTAGTCAACTGTTATTAAGCAACGCTGAGCGCGGTCAGTGATTGGATGGGTGACCGCTCGACCGTTGGAGGCTGACCGTGGTTCGGATTCCACGTTAAACTGTAGGTCCCTTCCCTTCTTACCTTACTAGGTGGTAGGGTTTATCCCGGCCGGGTTGGTACCACCGCACTGAACGAAACGTCGGTCGAAACGGCTATGTAAATAGTTCGTGTTTTCCGTCCAGTTTAGTGTAGCCGACATGAAATGAAGGGAAGCACTGACATGGCACCTAGTTCACCCTGTGTTATGGGCTGACATCACGGATGTTGTAGGTGATGTAGCCAACCGTGTCAGGTTCCATAAAAAAAAAAAAAAAAAAACTGACACAGTTGGCTACATAACCTAAAACACCCGCCAATGTCAGCCCATCACGCCTTGGTGAACTAGGCTACACGGAACTGAATGGAAAACACGAACTATTATACCAATATTAGACTTTTCATTCAATGCGGTGGTATCAACCCGGGATGGTTTTTTTTAAGTAATCCGGTATGGGTCATCGACATCTATTTTGTATGGGTGGCTCCTCAGATCAGGAAAGGATCAGTGGCTCAGTTGGAGGGGCCAAAGTGCATGCACCGACCAGTCAATATCACCTCCGAGAAGGTAGGTGCCGTACCAGAGACTTCCCTGGATTGCTGGCTATACTGGACTAGAGGAGAACACAACCGAGGCTGCTATGCGGCCATCTTACATCCACTGCGGTGGTATCAACCCAGTCGGCTACAATTTGAGGGAAGGAACCTACAGGAACCGTGTGGGCCCAGTACTTAAAAGTACCGTGTGGGCCCAGTACTTAAAAAGAATAGCCCCACTGCATCTCTCCCCGTGCATGTCGTAAAAGGCGACTAAGGGATAAGGACAAGATGCCGTGCTAAAGGGCGACGGGCTCGCCACCTCTCACCTTGGCACGGTACTTCCACCGAGTCATGCAGCAGGTGGGTCTTCGTGCCTTACTTGCTGCTTGATCGATTGAATCTTGTTCGAATACTTTGCGAAACGTGGTGGTCGGTGTTGTGCTGTAATTTACCAGAGTTCTTGCAGCACAACACCGATTACTCTGCTTACCCCGATTGTCGGGATTCAGCGTGTGTGATATGTATGTATGTATGAACCTACAGTTTTACACCGGTTACGAACGGTGAAGCAGCAGGTGTAGGTATGCACGTAAATTTTTTCGACAGAAAAACTCATTGGTACACGCCGACCGGATTCGAACCTGGGACCTCTCGCATGAGAAGCCGATGCCCAAACCACTCGGCCATCCGCCGCCGGTTAAGCTCTACCGCCTAGTAAAGTAAGAACGGTCGTCTTCGTTCGTGCACTTCTGTTTCACCTTCTCGTCTCGTCGAGTTGACACCAGCTCTCGGTGATTATTTCTATGGAACCAAGCATGTCTGAAGTCTCTCGTGTTTTATTGCCTCCGCCGGAGAAGAGGCCTTGACGCCAAGCCTTTATTTGCGTCGGTAACGCTTCCCCCCTCCTACAATACGCGCTGTTTTATCTGTAGTACAAGTTGTCTGTTTATATAGCGTGATTCATACATCATCCATCACATCAATGACTACCAGCCATCGAATACCCCTTTCCAATTCGATGCTACCAGCATTTTAAGGATGATTCTGGAGTTCAAATTATTAACGACTTTGACCTTGTTATTTTTTTTTTAAATGTCGAATACGAAAAATTCATGTTAGATTCAGATTCACTTCTGATATCCATTCGTATCGTTTAGGTATCATCGTATCTCAGAAATACGAATGATGAAAGTTAACATGAGGAGTTCGATTCGAATATTCGGGCGTCGTCGCTAGACACCTTATGGGTGACTCGGCGACACATGTCGCGCTTAGTATAAAAAAAAAAAAATACATCGGCGTAGGTAGATAGGTAACCTACACTACTTTTTAGGTTTCCGTACCCCGTATTATTTTTTTTTATGAAAACTGACACGGTTGTCTACCTTGGTACATCACCTACAGCATCGGTGATGTCAGCCCATAACACCGGGTGAACTAGGTGCCGTGTCAGTGCTTCCCTTCATTTCATTTTAATGTCGGCTAAACGGCTGGACGGAAAAGACGAAGGAACTATTTACATAGCCGTTTCGACCGACGTTTCGTTCAGTGAGGTGGTACCAACCCGGCCGGGATAAACCCTACCACCTAGTAAGGTAAGAAGGGACCTACAGTTTAACGTGAAATCCGAACCGCAGGCAGCCTACAACAACGGCCGAGCAGCGGTCACCCATCCGAGTACTGACCGCGACCGCATCACTGAGCTACCGAGGCTGACAAGGAAGCTTATTTATTACTAAGCCTACACCGTCTGTCTGTCTGTCTGTCTGTCCTTCCGTCCCTCCGTCCGTCCGTCCGATGGCTGTATCTTTTGAACCGTAATAGCTAGCCGGTCGAAATTTTCACAGAATATGTGTTATTTTTGTAAAAGTGTAAAATTAAGGCGGGTTCCCGAGAAACGTGTTTTTTCAACGTTTTTAGGGTTCCGTATCCGTCGTACGGGGCCCTATTACTAAGCCTACGCCGTCTGTCTGTCTGTTGGAGGGCTGTATCCTTGGCTGAATCTCTTGAACGGTAATAGGTAGCCCGTTGAAATTTTCACAGAATATGTGTTATTTATTTATTATGGCCGATATAACAACAAAAATATTAAAAATTAGAAAAAGTAAAAAATTCACGGGGGTACAAGAAACTAAAAAGTGTATGCGCGCCATTGACCGAAAACAGTATGAAGCAGCGCTGACCATGACATGGCGATCGATACAGAACCCACGGTGCGCGAGTTCGACTCGCACTTGGCCGGTTTCTTATTTCGAATAGAACGGTCGTCAATTTACCTGCATCGACATCTATGTTTACCTGTGTATGGCATGGCAATGTCAGCTCAATACATTTGAACTCTTTTCACAACACGCAATCAACTAGCTAGACAGGTATTCCTCTAATTTGTTTAGTCTGTCGCACGCAACACGCGCTCTCAGTTGGTGATATTTTACGCTATGGCAGATAAAAATTTCATCGAAGACGTAATGCAAAACGTTGCAACATCCCAAAGCATCACTGAATACGTCATCACTACAGGAGTCAAAGATTCTGTGGGTGACAACTACTTTGGAACACTCATTCCGGTCGCTTTAAGCGGAGTCAAATTCGGAAAAAAAGTGTCATTGAATGTGCTGATAAAGATTCCGCCTAAAAACGAAACTTTAAGAAACCAAGGACCTGTAACGCCTATGTATGAAAGAGAGATTTTCGTCTATACAAAACTGCTGCCCGCCTACGATACAATACAGAAGAGTGCTACTAATAAATTTAACTGGCCGAAACTTTTTTACGTTCGTGATAAAGTTCCAGAGGAAATTTTGGTGCTTCAAGACCTAAGATCAGATGGTTACAAGCACAGTGAAGGTATGTTCTTTAATCTGGAGCACGTATTGGTAGCGATTGAAGAAGTCGCGAAATTCCACTCGCTGTCTATCATTCTGGAGAAGATGGATGGGTCAAAATTTGAAGATTTCAAAAATAAATGTTTTACCTTTTACACGAATATGCAATTTATGGGGCCGTATATGGGTGTTTTGAAAAACAGTATAAATAAAGTTGTTAATGAGGTGGGAGGTGAAGAGGGGAAAGTCTTAAAAGACATGACTAAGGATATTTTTGGGCTTATGAATACTGCAGTTATTGGTTCGAAACGCCAAGTGATTGGACACAGTGACCTGTGGAAGAACAATATTCTCTTCCAGTATAAGGTAAGTGGATGTGTTTTCCAAGGTTTTACCCAATTATTTTCATGAAATGTCTCCTTCAAAATTCCAGACGCTGAGTTTGCACTAATTAATGTATTTCAAACGCGTTTTCTTTTGTTCTCTTTCATTTATTTTTAGGGTTCCTTACGGGACTCTATTACTAATTCTACGCCGTCCGTCCGTCCGTCCTAACTTTAAAGGGTTGTATCTTTTGAAGCATAGTATTATGTGTTATTATGGCGGATATTCAAATAATTTGAAAATAAACTATTTAAAAATTAAGGGAAATACAGGAAAGGCCATTTTCTAGTTTTGCTTTGTTTTTGTTTGTTCAATCGTAAAAACGGTAGCTAAACATACTATCGTCAAACTTGGTGTGAAGTGAACACTAAAGTAAAGCAACAAATAAAAAAAACGGCTAAGTGCGAGTCGAACTCGCACACCGAGGGTTCCGTATCGCCATGTCATGGTCAGCGCCACTCACGCCATCTATGGCATGTTTATGAAAGCTTCATATTAGTTAAAATTCATGATTAGTTAAAATGCTTCATAGTCGCATATACTTTTTAGTATCATCTATGGGAACCCCCGTGTATTATCGACAATAATAATAACACATATTCTGTGAAAATTTCAACGTGCTACCTATTACGGTTCAAGAGATACAGCCGTCGGACAGACAGACAGACAGACAGGCAGACAAACAGACAGACAGGAAGACAGACAGACAGACAGACGGCGTAGGCTTAGTAATAGGGTTCCGTACCGGTTACGGAACCCTAAAACCGGCCAATTACGCGGCGGTACGGAACCCTCGCTGCGCGAGTCCGACTCGCACTTGACTGGGTTTTTAACTACTGCTGCAACCCAAACCAACCTGATTTCAGCAAAATCATTCGTATTCAGTCCACGATATGTGTACGATGGTATTCTTTCCAGAACGGCAACCCCATTACTGCCTGCCTGTTGGACTACCAGACGACCCAGCTCTGCAGTCCAGGGTCTGACCTCCTCTACCTCATCACCACCAGCACCGACGCCGAACTTCGCCAGAAGAACTTCGACCATCTCATTAGGACTTACCACGCCATCTTGTCCAAGTCTTTGGAGGAGTTCTCCATTTCGTCAAACGAGGTTTATTCCCTCGAAGATTTGAAGAGAGATTTGAAGGCAGCAGCCCCAGGTTGCCTTATCCTGGCTTGTAATTCGTTCAGGAACTGGTGTGGGCTGCCTACAGAGACGACGGAATTGTTTGAAAATGGAACGCCATTGAGTGAAGATCAGGAGAAGTCAAGTCGTTTGTGTGTGAAGATTATGAAAGATCTGGTGAACGATTTTCACGGTTATGGGTTCATTTAAAGTTTGGAAATATTGTGTTCATGAGTTTGTGTGTGTGCCGTGTCAAGTAATCTGTGACCGTGTGGGGCCGGAGCAGTTACTTAAAAATAATAACCCCATTTTAAACTGGCACGGGTGGTTACAATATCACCTACAACATCTGTAATGTCAGCCCATAACACCGGGTGAACTAGGTGCCATGTCAGTGCTTCCCTTCATTTCATGTCGGCTACACTGAACTGGACGGATGAAATGAAATGAAACTTCTTAATGAATTCTATAAAATGTATACAAATATTTAAATAACTTTAAAATATTCAAATCACCTTTAACAGTTACTATAAAAAAATTGGTTGTCCGTAAAGTCGGTTTACGGCCGATAGTTTTACGCGATGACGTCATAAAGTGGTAAGACTACTGGGAACGGTTCTAAAGTGTATGTGGCTGGTTTTGATGCCATTAAAAACGTTACATTTTCAAAAAAGGAACAGATTAGTAAAATGTTCTTTCCCGCTATTTGCGCTTTAATATATTATGGCACGAGTAACCTCCTTTCAATTATTGTATTCTAAATTTGAAATCTTTTCCGACCAGCCAGATGCGCGTAATATATTATGGTACGAGTAACCTCCTTTTAATTTGTGCTGCCCTGGTACTAGCCGACGCTTGGGCCGATTGTGCCTCTCTATCGCTTGTTACGCGCTCTCGCTTGCACACACAGGCTCAGATGGAACGTGACACTTTTTCGTGTGTGCAGCCGGTGTTCATCAATTTATAAGACGTGACGTCATCACGTCAAAAAAGTAGGTATATCTGATGTATTCATAATGTTTTTTTTACATTCTAAAAGGGGCCCCAAATGTGCCCCAGGGCCCCTGCATGGTCTAAAAAGCCCTGGCAGTTGGCCATTTTTTTTATTTCTATGACTACCAGAAACTGCCACCACAGAAGTGTTAATCGAGTAAAGTATTCTGTCGCTGCACGATGTAGGTCGCTGCAAAGTTAATGCAAGTCATTTGTCGTCTCATTAATAACGTGAACATCGTTCATCATCGTAAAAAAGCGAGTGCCAAAGTGCACATTCTGACTGAGCTGTGGGCATAGACTACCACATTACAAGAGGAGGCACGCCACTTGTCAAAATGTCTTTGAAATTTTTTTATCATGGTCTTCGAGAAGAAAATAAAATTATTCACAAATTCTAAAACCGAATTGACGGCCGTAGCACTTTCGTGCTTTAAAACCCTAACCATGTTTTATTTCTTTTTTGTGTTTATCCGACATATGTACATACATACATACCGCACGCTGTATCCCGACGATCGGGGTAAGCAGAGTAATCGGTGTTGTGCTGCAAGTACTCCTGTAAATTACAGCACAACACCGACCACCACGTTTAGCAATTTATTAAGGCAACAAGCAGCAAGTAAGGTACGAAGACCCACCTGCTGCATGGCATGGCCATGACTCGTGTCAAGGTCAGGCAGGGTAGTTATCCGGTCGCCCCTTAGCAGTGCATATTGTCCTTATCTCTTAGTGGCTTTTTACTACATGCACGGGTAGATATGCACTGGGTCCATTCTTTCTAAGCACTGGCCCCACCCGGTACGTTGACTTATGTATACACATGTAATTTCAATGTGATTAATTTACTAACCTAGGTACCTTCAAGGGGTGGGTGGCTGAGTGGTCTGGGCGTTGGCTTCTCTTGCGGAGGTCCGGACTTCCGGAAGTTCGATTCCGGTCGGCGACGCGTCCATTCTGATATGCCGTCCAATTGATTTGGATGCGTCCATTCTGTTACGCCGCGGCGCCGTCCAATAGATTTGGACGCGTCCATTCTGTTACGCCATCGTCTGATAAATTTGGACGCGTCCATTCTGTTACGCCGCTGTTCGATAGATTTGGACGCGTCCATTCTGTTACGCCGCCGTTCAATAGATTGGGACGCCTCCATTCTGTTACGCCGTCCAATAGATTTGGACGCGCCATTCTGTTACGCCGTCTCGTCCGATAAATTTAGACGCGTTCATTCTGTTGTGCCGTCCAATAAAGTTCATAAAACACCTCTTGGACATCGTATTTCGATGCCTGGGAAGTGGGTAATAAATAATCATGCCACTATAAAAACTCGAGGTGATCCATTCCTCATCTAGCGACCTTCGTAGACCGAGAGTTGAGAACATAACAAATAAAAACTTCCTGTTTAATCATATAGGTACCTAAGTCTCTATAGACGTGCATGTGGATTTTGACAACTCCGCTCGCGTTATACTGGCACGCAAAAACAATTCGAGTTGTAGGTACTGTGGTATAAAAATAAACTTTAATAATTTACCGTTTGACAAAAAATTTCTGTCTCTTATTTATTACATGCTGTGGAAGGACCTTTCCAAGGAGAAAGGTGGCTAACCTGTCACCCTTTAGCACGGCATCTTGTCCATATTCGCCTTTTAAGACAAGCACGGGGAGAGATGCAATGGACTTGCTTGCTTCCACAAACGGTACAGCAGACAGGCGCAGCACACACGGCAGTGTGCGGTCTGCGTACGCGATATTAGTACTGAAATAAAAAGAAGTATCTATACAAATAATTGGTGAACTTTCAACCATATTCTTACACATTGGCTTCGCTGGGGCTGGTGGGTGAAGAGGCGGCGCCGGCGACGATGGCGGGCGGCGGCGCGGCGGCGGCCTCGTCCGGCGGCCCCGGCGACTCCGCTCCGCACGTGCTGCTCTGCCGCGTCTGCGCACCGAGCATTCACAATTTGATCTTAAAGGAATAAAGTGATCCGGCTCGAAGGACCATCATTGTGAAAGGGCTCGAAAAATCTGACCATTTAGACTAAAAGTAATGTGGTTCGAAAGTGATCCGGCTCGAAGGACCATCTTGGTACGGCTCGAAGGACCATCTTGGTCCGGCTCGAAGGACCATCGTCAAAGGGCTCGTACAACCAGACCGAATAATGTGATTCGGCTCGACGGAAGGTCCAGCCAGAGTGATACGTCTACCATCGTGACCGGCCTCGAAGGACCATAATGATCCGTCTGAAAAGGTCATCACGCACTCGCGTCCCTGCCGCACAGAGACGTGCGAGTTCGCACGACAGGGACGACGCTGTATAACCGGATGGTCTCTTCCTTAAGCTCAACACGCATGATTTTCTGCCGGTAACTGTACACACATAGCATTATAGCAGCATATAGGCGGTACGTTTATAGCGAACGGAAACAAATGTCTTTCAGCGACCGCACATAAAAGGCCGTTCAATAAAGGCAATTTTCCGCACGCGAGCCTTTGCGTTATTATTTGACAAAGCGACCTCGTTTATCATATTGTGGAAACAGGTTAAATTATTTGACAAATGTACCGGAAATAGTGTTTAAATTCTCTACATAGTTCTGCGGTATCCAACCGGAAGTACGCGATCCAGGGCCGGATTTAGAGCTGTCAAGGCCCTGGAGCAACAAAGGAGTGGAGGCCCCTAATTATTTTTCGAAAAGGGTTAAATAATATTTTTCTTTCATTGTGTTTCAATCATTTATTGCGAGACAAATCAAATCTTTTCCGCAAACATATTAGATAAGTCAATAATATTATAAGTTAAAAGGAGGTAGATAGGTTATCTGAGCTCCCAAGCGGCACATTAAATACAAGACCACAGTCCTGTCTGAAGTTAGTCGCCCACCAACTACGCACGCGTTCGGACCGCTAACCACGAGCCGCTAACACATCGAAAATGCCGTCGTGTTAATGAGATTCTGCACAAATTCTAATAATAATTGGAATAAGACTATTCGAGTCGGCGCATCTCTTTATAGTTCTTCCTCTCAACTTTTCAAGGACGTGCCATGTGTGAGCACTGAATATCATATAGATAACCTATCTTTAAACTATAGACTATCATACGAATATGGTACCTTGCGAGCTTTCGTTGTGTCAGAACATTTTTTTTAATAAATAAAGTTTCTGTGGGTGCCCCTCTCTCGTGGAGGCCCCGGCCAGCTGCCCTGGGCGACCTCTGTTAGCAGCACGCGGTCCTATTTTCATGCGCCCGCACGCAGAGGCATTCCAATAAACATAAACATTGAATACCGTGAAAAAATAAAATTATAAAAAATACATTTAGAAATACGTTGACTCTAGAGCGTGTTAAAAATTGCCTAATGTTGTCATGCTGTCATATGGATTATAATAACTAATTATAATATATATAAATATATAAATATAATATAATATAATATAATAATATAATATATATATAATATAATATAAATATAATATAAATATATAATATATATAAATATAAATAATTGTAAATTTAACTGAAAATTAAAATAGCCAGGTATTCCATTAAAATGTATAGGTAAACTTCATACATATGTAGGTACTGTCTCTACTTAAAGGTACCCGCTGGGCTTAACAGAAGTTAAACATGGAAAATCCTCTGAATAATCTAACTGTCAACCCGTATGCACCCGTACTCCTCTTTCAAGGCGCCGCTTTCGCTGGTTAGAGTAGGATGCAACACAATCAATCAATAAAAATTCGATTTTTATTTTTTTATTCCAAAACTACGGATCGAAACAAAAAAGTAAAAAGCTACGGATTTATATAGGCACCTATATACCTATTCAACAAATAAAATATATTTTCTCCAAAGCCTTGATTTCTTTCTATCGAGCAAAGTTAATCAAATAGTGTTTTCAAAAAGCTATCGATCTGCGCTGATAGATTAAGTAGGTATTACATATATTAACACTGAATCTGTCAGGTGAGTAATATTGCTGATAAACTTCTTGAAATTCGAGTCAGACGCAGCCTCACGTCACCTTAAAGGCTTATTCAGTCATTGGGGTACTTACTTACCTATTCCTTCTTACATTATCTATCACTGTACCTATTCAGTATTTCGTAATATTTGTTCCGTAAGGTTTCCTATAACTAAGCCTACGCTATCTGCCCTAACTTTAAAGGGCTGCATCTTTTGAACAGTAATAGGTAGCCGGTTGAAATTTTCATAGAATATGTGTTATTTTAAAAAATAATAAAAAAAATTGAAAAATTAAGATGGCCTACACAAGAAACGTGTTTTTCCAACGATCTTTTCTTTTGTGCGGAAACCTCAGTGCGCGCATGCGACTCTCACTTGGCCGGTTTTTCGCCCAGAGGGATGCTAGATGGGCTGCTCTGGGTATGTATGAGTCACGGGAACGCACAATACATTGGAGGCCCACACTCGGCAATACAAATATTTGGTAGCATCAATCCGCGGGCCGAAGTGGCAGCTCGGGTGACTTCAGGGAAAATCAACAATGGTTGGGTGGGGGTGGTAATAACAAGTAACTTGAGGTCGTCGTTAGCGGAACGACGCATTACTTGTTTTGTTGGGGTGTTGCCTTGTTCCCAAAGATATTTCAATATATTTAATCCTCGATTTAATCTCTATTTCTTCTCTTCTTCTTCTACTTCTTATAAAAGAGAACGTCTGTCTGTATCTATGTTTGAGGTAAACTCCGGAAGCACTGTACAGATTTTGATGTGGTTTGCACAAATGGAAAGAGTAGTACTTGAGGCTCACTATGCTATATACCATCACGCTAAACACCTTTAGCGCTGAGCAGTATGAAAGAAAGTATAGTATGGACGGGAGAGAGAGAGAGAGAGAAAATATAAGAGAAGCGATCCTACAGTTTTACGTGGAATCCGAACCATGCTCAGCCTCCAAACGGTCGAGTGGTCACCCATCCAAGTACTGACCGCGCCCAGGTGTGCTTATGATCACGACCGACAGTCGACCGACTGCACCACTGAGCATAACGAGGCTGAGAAAGCCCTATAGCTAAATGTAGAAAAAATAATAGCATTAGGCAATGATATTTTAAGAAAGATACGTTTTCTATACGACATACGGTGCTCACACACGGCACGAACTTGAAACGTTGACAGAAAGAACTATAAAGTGATGCGCCGCGCCGACTCGAATAGTCTTATTCCAATTTATTAAGGAAGGGAATTCAAGTTATGTGGCGGTTGCCAACCGCCACATAACTTGAATTCCCTTCCCGAAACCGCCGGTTGGTATAACCGATAACTACTTAGGAAGGACGACGCACGTCTGAACGCGTGCGTAGTTGGTGCGCGACTAACTTCAAACAGGAGTGTGGTCTTGTATTTAATGTGCCGCTTTGGGAGCTCGTATAACCTATCTACCTCCTTTTTAACATATGGCATTTTTGGCATTAGGCATGCATGTTTCTACATGATTGGAAGTATGTAACCTACTTTCCTTCAAGGCTCCATTGGTATAAATCCAGGATAGAGTTGTAAAGATGCCGTTTTTTGCACTTTGATACGGATTTATTTGACTTAGGTACCGTAAAACACGGAAAGATTCGAAAAGTATTTTCATATGAGATACCTACTTGCTCTTTTCGCGTTTTATTCCTGTTCTTTGCTCGAAACCAAAAAGTGAGTGACAGAGTGACCAAAGTTCGTATTGAACAGGAACACCGTAAAAAACACGGAAAGATTCAACAGGAAAAGAAATAAGAGTCGCAAATAGCTCTATCGCAGAGAAGCTTATCATTTCCAAATTATGTAGGTACTCATAATAACTCTTTTTTTATGTAATCCGGTATGGCTGGCTGAGTCAGAGGGGTCAGAGCGCATAATCCTACCAGCCGATATCACCTCCTAGAAGGTAGGTGCCATATCGGAGACTTCCCTGGATTGCTGGCTATACTGAACTAGAGGAGAACACAACCGAGGCTACTATGCGGCCATCTTACATCCAGTACAGTGGTACCAACCCAGTCGGCTACAATTTGAGCCTACCACCTAGTAAGGGGCAAGAGAATCTTTGTTTTAATTTGTGTTTTATAGGGTTCCGTATCCGTCGTACGGTACCCTATTACTAAGCCTACGCCGTCTGTCTGTCTGTCTGTCTGTCCGTCTGTCCGAAGGCTGTATCTCTTGAACCGTAATAGGTAGGTACTCCGTGAAAATTTTCACATAATAGGTATGTGTTATTATCAGGGATCGGAATTAGGTAGAGTGATTTGGTACCAAAGTAGGTAAAGTTCGCGAGAGGATATAATATGGAGTTGTTAAAACCACCACTTTGTATGGGAATTCTGAAAATTTCCTGGGAAATTTCCGGGACTGGATTTTTCTTCGGGATCGTATTTATTGACTAAATACAAGCTTCTTTTGTTCTTAGATGATTTTCTCTAGAGTGGCCGCTTATGGAGATATAATTTTTTTCATAAATTTTTATTTCTACTCAATTTACAGGAAAACCGGGGAAGATGTTATAAAATAATCTAAGAGTGTACCGAACTGCTTACAAAACAAGATCTAATTTGTTGTCGTACCATCATTGGTTCTCGATTTATTGCTCGCCGCGATTCTGAATTATCCAGGACGGCATTTGTATGGATAGCTCCGCCCCCTTTTCTGATTTAATTTCTCGAATGTTGATATTTTTTCGCCTGAATCTCATTTCTAGACAAAATATAAGACACTTTTATTCTTACACGTTTTTGAAAAAAATCGATATTTCCGGAGAAAAAAAAATCTAAAATATTCTTTTTTCAAAATGTTCTCGATTGCTAAGGTTTTTTTGGCGGATTCTTATTTCTAAACGAAATATAAGACACTTTTATTCTTACACGTTTTTCCCTTAAGTCGATATTTCCGGAGAGAAAAATAAAACTACCTATTTTTTCATATTTTCTCGAATGTTGATGTTTTTTCGCCCGAATCTTATTTCTAGATGAAATACGAATCTGTAGTTTCAATCATTTAAATTATTTTCAGAATTATTTAAAAAAAGTGGCCGCCATTTTGAACTTTTTAATTACTGGACCAATTGCTTTCAAAATCGCTATCTGGGTGTCTGTGTGGGCTCTGAATACGAATCTGTAGTCAAAATTTAAAACAAGTGGCCGCCATTTTAAACTTTTTAGTTACTGGACCGATTGCTTTCAAAATCGATATCTGGGTGTATGTGTGGACCCTGAATACGAATCTGTTGTCAACATTTATAAAAAGTGGCCGCCATTTTTAACTTTTTAGTTACTGGACCGATTGCTTTCAAAATCTATATTTGGGTGTTTCTGTGGGCTCTGAATACGAATCCGTTGTCAAAATTTTAAAAAAGTGGCCGCCCTTTTGAACCTTTTAGTTTTGACTACAAATTAATATTCAGAGCCCACACAGACACCCAGATATATCGGTCCAGTAACTAAAAAGTTCAAAATAGCGGCTTCTTCTTTTAAATTTTGACTACAGATTCGTATTCAAAACCCACACAGACACCCAGATATCGATTTTTAAAGCAATCAGTCCAGTAACTAAAAAATTCCAAAATGGCGGCCACTTCTTTTAAATTTTGACTACAGATTCGTATTCAGAGCCCACACAGACACCCAGATATCGATTTTGAAAGCAATCGGTCCAGTAACTAAAAAGTTCAAAATGGCGGCCACTTTTTTAAATGTTCACTGCAGATTCGTATTTCGTCTAGAAATAAGATTCAGGCGAGAAAACATCAACATTCGAGAAAATATGAAAAAATAAGTTGTTTTATTTTTCTCTCCGGAAATATCGACTGAAGTGAAAAACGTGTAAGAATAAAAGTCTCTTATATTTCGTTTAGAAATAAGAATCCGCCAAAAAACATCAGCAATTGAGAACATTTTGGAAAAAATAATTTTATTTTTTTTTTCTCCGGAAATATCGATTTTATTGAAAAATGTGTAAGAATAAAAGTGTCTTATATTTCATCTAGTAATAAGATTCAGGCGAAAAAATATCAACATTCGAGAAATTAAATCAGGAAAGGGGGCGGAGCTTTTCGCGGCGAAAATTTCATCCAGTATTGGTATCATACATGAAAGACACGGAAAAACCCTGTGTTTTTCGTTTTATTCAAAATGTATTTTTCGGTATTTTTCTGCCTTTACAACACTAATCCAGGACCACTCACCATGATTTCCTTAAGCTGATTCACCAGTGGCGAATCAGCGAAGAAATTGTTCACCGCGGAGAATATGTTTGTTTCGCGGCGCCTCCCCCGCACCCGCTCCCCGCAGTCCGCTTCACGCCCCGCCACCCCCGCCAGTTCACACCTTCACACCTCACACTCCTGGAAGAAAACATTATTGAAAGACTTTTTTTATTAGAGTTCCGTATCCGGTACGGGACCCTATTACTAAGCCTACGCCGTCTGTCTGTCCGTCCGTCTGTCCGTCTGAGGGCTGTATCTCTTGAACCGTAATAGGTAGCCCGTTGAAATTTTCACAGAATATGTGTTATTATGGCGGATATAACAACAAATAATAAAAAATAGAAAAAGTAAAAAATTAAAGTGGGTTCCCATACCAGAAACGTCTTTTTTTTTCAATGTTTTTTTTTGTGGTGCGGAAACCTCGGTGCGCGAGTCCGACTCGCCCTTGGCCGGTTTTTTAGGTTTCCGTAATTCCGTATCCTGTCTGTCCTACTGTATCTTTGGAACCGTAATAGGTTCCAGGTTGAAATTTTCACAGAATAAGTGTTATTATGGCGGATATAACAACAAATAATAAAAAATAGAAAAAGTAAACAATTAAGGGGTTCCCATACAATAAACGTGTTTTTTTATTGCTTCCGAACTGGGTGACCCTCTGCCCGAGGTCGAAGCCTCAGGCGCAGCCAATTTCACCGCCGAGGAGGTGCCAGTCCGGCTTGGATGGAGGTGGACTAATGTCGCTGGGAAAGGCTATTAGCCCGCGATTTGAAGATCCGTAGATTGTAGGAGTAGTAGGAAAGAATATTCCCTGGGACTTGGGAGCCGTTCCACAACTTTGCAGTGTGGCACAAGAACGATTTAGAGAATCATGCAGTTTGAAGAACTCTTCTGTCGACTACGAAGGGGTGTTCCGCGAGAGTATAACGGGTTTGGCGAAGGCGAACAGGAGGAGGAGGGATAAGGGAAGCAAGTTCGTCAGAGCAGCGGCCATAGTAGTACAGATAAAACAGGCTCAATGACCCAACGATACGTCTGTGCATTAGAGGTTGAAGGACCTTTGTGAGTACAGATACCATACCAGGTCTAACAATTTCAATTCTTTCAAGTGTACTAGGCAGGCTCCCACCACGGTTTGTTTGTGCGGCGTTTGTGAATCTCTGTCGAAACGCAGCAGCTGTGAAAACATTTTCGTTGCGGTTTCCACTGCCTCCGTTGCCCAGATGTTTCGGAATCCGGATCGATTCACAGGTTGCGGCTAAATTTTCTAAAATTTTGAACTTTTTCGACGTTTAATTGCGCAATGTATTTGTACCACATATACGTGGATAGGTACCATAATAGGTTCGTTTTAAGTGTACTTTTTTATAGTTATATTTTGTAGTAGTGTGGGTTCGGTACTGTACCGCGTGGGTTCGGTACTTAAAAATAATAGCCCCACTGCATCTCTCCCCATGCATGTCGTAAAAGGCGACTAAGGGATAAGAACAAGATGCCATGCTAAAGGGCGACAGGCTCGCCACCTCTCACCTTGGCACGGTACTTTCACCGAGTCATGCAGCAGGTGTTTCTTCGTGGCTTACTTGCTGCTTGATCGATTTAATCTTGTTCGAATACTTTGCGAAACGTGGTGGTCGGTGTTGTGCTGTAATTTAACAGAGTTCTTGCAGCACAACACCGATAACTCTGCTTACCCCGATTGTCGGGATTCAGCGTGTGTGATATATATCTTATATTTTCATGTTTGTTAGGTTGTTTTTACGTTTCCGTATCCTGTAGCGCAGCCTATTATTAAGCCTACACCGCCGTCTGTCTGTCTGTCTGTCTGTCTGTCTATCAGTATGTATGTCCTACTGCTGTATCTTTGGAACCGTAATAGGTAGCCGGTTGAAATTTTCACAGAATATTTGTTATTAAGGCGGATATAACAAAAAATAATAAAAAATAGAAAAAGTAAAAAATTAAGGGGAGTTCCCATACCATACAAGGAACGTGTTTTTTTTTGGAGTGCGGAAACCTCGGTGCGCTAGTCCGACTCGCACTTGGCCGGTTTTTTTAGTTATTGTACTTATGTTAGAATTTAGAATTAATTAATGCAATATTATCTATATATAACAATTGCATGATCCTCGTACTGTTGTCTATACAGAATAATACATATTAATTGTATTGTATTGTATATATTATTGCACTAAAATAAAATATGAAACAGAATACCTTTGGGGTATGACAACAGTTAGGTGAGTGGAGGAAAGAAATATCCTTCCTTACCTATAATAAAATCCAACGTCTGCTTTCTGTCTGTCTTGAGTGTCTGTCTGTCCGCTTATAACTCGAGAACCGCTGAACCGATTTTAATAAGAAAAAAATCTACGGATAGCTTGATTCTTCCCATCAACTATAGGCTACTTACTATCACGCTAAATGGCTTATGAGGTTAGCAGTGAAGTGAAATATGAGAGCGGGCGGAGCCGCGGGCACAGCTTGTACATTATGTATTACAAAAGATAACATAAACTTAAATATGAATATTTACACATGATGTAAATATTGGGTGAGGCCACTATACCTATGTAAACAAGTATGTGCTTAGTATATACTTTTATAGTATTTAATATATGTAATTATGTATTATATAATTACCTCGATAATTACATATATTAGTCACGCACGACTCACGTTGCATAGCAAAACCTTGAAAACATCGTAATGTTAAAACTTTGTATGAAACTCATCATAAGCTCTGAGTTACTACTCAGAGAGGGGGTTACTGCCGTTTAAAACATTATTGTTTTATCCATCGATGGTTTTATCGATAAAATGTGCCATCAGCATCACCGATTTATAAATGACCATAAAATGTGGTATTGAGTACATCAATGGAGTATATCGTATTGTTTCATCATAATACTATTTATTGCAAACATATTGTTTTTGATCAGACATAATGGTTCGTTACACCACCTGTATGTTTCCTATTCGAACTAGGTGCCATGGCAATTTCGATTGCCATATTCGCCCCCCACCCTGTTCTCCTAGGTCTCGAAAGCTAAAATTTTCATTTTAATAAGGTTAGTATGTATAGTATATTAAGCCATAGATTATAGAGGAAAACTGCAGGTTTTTTGTATGTAGTAGTTGCGGCAAGTAAAGTATTTTTTAATATAATAGCCTACAATAAGTAAAACGAAAAAGCGTAAATTAAAACTACAGCCATGGTTTCACTGCTAGGCAAACCATTGCTGTAGGGGTTATTTAGGCGTCTCGTTATTTTTTAAAACAAAAAATTTGGTTAACGCAACACAAATATATGAGGTTTTTTTAATATATGGAATCTGGCACGGTGACTGCACCCAGGAGTTCATCGGATGATCAGACACAGCCAATAACACCACTCCTCCTTCGTGAAACATAAATTAACAATATTGCAAAATATAGTCTCATCCATTTCGCGAATTTCTTTTCAACGGCTTGCTAAAAGATCTCATTTTTCCATTCTTCCAGAATCTTCCGTACTCTTAATTCAACACACACTTTATGCAAAACGCCACCCCACGTACAGCTTCCCCCACAGATCAGAGTTTCTGTGGCTTCCCCTATTCCTTTGTTCTCTCTTTCCCTCGCTGCTCGATATTCTCTCTCTCTCGTAAAATATTGTTAAGAACAAAAATTGTGAAGAAAAAAATTCACACAGATATTTCATTGTAATAGAGGTATGAAGCTGTGAAAAGGATATGAAAAAAAAAATGCACGGTTCGTCCAAAGCGAGGTCCAAAGCCTTTCTACGCTAGTGGCAAAATAGCTTGCTTTAGTACAATATTATTCGTATTTTTAATTTAAATCATGAACGTGAAAACAAATCAGATTCTCACCTTGTGGCTTCGCACTGGTCCAGGTGTCACCGATGGAACTGAGTGTAACTTGAGCGGAGCCTGCGTCTGATAGGGGCGAAGGCTTTAGAGCTACTGAAACTGGTTCAGGGCTTGCGGGAGGCTTGGACGTCGGACTTGCGCAGTGACGCAGCGGCGGTAGTTCGGGAGCCGAGGTCGCATTGGCTGGATGATTGTGAATATTTTTAAATGTGATAAATATTTAATTATTTTTTAAAGGACGCTTATACTTAAGATATAAGAGGTTACCTTATATATAAGAGGTTTTTATACATAAAAAAGTGTCTAGTGATATGGCACATATTTGTGAGTAAATAAAATAAAATTCAATTTACACAAACATTTTGAATGAGGAATTGTAATCCATAATCAATTCCAACGCCTGAATTATTATTTTGTTATTGGTGACTTTACCGAAGTTACAGAGGCTAATTTATTGCTGGAAAAACATGTTTTACTCATTTTTATCGTTCCGTACCTCAAAAGGTAAAAACGGAACTCTTATAAGATCATTCCCGTGTCCGTCCGTCCGCACAGAGGTTTTTCTCGAAAACTGAGTAACGTAGAAACACGAAATTTGGCATAATGATGGATCTTTGTGACCCGCAAATGTATATAGTCAATGATAATTAGATTTAACATTTATTTTAGATTCATATGGGGGGTCAGTTTGGTATCATAAAAAAAGTTTTAATTAACATATCGTGTGGGGTATCATTTGAAAGAGCTAACTGTAACACACATAATATACTTATACTTATACTTACTTACCTACAATAAAATCCAACGTCTGCTTTCTGTCTGAGTGTCTGAGTGTCTGAGTGTATGTCTGTCTGTCCGCTTATAACTCGAGAACCACTGAACCGATTTTAATAAAACAAAATTCTACGGATAGCTTGATTCTTCCCATCAACTATAGGCTACTTACTATCACGCTAAATGGCTTATGAGGTTAGCAGTGAAGTGAAATATGAGAGCGGGCGGAGCCGCGGGCACAGCTTGTATTTATATATTCAGCTTCAGCGCTTGCACAGCAAACTCCGCGCTGAAGCGAGACACTAAATACGGAGAGTGCCGCAGTGCGAGCGAGAGTAATAAAAAACAAACTCCGCCCACCTACCACCGCCAACCCTGCGTTCACCCGCTTTCTCTATGCACTACATTTTCTCATACCTCAGTTGTTGTGATTGAAATTCATTGAATCTTTCTTAGTAGCGACTTCTCTATAAGATTCAGCTCAATGACTCTAACCGTGAAAGAGCAAAGTACAGGTTGTAAAAATACGAACAGAAGAAAGGAGGGACGGACGTACAGACACCTGAAGGATTTTATGCTTGTTCCTGCCAGCGTCGTCGCTAGCTATGAAGCCATAAAAATCTAAGAAGAACAGTAAAGTCATCGACCTCTAAGTTCGATTCTCAGTCCACTGCGCGACACTGTTGCGTATAGCAAATCTCAATTCACTCCAACCCCGAAAATTCCCGGGGGTCCCGCTATAAAATATGTTTACACGCCAAAAACAAAATACATTCATATTAGCAGTTCAATTCCGACTCCCGGCCTAGCTCAACCCATCTCTGCATAAGTATCAAAAAGCCATTTAGTTCAAGAGCTGAAGGCTTCTGTGCGAATATTGGAAACTCCTGAAATGGATGGTGGAAATAGATAAATTTGTAACAAGCGCGTAGCTATCGACTCAAACCTGGGTCAAATGAGATTGGAACTGGGTATTTGGAGTGGCACTGAAATTATAGTTGGTTATATATGAGTATACATAACATAACCAACTTTTATGGTTCCTTAGGTAAAACCAAGCACCACATTATTATGACTTTAATTGCATTGTTGCAAGTACTGTGTGGGGTCGGTACTTAATAAGAATAGTCCCACTGCATCTCTCCCCGTGCATGTCGTAAAAGGCGACAAAGCGATAAGGACAAGATGCCGTGCGCGACAGGCTAGCCACCTCTCACCTTGGCGCGGTCCTTCCACCGAGTCATGCAGCGGTGGGCCTTCGTGCCTTACTTGCTGCTTGATAGTTATCTTGTCCGAATACTTTGCCAAACGTGGTGGTCGGTGTTGTGCTGTAATTTACTAGAGTACTTTTTTTATGGAAACTGACACGGTTGGCTACATCACCTACAACATCCGTGATGTCAGCCCTGCTTACCCCGATTGTCGGGATACAGAGTGCGGTGTGTTGTTGCATTGTATGTCCGTCTGTCTGTTTGTCTGTCAGCGCTCTATTTAGCTACTAAACAACAACAGATAATCACACCTATTGTAAAACTGCTGTTGATTTCCCAAATAAACGAAAATAAAAAAATAAATAAAATAAATAATTGATTGTAAAAAAAAAAAAAAGATATTTGGTGTTAGATCATAGCTAAGATTTTCGCCTTTGGAGCTATCTAATAAATAATAAAGGATATCAAGTTCACACACCGAGGATTCCGCAGCCATTTCCTACTTGTTCATGACCGCTGCCTCCTCTCCCACCCCCCGAGTCGGACCTCGCCCCCCGCGCGCCCGAGCCGCTTCTACGTTCAGAAGAAGAAGAAGAGAAGAGAAAACCACATGGTTTTCTCTATAACTGTTTCAGGTACAAATTAAAAAAAAATGTTTTTATGCCATCATCATTTTTGTTTAGATTTTTGAGAATTTTATTTTGGAGTTATATATTAGCTCTGGACCCTCTTACTCAGCCGCCCATACCTTATTACATAAAAAAATATATCCATATATCAACATTATTATGTAGGTACTGAAAAGGAGATAGGTAGTAGATAACATCTTAGCTCTAGTTAACCGATCAGGAATTTTGTTGCCTGGCGAGAAGAGCCAGGCGTTGTTCAACCTACCATAGAAATAGGTTTGTCAAGAAGATCCATCACATCACATAGAATGAACACAGCTAAATATTGAGCTCTATTACTATTGACATCGGCATATAACTTCTTATATTCTTTCTTTTGAGTCAAATGGCGCAAGTCATAATTATAACACACGTAACTCAGAGCGTTTAAAATCTGTTGCGCATAAATCGGCGATGGCTGAAAAAGACCCTGACGTGATTGGACCCAAATTGTACGAAAATGTTCCTGATACAATAAAATCAATAAATAGTGACAATGTGTTCCAGAGTCAGCTGAAAATATTTCTCTTAGACAATCCATTTTATAAGTTAAGTGAATTTTTTTCATACTGTAAATAAAAATTCTGCTGACTTTGATAATTCAAATTGTTTATATGCATAAACACAAATTTTATTAATAACTTGACTGAACCCTATGTTCTTTGTTTTGTATTTTATTATCTTTTTTAATGAGTATATTTTTGACTTAGTATTTTTAATTTTTTGCTTAGATATAGTATGTTATATTTAACATAATGAAAACTTAGTATGTAAGCTATATTTAAAAAAAGCTCTGTAAGGTTTCTTACCCGATTCTTCCTTATAGATTGCACTACTGAACGGGACATCATAAAAAATGATGACGAACCATACTGAATATGCATATGTCTCAATGTAATATTGTTATTGTTGTGTGTTCTTTATGGCGAAATAAATATCTGAATCTGAATCTGAATATAGAGCATTAAACCACCAACAATTAAGATATTTTTTAGTCATACGAGTATAATACTTATTGAGTCTCGCTCGACTCTCGAACATTAAAAAAGATGTAACGACAGTGACAGTTCGTCATATCCCTTGATTTCAAATGATCATTTGGAAAAGGAAATCTAAAAAAAAAATACAACAAGACGCCTAGCGCCAGCCATGTTCTTTTTTCTTTCTCACTCGAGTTATGGTTATAAATTATAATACGAATGCTCGCTGTGACATAAAAAATCATTGGAAACCTCATTCATCAAAATACATTCAGCCGTTTTGGAGTTACGATTACGAAGGAATAAAGAAACTCAACCACTCACAAAACTGAACTCCACAGAACTGGTAAACTCTGGAACTCTCTCCCTGCCCCATATTTCTCCCCAAGTACAGTCTCGGGTCCTTCAAGAGAGGCGTGAATAGGCACCTGGCATAACATCAAGAAGCAAGTAATGCACGCATACCCACCTGTAGCGTTACTCGGTTGAAGGACCGTGCCAAGGTGTGAGGTGGTTAACCCGTCGCTCTATCTATAGCACACGGCATCTCATCCGTACCGGCCCCACACGGTACAACTCACTGACATACTCGTACATATTTATAAATCAAAGTGAACCACATTACCCTCCTTTGCGTTCGCACTTTTGGGGGGTAGCGTTGTTCGCGTCCGTGACACCTTAAGGTCCTTAAGTCACACGTGCCTCCTAGGTGGTGCCAAATGAACAACAAAATACTTTGTGGTAGACAGGTCCTCCACCGTGTCGTCCGGGTGGCTACCACAAGGTGTTGGTGTAAACATTCCTGATGCAGCTTGCTGCACTTGGAGGTCAGCCGACACCTAGCCGGTCAGGTGGACTTGCGTAGAGGATCGACGGGTCGGAGTAGTGGATACTGTGCTCACTCACTTTTTTGAGCACACAGCTACTGTCCGGGAGTCGCGGAGGTCAGGGAGACCCAGAGAAACAGGGTACCGCAGCCTGCCCGCCGAGACTAGCTTAGCCCTAGTCGCGTCAGTAGGGGGCCCGAACCTCGCGACTAACCATCGCGAGGAGGCTGCCCCGGGCCAACCGGCGAATAGTCTGCTGATGGTCTCAGCGGTCCGTGTGGTACACGGGGGGGTTACCGCTGATAACCTGAGGCAGGGGTCGGGGGCCCTTCCGTGCTCCGCGACCATCGTACAGTCAAGCTCACGTGATTGTGCGACGGTATAACTGCATCTCCGATCTGCTCTTTCCTCTTCTACGCCACTTAATTACAACCCTCTTAATAACATCATGGCACGAAAAACTAAAATGAAACGTTCCACTGCGGGTTGTAACAATCCCCCAAAATCTTTCCGCGTTGACCTCGCCAACATTCGAGGTCTCCGCCCAAACTTGGTTGCCGTCTCCCATCACCTGGAGTCGGCCAAACCCCATTTACTATTCTTGACGGAGACTCAAATCTGCCAGCCTGCGGACTCCATCGACCTCAACATTCCTGGGTACACTCTATTCCAACGCTTTATACCCAAGAGCGGTGTCTGCTTGTATGGTCGATCCGACGTCTCCGTCAAGAGACTTTGCCATGTTGAAGACTCCCGCTTCCCCGTGATGTGGGTCCGTGTGAATCTACCACATGTTGTTAGAATTTATGCGGGCCTATATCGTTTACCTAACGTGGGTGTCAACGAATCAACCGCATTCTTTGAGCACCTTAGCAGTGTGACGGACAAGTTGCTTGGTGAGCTTCCAACGGCCGAAATTGTGATGGTGGGCGACTTCAATGTCAAACACAAGGAATGGCTTGGGTCCCCCGTCACCGATTACTCCGGCCGGAAAGCTTACAACTTGGCCATAGCTCACGGATTGACACAGTTGGTTTCAGGATATACGCGTATACCTGACAATCCTGCGCATAAGCCTAGCTTGTTGGACCTTGAGCTGACTTCTGAACCTGCAGGATACAGAGTTAGTGTCAGGGCTCCCCTTGGGAGCTCTGATCACTGTCTTGTGTCCTGTAATGTGCCGACTGTGTACTACGCGGAATCACGCGAGCCTAGTACACGCACAGTCTGGCACTACAAGTCGGCGCAATGGGAGGAATTCCGATCTTTTCTTGGAACTTTCCCTTGGAGGGAGGTATGCTTTGCCTCAGCGGACCCATCGAAGTGCGCCGTGTCTATTGCCGAGCTGATACAACAGGGTATGGAATTATTTTTTTTTTTATTGTTTCCGAACTAGCTGGCTGTGTCCGAGGTCGAAGCCTCAGGCGCAGCCAATATCACCCCCGAGGAGATGCCAGTCCGGCTTGGAGGTGGACTAATGTCGCTGGGGAAAGGTTATTTACCCGCGATTTGAAGATCCGTGGATTGTAGGAGTGGGGAAAGATATTCCCCGGAAGCCCGTTCCACACCTTTGCAGTGCGGCACAAGAATATTTTGTTCCGTCTTCTGTTGTACCGGTGGGCGGTAGACAGAAGCCCTGGTTCAACCGCCAATGCCGCCTTGCGGTAGAGGCCAAGAATCAGGCCTTCAGGCAATGGCTGTGCGCCCGTACTGCTGAGGCAAGACACACACTTAATGCCTCCTCCAGGTCTTGCAAGCGAACGCTCAATGTGGCCAAGTACAAGCATGACCATAAAATTGGCGAGAGGCTAGTCCGCTGTCCAACCGGCAGCCGGGCATTCTGGTCTCTCGCCAACTCTATTGGTCGAAACTTCTGTCGCTCTGCTACACCACCGCTGGAACGTCCTGATGGATCACTCGCTATCCTCGCGAAGGAGAAGGCGAACATTTTTGCTCGCCTTTTCGCGTCCAACTCAAATCTGGACAACCAGGGTGCAACCCCTCCCTCGATACCACACTGTGGGATTTCGATGTTGGAGCCAAGGATGCACCCTAGACAGGTCTACAAGTGCTTGAAGACGTTGGACACTTCGAAGAGTAGTGGTCCTGATCGCATTCCAGCCGTAGTGCTCAAGATTTGTGCCCCTGAGTTGACACCAATCATCTCCCGCCTTTTCCGTCTCTCCTTCGCCCGTGGGATTGTACCCTCTTGCTGGAAAAGAGCCTCGGTCCAACCGGTTCCAAAGAAGGGTGACTCCGCGAACCCGTCCAACTATCGGCCCATTGCGATAACTTCACTATTATGTAAAGTTATGGAGCGCCTTATTAACACCCAGCTCCTAACGTACTTAGAAGCAAATAAACTCCTGGATGACAAGCAGTACGGATTCCGGAAAGCGCGGTCAACAGGAGATCTTCTAACGTACGTTACACATATATGGGCCGAAAGATTGGACAATTTTGGGGAGTCGCTGGCAGTGGCCCTGGATATTTCCAAGGCTTTTGGCCGCGTTTGGCACCGAGGCCTTCTAGGCAAGCTTCCGTCTTTCGGCATTCCACCCAAACTCTGCACCTGGATCGCCAGTTTTTTGGCGGGTCGTTCCATCTTCGTTACCATCGATGGCTCGAAATCGGACGACTTTCCAATCAACGCTGGTGTTCCGCAGGGCTCTGTGCTGTCGCCTACGCTTTTCTTAATCTTTATAAACGATCTACTGTCCTTGGGCATGATACACAGCTATGCAGACGACAGCACGGAGCACGAGGGCTATGTTAAGGACTGGAAGAGTAGAGATTCGCGGCACAGGGAGGCTCAACGTTCAGTTGTTGATAAGGTCGATAACGTTCTCGGAAAAGTAGCTTTATGGGGTCAGGAGAACCTTGTCGCCTTCAACGTTAGCAAGACTCAGTGCGCCGCATTATCTGCTAAGGTCGATCCCTTTCCTTTCCAAGCTAGTTTCAAAGGCAGCGTCGTACCTGTCTCGGAATACCTGGACCTACTGAGCACCACCATATCCAAAGACGTAGGTTTCCGGCAACTAATCGAGTCTAAGGCCAAAACTGCATCCAGAAAATTGGGAATACTTTTCCGCAATCGGCGGTTCTTCTCACCGGCACAACTATTCCTGTTGTACAAAACATAGATTAGGCCGGTGATGGAGTACTGCAGTCACATCTGGGAGGGTAGTCCCCATTATCTGCTAGCATCCTTGGACTCGATACAGCGCCGAGCCATCCGTCTTGTTGGTGACCCGAAACTTACAGATGGTCTGGAGTCCCTGAGTCACAGACGATTTGTGGGTTCGCTTAGTCTGTTTTACAGATACTATCACGGACGCTGCTCTGCGGAACTAGCATCCCTTATTCCCTGCCACCCGTCCTATCTCCGCATGACTCGTCGCAGAGAGACTCAGCACCCTTTTGTTGTTGACATTGGGCTTTTGAGAACCCATCGGTTCTCTAAATCGTTTCTTTGTCGCACCGCTAGAGTGTGGAACTGTCTTCCGGCGAGTGTATTTCCTGAATCCTTTAACCTGGGTGTCTTCAAGCGTCGTATTAACGGGCTAGACAGCCTAGAAACAGTCCGCAAATCTGCTGGCATGGCACCTAACTGAGCGTGGTTTCGCGAGGAGAGGTGACTTTGGCTCTGTCGACTGCACCATTGGTCTCTCGGCACAGCCACAAATGCTAGTTAACATAAAAAAAAAAAAACTTCGCAGTCACTGAGCTCGGTGAATAAAATGGATCACTTCACTTTTATTGATGGTCACTTCCTTCCTGGCATTTATATTTCATTGCATTGAGCAGCAGAGCGTTGAGAAAGTTCCAAGTGTGCGAGGGAATTCGAACTTAGTTGGAAATATTATCGTCCTCTCGTTGGGAAGAAAATGGCGCAGGCGTACGGAGAAGTTTTGGGGCAGGTGAGTGAGATACGCGTTGTTTGTTACCTACTTAGAAGAATTAAAAAGGATAGAACTGTTATTGTATTTTATAATATATAATATAATAAAATAATATATAATAAAATATATATAATATTTTATAATATTTAACATCATATTGGAGGGAGGAGCTGTTCTGCACCCCCATACAATCGACCTATCACGGATTACAGACTGCGCGCGAGCTCCGAGGAAGTTTAAGGAATGTTGACGTAATGAGCAAATGACCTAGTGCAGTGATGTAGTCGATATTACGTTATCGATATTAATTAATTATGAAATCATCTATATTTTATCCCTGTTCTGAAATAAAAAATTAATCTACAATACTGACAATTTGTATCACCGAGCTCGTGATTAGGATATTGCACGCGCGTTAGGGAACGTTCCATACCATGTGACCAATTAAGGGGGGGGGAGTTGTTTATCAAAATACTACGCTGGGTCACAGGGGGGGGGGGGGGGGGGGGGAGGGGTGTTCACCCTGTCACGTGGAATTTCAAAATTACTAATTACAAAAATAAACACTTAATTCAAAATAACATTTCAATAGTCATTTTGTTTCATTCCCGCTAATTTTCTCCAAGAATTCGACAGGCACTTGTTCAATTACAAGAAAAAGTATTCGCCTGGTCACATTCAAACATACAACCATTGAAATAATATTAAAATACACATTCGTTGTAATTATGCTTAATCCACATAAATACATTGAAAAACAGCAAGTTTTAAAATACTACGTGAAAACCATGGGGGGCCAAAAGTGGCCTAAAATTGGTCAACTGGTATGAAAACGTTCCCTTAGTTAAGGATACGTGAGTTTACAAAGTGAGATATATTTTAAATTTATTCTTAGTGCACACCATTCACAATTAACACTTGCTCGACGACTTGATCACCCGTCTATTCTTTAGAATAATTTGGTGATCTACATTTACGTGCGCGGAGGTATTAGTACTTTTGAAACAAAATGAAGCTTGATGAAGTATGATCCAATTGTTTTTCGTTTTATCGACGTTAAACAGAGGGCTAGATTTTAACGTAAGTACAATTTTACGAGCTCGTTCGTTCGTATCAGATTTGGGTGGTACCTACTACGCTGCTGTATCTTAGTAGGTTAAATTTTACAAAAAAAATATATTGGTTGATTTTTAGCTACCAATGCTACATGACTTCGTGGAAGGACCGTGCCAAGGTGAGAGGTGGCTAGCTTAGGTGGTAGTTCGTTGATACAAGGTAAGCGAGCACGGTGTGAATTCAACGGGTGAAAGCAATACGCCGTTTTTTTCGGGTTGGTTGGTCGGACGGAGTATGTGCATCGCTCGGAAATTTTCAGCGTAAGAAAACAATTCGGTCTTAAATTGTTTTAATGCAAATATATGATTAGTAAATTGTTTAATCTACGATAAAGTAAAAGAGCTACTGACATAGATATTATTTAATCAATTAATAATTTTAATTTTTTTCAAAATAATCTCTCTCTAATCCATATTATGATTTTATTATATCAAGCGAAGTTAATCAAATCGTATTTTCAAAAAGCTGCCGATCTGCCCTGATAGATGAAGTTTTACTTAAATTAGTACAAATAAAAAAACCCCGACCCTTCCATTTACTTACTTAAAGGAGTCGGGGGACCGCTAAGTAAATACCCGCGCAGCTCTGAGTTTTATATTTTATTTACATAGCGTTCCCCCGACTCCTTTAAGTAAGTAAATCGAAATTATTTTTGACTTTTTAAGTGTTAGGGGTTTTTTTTAATTTGTAATTTAACTTTTAATTCAAGCTTTTAAAAAAAACACATGCAAATCGGTCCACATTTTAAGATAATATTTTTTTTATTACTTAATTACTTGATTACAAACATGGCTAAGATCCCGGTTAATTCAGCGTTCTAATAAAAAAACCTCATCTAAATCAGTCCATCCGTTTGGGAGCTACGATGCCACAGACAGACACACCCACAGAAATCCTTCTCTGATCTGTGGACACACCCATACACACATACACACACACGTTAAACTTATAACCTTCCCTTCTTTTTGGGTTGGTTGGCGGTTAATAAACTTATAACACCCTTCTTTTTACGTCGGGGGTTAAAAACTGAATGTTTCATGTGAGTAATATTGATGGTACATCTATCAGAAAGATCGGAATTTGACCGTGAATCATATTTAATTACCACCTGTGATTACCACCATAGTAGAAACCGCCCGACTTGGGTTTGTCAAAATCCGTCTTGTATTGAGCCAAGAAGCGTTTTGGCGAGTGTCCACAGATACCTATTTCAACATACATACATACATATCACACACGCTGAATCCGGACAATCGGGGTAAGCAGAGTAATCGGTGTTGTGCTGCAAGAACTCTGGTAAATTACAGCACAACACCGACCACCAAGTTTCGCAAAGTATTCGAACAAGATTCAATCGATCAAGCAGCAAGTAAGGCACGAAGACCCACCTGCTGCATGACTCGGTGGAAGTACCATGCCAAGGTGAGAGGTGGCGATCCCGTCGCCCTTTAGCACGGCATCTTGTCCTTATCCCTTAGTCGCCTTTTACGACATGCACGGGGAGATATGCAGTGGGGCTATTCTTTTTAAGTACCGGGCCCACACGGTACAATTTCAACTTCTGGAAATATGACTCTTGGACTTTTGACCTGAAGACTCGGTCTTGTTCTAAGTATAGAAGAAGGGCAGTCGTGCTAAATGCAGAAGTCAATATTATGAATGAACGAAACTTTGAAGCGGGCATAGGCGGTCGGATCGCTATCTTTAGTTTTTAACCGACTTCAAAAAAGGAGGAGGTTCTATGTTCGGCTGTATGTATTTTTTTTATGTATGTTCAGCAATATCTTCCCCAATTGTGAACCGATTTCGATGATTCTTTTTGTGTTCGGTTCAGTCTAGCTGGAGCTAGACTAGACTAGATGGTCCCATTTTTTTTTTGGTCAAGATCGGATTGTAAAGCGAAGCGGAATCGCGAGGCCGAAGGCCGAGCGATTCCGCCGAGTACATTAATAGCAAATAAAAATTACTAAAAAAACTGTGAAATAAAAACTATTTAAAAAAATATAAAAACCGCCTTCAAAAATGTATGAAATAAAAAAATAAAAATCGAACCCTAGAGTTGAAGGCGGTGGTGCTAAAGCAAGCAAAAATAACCGACCGCCTTCAACTCTAGGGTTCGATTTTTATTTTTTTATTTCATACATTTTTGAAGGCGGTTTTTATATTTTTTTAAATAGTTTTTTTATAGTTATGTTAAGAAAAATCATTTCAGATTTTAAATTTTCTTAGCGAAGTCGAGCACGTTGGTTCTTAGTAACATTATTCTAAGCTTCAAGCGGCGGGTGGCCGAGTAATTTTGGCGTCGGTGCGGAGGTTCGAGGTTCGATTCCTGTCGGCGTGTACCAATGAGTATTTTCTAACAAAAAAAAAAAAATTACGTGCATACCTACACCTGCTGCTTCACCGTTCGGAACCGGTGTAAAACTGTAGGTCCCTTCCCTTGCCCTTTACTAGAGGGTAGGCTCAAATTATTGTAGCCACCGTAGGTACTGAATGTAAGATGGCCGCATAGCAACATCGGTTGTGTTGTGTTCTCCTCTAGTTCAGTATAGCCATCAATCCAAAGGGAAGTCTCCGGTATGGCACCTACCTTCTCGGATGCTGGTCGGAGCATGTGCTTGCTTTGGCCCCTCCGATTCAGCCACCCAAACAGATTACATAAAAAAACTGGAAACGCTATTGGAAGCAGCATAACCTAGGAAGTATTTTTTTTTTTTTTTTATGGAACCTGACACGGTTGGCTACATCACCTACAACATCCGTGATGTCAGCCCATAACACAGGGTGAACTAGGTGCCATGTCAGTGCTTCCCTTCATTTCATGTCGGCTACACTAAACTGGACGGAAAACACGAACTATTTACATAGCCGTTTCGACCGACGTTTCGTTCAGTGCGGTGGTACCAACCCGGCCGAGATAAACCCTACCACCTAGTAAGGTAAGAAGGGAAGGGACCTACAGTTTAACGTGGAATCCGAACCACGGTCAGCCTCCAACGGTCGAGCGGTCACCCATCCAATCACTGACCGCGCTCAGCGTTGCTTAACAACAGTTGACTAACCAACCGCGCCACTGAGCTACCGAGGCTGACAAATTTTCTTATCCCTTAGTCGACTTTTACGACATGCGACGGGGAGAGATGCAGTGGGGCTATTCTTTTTAAGTACCGACCCCACACGGTACAAGTATTATTATTTATAACTAGCTTTTCCCCGCGGCTTCACTCGCGTGAAAATCTTATTTAAAAATAAGAACCACATCTTAGCGTAACCGGAAGAGAATTTTATTTAGCCTATCCTGTGACACGTATAGCTAAATGTGCTTGTACTAAGTTTCATCGAATTCGGATGATCGGTTTAAGAGTTATGGAGGAACATACAAATACAAAATACAGATCATAATATGTTTTAGTATCATACATAGAGCCTACAAACTCAGTATCTCATAAAACAAAGTAACTTACTCCATGACCATCCCTTACAGATTTATTATCCTTCCTTCCTTACCTATAATAAAATCCAACGTCTGCTTGAGGGTGTTCTGTGGCTGTATCTCTTGAACCGTAATAGGTAGCCCGTTGAAATTTTCAGAGAATATGTGTTATTTATTTATTATGGCCGATATAACAACAAATAATAAAAATAAGAAGAAACCAAAAAGTTTATGCGCGCGGGCCATCTACCGAATAGAGTATGAAGCATTTTAACTAATCATGACATTTAACTAATATTAAGCATTTCATAACAGGCCATAGATGGCGTGAGTGGCGCTAACCATGACATGGCGATACGGAACCCTCGGTGCGCGAGTTCGACTCGCACTTAGCCGGTTTTTTTATTCTCCCTCGCCCTCCCTTGCTCCTCCGTCCTTTCCCGCCATTTTTATACAGACTGCCGCCGCGCGCCGGTCGGGCACCGGTTTGCGAGCTGGGTCGTCTGTGGCTGGCTGGCTGGGTCGTACGTCCGTCAACAACGAGAGAGATGCAAGATGCGTCAGTACGCACGATAGGTCAACGAGGGCCAACAAGCACTGCTGAAAAAAAACGCGCCGTTTTTTTTCCCTCGAAATTCTATTCTCATATTATGATGTCCTGAGGTCCTTACCCTAGCACCTTGCTAGGTGGTATGCTCAAATTGTGACTGACTAGGTTGGTATGGTACCACTGTAATGGACTTAAGATCAGCTGTATTCTCCTCTAGTCCAGTATGCCAGCAATCCAAAAGGAAGTCTCCGGTATGGCACCTTTTCCGGAGGTGATATAGAACTAGGTACATAAAATAAAAAAAAACGAGCCAAGTGCGAGTCGGACTCTGAAACCCTCTGTAACCCTCGACTCGAGTAACCCTCGGGTTACATACCACCACGTAATTGGCTGGTTTTATTATTTGTTGTTTTACTTTAAAGTTTGCACTATAATCACAACAAGTTTGACCCTTGTATATATTAATGCATTAAGCTGTGCCTTTTGCCAATTTTTTAAAGTGCAGTCATTAAGACCACTGCACATAAAAATGATAAAAAAAATACTTTCATTCCTTAAAGTTAGCTCGTTTAAATGATACCCCTCGCGATATGTTAATAAAAACTTTTTTTATTGGTACTTAACTTTATCTTGTGATCGATATAGCGCGTCATCAAGATCTATCATTATGCCAAATTACAAGTTTCTACGTTACTAAGTTTTCGAGAAAAACCTCTGTGACAGACACGGGCGGGAGTATCTTATAAGTGTTCCGTTTTAAGGTACGGAACCCTAAAGATCTAAATTTTCACCAAAAACATAAATTAAGCAAGTTTATGGAAGTGGAAGAGGCGGCAGAGGTGTGTCAGGATCGTGGCACGTGGAGATCCGTCGTCTCTGCCTACCCCACCGGGAAACAGGCGTGACGCTATGTATGTATGTATGTATGTAAGCAAGTTTAAAATTAAGTATAAGGATTATTAATAAAGAATCGGTAGGTTACCTACCGTAGGTACCTAAAAATTGCAGAAAATTCATCAGCTATCAATATTTCGTTCGGTGTTTCTATCTATAATACGAATCCCGTCCGCGCAGCAGAGAGCGGCTGCGCGGCGTGCGGCGCGGCGCGCCCGCCCGACACAGTTCTAATTTTCGAAATTCAAACCTCGCTCGCTCCACTACTAGTTTCCCTCCTCGCTCGCTCCCTTCCCTTCTCGTCGTTCTTTCTCGCTCATTCAGTTAGCGTTTGTGCGTTGGTCGAGTAGTCGCGTCTTCAGTGCTCCGGAGTACTTGCGATTTTTACAACACATTTTTGCAATAAAATCAAACAAAATGGAGTTCGTGGGCAAGAAATACAAGCTCAGCTCTTCGGAGAACTTCGATGAGTTCATGAAGGCCCTTGGTGAGTCAATATCTCTATTACATCTCATCATTAAAACAAAAAACCATATGGAACCGGCATTTTCTATCTTAAAAATCATCAGATAAGTATTAATCATATTGTGTTTGGGATTTGGCTGTATTATTGCGGTAATTTGACGGTTTAAGTTTCCGGGACACCTATATTTTTGTCTACCCACAATTTGCCGGCCGGCCGGCAAAAAGCCGGCACACGCGTAGGCGTCCATTTGTCGTCGACACAATATTGGACTTTGGGTGGTTTCTCATGAGAATCTTATTAGAATTCACTCAGATTCAGTTACAGCTAAGTGGACTTGCATGGGAATCTAATTGGATCCAGTGGCCGATGCGTTTTGAGTGAAAATTATAAAAATCAGTGCATCGGATCTGATCTAAAAATCCTTACACCGCTTAAACGTTAGTTTTCCCTCGGGAAAATTCAAGTTGTTTTTTTTTATTCACATCATAAAATATTTTTTGTTTTTATGGTTCCGTCCGTACACAGGTTCCGTACCTCAAAAGAGAAAAAAAATGAAACCCTCATAGGATCACTCATTTTCTCACAGCTCATTTTCCCCGAATCAGAACGAAAAAAATTGAAATTGGAAGGTGAAGTTGAGCCAATCACGGTATCATCATCATCATCATCATCAGCCTGTATCGGTCCACTGCTGGACATAGGCCTCTCCCAAGGCACGCCACCACACGCGGTCTTCCGCTCTTCTCATCCATCCACTCCCGGCTACCTTTTTTAGGTCATCTTTACAATCACGGTATACTTAGCGTAAATGGACGAATTTCGATTTTAGGGGACTTAGGGCCAATTGCGCCAACACGAATTTAACGATATAAACCAGTTTAACTCGTTAAGCTAGTACCCGTTGACTGTGGGAACCGCGTTTAAATCCATAACTCGCTACTTAACTCTAAATTCGTGTTGGCGCAATTGGGCCTTAGAACGTAAAAAAAATTTTTTTTTTAAAGTTAAATTCATCAGATCAATGGAAAGGGCCGAAATATGTACTAATATATTTTTAACAAATACCTACCTATAGGTACCTATATATAATATACCTACATAGGTATATATAATTTATTTTTATGGAAACTGACACGGATGGATACCTACATCACCACCATCCTATCCGTGATGTCTGCCCATAACACCGGGTGAACTTGGTGCCACGTCAGTGCTTCCCTTCGGTCGTGCCGGCTACACTGAACTGGACGGAAAACACAAACTATTTACATAGCCGTTTCGGCCGACCTTTCATTCAGTGCGGCGGTATCAACCCGGACGGGTTAAACCCTACCACCTAGTAATATAAGAAGGGAGTCATATCCCTTAGTCGCCTTTTACGACATACACTGAATGAAACGTCGTCGGTCGAAACGGCTATGTAAATAGTTTGTGTTCAGTGTAGCCGGCACGACCGAAGGGAAGCACTGACATGGCACCTAGTTCACCCGGTGTTAAGGGCTGACATCACAGATGTTGTAGGTGATGTAGCCAACGGTGTCAATTTCCATAAAAAAAAAAACAAACAAAAAAAACACGGGGAGAGATGCAGTGGAGCTATTCTTTTAACGTACTGGCACGTCTGGCCCCACACGGTAGGTACAAAGTAGGTACTTTTTATTTAAAATCGGCACCAGGTAGGTATAATCGTGACTTAGGATTTTTGTTTAGGTTTTCCTGTAAACTTCTAGTCAAGTTATTTGATATTTTGTTATTGGTTGTATTCTAACTGTACTATATGCAGCTGTGGATCAGTAAGGAATAGGCAAACCGGGAGTTGGCGAACAAGGAATTATTGGCGATCCTCTTTTGAGGTACGCAATCCTAAAAATTTGTATGACAGACATACTTTCACGTATATAAGACATAAATGGAATGGCTTTCCAGAAGATAACTTCCTGAAGATAGGTAAACAGGCAGATAGGTTATAATTAATTAATGATGCGTGACTGTAGGCAACGTTGTTATAAAGACTGTAATAAAGACACTAAGTGCAAATTTTATCATCAAAGGCCCTTGTATACGGCGGCGCCATGAAAGTTGTCAGGCGAACGCTGCTGCGCTGCTTTTGAGTCGGTTTCCGCGTCGCGCCTTGAAACGTACCTAATAGGTAGGTAGCAGGTTGAAATTTTCACAGAATGTGTGTTATTTATTATGGCGTTTATCCTAACATTTAATTTTAAAAAGAAAATAAAACATTATTAAATTAAGGGGTTACGAGAACTTTTGGAACGGATGTATAGTATATAAGAGTTGATGTAGGTATATTATAATATTTATATTTCTTATTGTCTATATGTAATTATGTATATGTAAGGATTTATATTGATTGTATGTATCTTTGTATTTATATTTCATACAACTGTTCCCTGTTTAGTACTGCATTGTCCGCCCCTACGTGTTTTCCACATCCAAAAGGTTAGTTCGTAAAGAATGCCGCAAGGCATTAAACTCGCCTTTTGTAACCTTTTTATACAATGGTGTACAATAAAGTATATTTTCATTTCATTTCATTTCAACTTTTTTTTATCGACGTTTTTTTTTAATTCTCTTACTTACGTAAAACGTTACCTAATTAATACACTACACATACAAGCATCAAACATGGTGTGATTGATTATAGTGCTATATCTAAAGCAGAACAACAAATAATCAAAACCGACCAAATGTGAGTCGGATTCCACGTAAAACTATGGATTTCCTGATTCCCCAAGTACTTGGGTTTGTGCGTGAAAAGGCTCCTGTCGCTGTCAGGCCGGGGTGTATTATTCGCAATCCCCGTGCAATCACAGAATGTCTATGGGCACCAATGGGCACAGAACACCTCATCGTTAGACAACTACTCGTAGTAAGTAAGTGGTTACTAGTTGGTAGGGTTTATAACACCTCTCCTCGCGAAACCACGTTCAGAGAGACGCCACGGACAGGTAAAACGGTCGTCGCCTTCGACTTCCTACTGGCGCCGTGTATTGTAGCCTTAATTTATTCACCCAACACGCTCCGATTCCTCTTCGTGGAATTACGGGCGAAGTGGATGAAATGTTCGTTACTCTGTTGCCGACAGCATATTCAATATCTATCTGTATTTGAATTTGGATTTATTCATAAAGACACATACTTAGTAATTAGTAGGTATGCTCAATTCTACAGATCTCCCCAGATCGACCGCGCGGAAAAAAATTGATAGATCTCATGCATTACATGACCTTCGGATACATTGAAAATGACGTTTAGAGCGTACCTATTCAAATATAAGAAATATTAAAAAAATTAAGTTCTTAAATGAACGAAACCCATTTTAACTACTCACACACACCACGCCACACTGCAAGATAAAGACGACTTGAAACTCGCATTTAAGGGAAAATTTAAAAAAAATCATAACTCCCAAATTTTTCACTTTTTTAAAACAATAAAAAAAAACATCCCAACGTATTAAGTCAATCAATATAAAAATATAAAAGTTTAAAATATATATTTAGAAATATGTTTAAAAGTGCCCTTTTAAACCCCCTATTTTCTCAAAAAATCTCAAACTTTTTTTATTTTTTGTTACGCGTCATTTGACACCCTAAATATTCAAGTAGGCTTAGAACTCACGACACCAGGGCGAATTCGCACTCTCTCTGGAAATCGGGTACTATACTGAAGCGATCGAAAAGACATTTTCAATGTCAAAATACCGCACCGCATCGCAGTTGCTTGATGCAGACCACGTGGTAGATTTTTATCCGAAATTAAACCGCATTGCGTGTAGTACCTTCAAATAATTTAGTTATGTTAAGAGTTTGCGGAAAAAGTCCGCACGTATTTCCCTAGTGCGTACTAGCCGTTACTGACACAACCCAGTCTTTTTAGGGTTCCGTACCTACGAGACCCTATTACTACGCCTATTCCGTCTGTCCTAAGGCCTTTATCTTTTAACCCGTAATAGGCCACGCCGCGCCGCCTCCGCGGCCGGCGCGCCGCCGCCGCCGGTTGAAATTTTTACAGATTGTGTTATTTTGACGTAGGTATATAAGGTGTTTCGTTAGTCATGCCAATAACTTCGGGAGGGTTACATACGCACTCAAACAAAAACTTTACGCAGAAAAAACATATGTTTAAAGAAGCATTTTTTCTCCTAACAAAAAAATTAAATCAAATAAGTAGCTGTAAAAACCAATCATAGTGACCTTGTGACTCACTTACAACAAACAGCTGTTCTGCGTTTGAACACAGTACAAGTCATTGACCCCGTACAATCCATGTTACCTACTGTTACACACAGGTTAATGTTTAGGTAGCAAACATGTTTTGTTAAATTTCTCGAAAAGTAATGCTAAAAACATATAATTTTTTTGCGTAACCTGTTTATTTGAGTGTGTATGTAACCCTCCCGAAGTTATTGACATGACTAGTAAAACAAAAAACAAAAAACAAAAAAAAAAAAAATTTTAAAAATTTACATAATTTATTGTTTCGTAAAAACCGTAGATACACATACAAGCGTCAAACTTTGTGAGATTATAGTGTAAAACAAGAAATAATAAAAACCAGGCTAAATGTGAATCAAGCTCGCGCTAAGGATCCCGAATTGAAAGAAAAAAATATGTGTGGTGGTACGGAATTCGACGTAAAATAATAAAAATAACTCACTGCAAAATTAAGGGGTGTCCCCATACAACAAACTCAACTTTGTTTTTGTGGTGCGGAACCCTCCTCGGTGCGCGAGTCCGACTCGAACTTGGCCTTTTTTTTCAAAATCTACTGCTGGCTTAAGTTTCAATTTTATCATGCATACGTGCATTGCCCCTAAAGGTGGGGTTTATCTTTATTTTTATTGG
This sequence comes from Nematopogon swammerdamellus, assembly GCA_946902875.1. NCBI lineage: Eukaryota > Metazoa > Arthropoda > Insecta > Lepidoptera > Adelidae > Nematopogon > Nematopogon swammerdamellus. The sequence goes on from OX336356.1 coordinate 15,588,205, forward strand.
TACTTATTTGTACTTTATCTTCGAAGTTTGTTCGAAGTCATAAAGTGATGATGGGTAGTTGATTGTACGTAAGTATGTACGGGAAGTGACTGATAGTTGCCGATCGATTTCGGCGAAAATTTGTGACTCGCTTCTGTTACCTATCTATCATAGTTAGTTGCATGATAGCTCAGAGTGCGCGGCTGGGCGCGGTCAGACTTGGATGGGTGACCGTTCGACCGTTGGAGGCTGACCGTGGTTCGGATTTCACGTAAACTGTAGGTCCCTTCCCTTCTTACCTTACTAGGAGGCAAGGGTGGTAGGGTTTATCCCGCCCGGGTTGATACCGCCTCACTGAGCGAAACGTCGGTCGAAACGGCTATGTAAATAGTTGTTTTTTCCGTCCAGTTCAGTGTAGCCGGCACGACCGAAGGGAAGCACTGACATGGCACCTAGTTCACCCGGTCGACGGACTACACCTCTGCGTTAGTCTGGCGCGAGCCATGCCGTATGTCGTGCAGGATGGACGGACAACACGGATGTTGTAGGTGATGTATAGCCAATCGTGTCAGTTTCCATAAAAAAAAATTTTAGAACGTCTCCCATTTTTAACCGACTTTAAAAAAAGGAGGAGGTTCCCAATTCGACTGTATTTTTTTTTATGTTTGTCCCCTCAGAACTTTCGACTGGGTGAACCGATTTTGATAATTCTTTTTTTATTTGAAAGCTTCCCGTGTGGTCCCATTTCAATTTGGTCAAGATGGGATTGGAAAGCGAGGCGGGATTCCGCCGAGTACATTAATAGCAAAAAATTACTAAAAAAACTGTGAAATAAAAAACTATTTAAAAAAATATAAAAACCGCCTTCAAAAATTTATGAAATAAAAAAAAATCTAACCCTAGAGTTGAAGGCGGTGCTAAAGCAAGCAAAAATAACCGACCGCATTGAACTCTAGGGTTCGATTTTTTTTTTTGAGTCTCTTAAAAAGCATAGAAAGCCCTTTCCATCTATCAAACATCGTAAAGCAGGTGTAATCCTTGTTTTTCCATACACGAACAAAACACGCCTAGAGTTGACTCACAGCGGTTGTAAAAACATTACGTGTCTATTTAAAGATAGTGTAATTTTTAACGACGACAGCAAAGAAACCTTGAATTGGATTGGATGCAATTTTTTGCTAAATTAGATCCGAACAAAACACGTTAGACGATCTCCACTCCACCAACAACAACTCTAGGGTTCCGTATCAATCAATAATTTAATTCGAGAGAGTAATCAGCGTTTGTCAGCCTCGGTAGCTCGGTGGTGCCATGGATCGACGGCCGCTGGTGAAATTAAAGCACACCCTGGCGCGATCAGAACTTGGCCTGCTGGCCGTTAGATCGTTGAGGGTGGCCGTGGCTCGGACTCCACACGAAAAATTTATACCCAAGTAGGGTTTAACCTCGGGTTTAACCGTTAACCGGCCGGATTGATACTTGGTTTGTTCAGTGTAGCCGGCCCGACCAAAGTGAAAAAGCTGCCATGGCATTTAGTTCATCAATGGCCACAGGCCATGAAGAACAAAGAGTAAAAACCGGCCAAGTGCGAGTCGGACTCGCGCACCGAGGTTTCCGCACCACAAAAAAAACCATTGAAAAAAAACACGTTTCTTGTATGGGAACCCCCCTTAATTTTTTGCTCGTTTGTTGTTTTTATTTGTTGTTATATCCGCCGTAATAAATAACACATTCTGTGAAAATTTCAACGGGCTACCTATTACCTACGTACGGCTCAAGAGATACAGTACAGCCCTCGGACAGACCGACGGAGGGACGGACAGACAGACAGACAGACAGACGGCGTAGGCTTAGTAGTAGGCTTCCGTACGGGATACGGAAACCTAAAAATGAAGGGGTCTACATCCAAGAAACGTGTTTTTTTAACGGTTTTTTTTCTCTCGTAAAAACAGTAATGCGTACAAGCGTCAAACTTAGTGTGATTTGATTATAGTGCAAACTCTAACTAATGTAAAATAACAAATAATAAAAACCACCCAATCACGTGGTACCATCACGTGATCCCTCGATGCGAGAGTCCGACTCGCGGTTGGGCGTTTTTTTTAAGAAATTAGGTACAACAGTGACTGAAATATTGACCAGAGATAGAATAAGAGCGAGAATAAGGAGCTGATAGAATATAATACAGACGCCCCGCCGATCGGGTTAACCGGGTCAAGCATCCGGTGGAGTTGCTGCGCTTTCGAGCGAGAGCGGGGCGGCCGCGGCCGCGGGCACAAACTAATCTGCATATAAATAACACATTATGTATCCAGATGAAGCTGCGGAGACTGCACCATACAATGCCCCCCCTCTTGTGATAATAATAGTCATATCTTCGCCAGACTGGCAATGAACCTGGCCCGGCGACCTTGGACGCCGTCAGCCCCGCTGATCCGCCTCCATTCGTGTGTAGCTGAATGGCTAGATCGCTCCTTTCCGGTGCTGCTTGCCTGGTAGAATATAAAAACACTAGTCTTCGAAAAAAAAAACGATTACAAAGAGACTAACTGACTTCAAAAAAAACCGTTTAAAAAAGGAGGAGTTCCTCAATTCGACTGTGTTTTTTTTATGTTTGTCCCCTCATAACTTTCGACTGGGTGAACCGATTTTGAAAATTCTTTTTTTATTTAAAAGCTGGTGCTTCCCGTGTGGTCACATTTTAATTTGGTGAAGAACGGATTGGAAAGCGAGGCGGAATCGCGAGACCGAAGGCCGAGCGATTCCGCCGAGTACATTTTAATAGCAAAAAATTACTAAAAAAAACTGAAATAAAAAACTATTTAAAAAAATATAAAAACCGCCTTCAAAAATGTATGAAATAAAAAAAACGAACTCTAGAGTTGAAGGCGGTGCTAAAGCAAGCAAAAATAAGCGACCACCTTCAACTGCAGGGTTCGTTTTTTTTATTTTATTTTTGAAGGCGGTTTTTATATTTTTATTTTTATGACCGGAGGGTGTGTGTTAATAATATGTTTTATTCTTTTTCTTTTTATAGGTATGTATAATTTATATATAACTTATATAGGAAATATGTACATATTGGTAGTTAGTTATGCGTTCAGTTTTTAGGGTTACGTAGACAAATGGCAAAAACGGATTTTTTTCCGAATTTTGTCGAAGCTAAAATATAGCTTTTTTTTTCAACATATTTATTTATCTATGTTGCCACATCATTTGATCCAACCACGATTGTGCATGAGCCACGGAGTTACGATAAACTTGTCGGTATCACATCAAACGAGAGAATATCTACGAGCCACCAGCCCACCAGCTTTAGATATCCTACCAAGTACACCCGTGATGTCCGTGTGCATCCTGTCGAAACCAGGTGCCATGGCAGTTAGAATTCCGTGCATCAAAAGAGGAGAGCTTTTTGAAGAGGAAGCTTCCCTTTAATGGTACGTGCCGGCTACACTGAACTTTATTTTTATTTTTATGGGAAGCACGACATATGACGCGCGCCAGACTAACGCAGAGGTGTAGTCCGACGGCGCCCACGGGCATTCGGATATTTACCGGGGCTGCGAATACCATGTCGGCCGGCTAGGTGCACCCTCGGGTGCACCTTCAACAACCAACATGTGCAACCAACATAATAATGTTTGAAGGACAACGAAGGGAAGCACTGACATGGCACCTAATTCACCTGGTGTTATGGGCTGACATCACGGAGGTTGTAGGTGATGTAGCCAACCGTGTCAGTTTCCTTAAAAAAAAGTGGGAGTGCATTCCACATGTTGGCAAACTGTAAATAAAGGATTTACAGTTTCGATTTGTCTGGACTTCTTCAAAACTTCACTGAAGTGTTATTGCTTATTTTGACATGGTCCCAATGGTTTATCTCAATATTGGTAATGTCTGTACCATTATTGTTATCAGCACTGTGTGTGCAGCAACAATGGGCTCCAGTTATCAGCGGTGACTAAATCCGTACGTTGACATTTTTAGTTTAGTTTAGTCTGACACTACTCTTATCTCATTCTTGTCGCCAGACATGCTGTCGAAAGAGGCTAATTACGTATTGTTATATTTTTCCTCTTAAATTTTTGAAGTGGCATCACGTCTTTTTTTTATGGCACAAGGTGGGATGCATGCAAGCGAAAATATGACTTCACCGACACGAAACCGTGCCAGGAAAATGGTCAATGCTCAGTTTCTAAGTAACGCACGTATCAATACACATATCAGCAAAAATGAGGAAGGTGGCGCAAATACCTACAACATAAAAAAAATATGCAGGCACAGTGAGTCATCGAAGTTATAAACGATTTTTTTAATTCGTTTCAAGAGTAACTTCGCCACTAGGGTGTTTCAGGATAGGCTTGAGAAACTTCCGAAATCGAAAGCACTCATTATTAGAAAAAAAAAATCCTTATTATTCAAATCGAAATTCCGTATTTTTTTCCTTCATACAAAAATTTAAAATTGTTATAAAAACTCAACGGACAGTGAGTCTGGGGAGATTGGGAACAGTTTTTTCTAGGGAATGCAATGACCTAGTCCAGTCCCCTTTTTATTTTGATGTCATTCAACTTTATGTGTTTGGAATTTACCTACATGCAGTTCAATTCTACTAGTTAAGCATTCAAGTTAGGAATTTTATTTTTATTTAATAAAGGCGGACATTAGCCGTCCACCAAATCACGATTAAACGTTTTTCACCAAAAAGTACTATAAAATGACCGAATCTGGCAAATAGTTTCAGAGCTTTCTTCAAATATGGACCCCTTTCGAATATGAAGTTACGAAACCCTATCCTGAAACATCCTGTAATACCTAATTATTCTTAGACAAGCTGTCTGTGCCCGCGGCTCCGCCCGCTCTCATATTTCACTTCACTGCTAACCTCATAAGCCGTTTAACGTGATAGTAAGTAGCCTATAGTTGATGGGAAGAATCAAGCTATCCGTAGAATTTTGTTTTATTAAAATCGGTTCAGTGGTTCTCGAGTTATAAGCGGACAGACAGACATACACTCAGACACAGACAGAAAGCAGACGTTGGATTTTATTATAGTTACAAGCTGTGCCCGCGGCTCCGCCCGCTCTCATATTTCACTTCACTGCTAACCTCATAAGCTATTTAGCGTGATAGTAAGTAGCCTATAGTTGATGGGAAGAATCAAGCTATCCGTAGAATTTTGTTTTATTAAAATCGGTTCAGTGGTTCTCGAGTTATAAGCGGACAGACAGACACTCAGACACTCAGACAGAAAGCAGACGTTGGATTTTATTATAGGTAAGGAAGGATGTGCCATAAAGCGTGAAAATGAACAGAAAAAATACGTCCCGACCAGGATTCGAACCTGGAACTCCGGCTTGAGCCGCCAGCGCGTTACCAATTTCTCCATCGGGTCGATGACGGCGGAAACCAACACGGCGCGGGGCGGTAGTAGCTCGTCTACTTCCTACCTGCCTAGTCTCATAATTTTTTTAATTTTCATTTCTTTAGCTGCTTTATTTAATGTGTCTGTTTTCTGCGCATCTTCTCAGTAAACAATTTGAATTTAAATAGACTTGTTTGCTTGGAACAGCTTCGTTATGCTTGTCAACTTGTTGCGGGCGATGTGCTTACTATTGACGCTAAAATTCACAGCTGACTTTATACAAGACCGCATACACACATTGGAATATGGACTGTGTGATACCAGCATTTGCCAAAAGTTTAGAAAAAATTTTCTCTCTCTATGATTAAAAAAAAAACCGACTAAGTGTCCACGTTTTTGTGATCGTGTTTTGTTTAACACAACCTGATTTTGCCAATAAAATCCACAATTAAGTATGTAAATATTCTGGTTTTTTAAAGCATTCTATTAGTTAATCGTTAAAAATAAATATCGATAGCAATTAGGTACATGACTATTTAAAATTGGTGCGAAAACTGGCAACACTACAAATGTCACTTTCCCCCACCTTCAAAGAAAACAGGCTATAGATAAGTCATAGTTGAACTCTAGAAGTTGGTAGTTAGCATAATACATCAGGTTCCGCGTCATACCTTGCACCTGTTCGACCTCGACCCCGAAGGTCAGCTGTTCGCCTTTGGAACCGAACGGAACTCTCGACCTTCGAAGTCGTCGGCATCGTAGGCGCCCGTGCATGCGTCCGCGGTGGCAAACGGCCAAAAATGTCATATGAAAGAAGGGAAGCACTGACATGGCACCTAGTTCACCTGGTGGCTTACATCACGGATGTTGTAGGTGATGTAGCCAACCGTGTCAGTTTCAACGACGTGTCAGTTTCCATAAAAAAACTAACTTACACGCATACTCTTATTACGCCCTAAGCATTTGAAAGTGAAGAACTTTTGCTTTACGCCCATTTTGCACCTGGATGGACTGATGGATGACCCTGTGGTGCCCCGCGACTTAGAACCGTTGCAACTCCGTATGGACGTCGTTGGTTCCCTAATAAGGAGCTGTTTAACGCGATTCCGCCGCCGTCCCCATTCCCTTCGCACTACGCGTAGGTACTGGGCAGGATATGCACCCCTATGCAATTGACCTACCTTCCACGCACCGTTCATATACCGGGAAAATGTGTAACGCATCGTCTATTTACTCTCAATACAGCATGGGGTTTTTCAAAAGGGGCGTGAAAAGGCTCCTTCCAGGCCGGCATGGCATTTGCAATCATTGTGCATCATAAAACGTCGATGGGCATCTTTAGACACCTACTTGTAGGTTAACTACATACGCCACATGTCCCGGAAAAATACCCCATTTAAATCAACGAATTAAATTATCGGGAAGTGGCATACAACGCACCGAATTGAGGCGCGCTATTGGTGAGCATTCAGCACCCTCTCCAATCGTTGTCTCTCCTTTATACGTATCAAATTGCCATTTAACCGTCTTACTCTATCGACGTTCACAGAGCGAAACGTAACGTGATGTATGAGGCGCTCGCGCACTTACGCTGTTTTAAATATTGGCAATATATAGAACAACTCCAATCGCACCTTTCTACCGGTAAAATATATGACGAGGGCCCGTCCAGAAAGTAGAATGTCGTTGATTTAAATATTATATTGTGCTTGTTTCTGTAAAATGTTTTCGGGGTAATAAAGTATTTTATATCCTATGTAACTAAGAGTCTTCCCAGGATACAATTTCACCGCAGACTAGAGGGGTCGAAATTCGTCTCTTCCCAGGATGTTTCCCGGCATTGACGCGACAACAACGGACTTTCATTCGCTGAATCAGCCAAAAGGCACGCACATTAGCCTACAATACAAAAGCCGGCGTTCTCTAATCAGACATACACTTCTGTATGGGAAGATCCCCTCACCAAATGATTATACTTACATTGAATAGGAGCATTAATAGACGGACGGCTCTCAATTGGCGTCAAATGGTTGACAATCAGGCTCAATTGGCTTCAATTTTGAAGCGAAGACTCGCCGACGACGGAAGCTGGAAGAAAGTTGCAGACGAAAATGTTCTCTTTGATGTTGCGTGCTTGATTTCGCTTTTGAAATATCACTCAGCAGCGTGTCTTCTGTCACTCTGCTTGTTAGAGGCACAGAGAAAGTAATCACGTTAGAGGAACGCCATTCATGGACGTCTATTTTTACGAACACCAGCATGGGTGGCTGTGCCGACGACAGATGGTTGCACCACCTCCTAGACTTCAACGGCATGGAGTGGAACCACTGATTGCGAAATTTCGTCTTCCAACTGGCGGGTGATCTTCCCAGTTCCCACACTCCGTTTTCCCGTGCACTGTAGCCAGTGTAGGACCCCACTTCTTCAATGGTCGTTGCCTCATCGGCTGACGTGCCTAGCGCGGCGCGCTGCACATTCCGCTATAGGACACAAATGCATATTCAGTATGGTTCGTCATCAGTGTTCTGTCATCGTGACTACCTAACTCAGTTCAGTCACTTGGCTGCATAATTCCCGTTTTTGGCAGTGATATGTTTCTTGCTATTGCAAATTGCAATACACTCAACCTTGGAATTCTTTCACCTTTGCCTGCCAGTTTATCAGATTAGCAGTAAATCTTTTGGTATTACATTTTGCATCATGGGTTTGGGTGGTCTTAACGATATACCTACTGTTGATAAAATTACTCCGTGCGTTACGATAAATTATATAGTTTTTATACAAGATTATGTATGGATTGTGTGTGTGTGTGTGTTATTGTGGTGGCCTATCATTTTCCGCTTCATGTATCATGGAGGAGCACGCCCTTGAATGAAATACAATTTACCTACATACAAATTATAAAAAAAAATCAAAATTAAGGGGCATCAACTCTTTGATGTATTTATGCCAAGAGGAAAACGTGAGAATATTTTATTGAGGTGTTCCCCCTGGACCAACTAAGTGGCCCAAGTGGCACAACTAGTTGTGCCACTCCGAAAACGGTTCCCAATGACACAACTACCTAGTTGTGTCATCGGGAACGTTAAATTTATGGATTTTCTTTCCCCTAAACACAATCAAGGAGATAATAATTTATATTATTTATTACTTATAGGAAATCTGTACTGTACACTTTATTTATATGTAGGCATACTTATTGTTTTAGTTATGCTATGCATTCAGATTTTCGAATTTTTTTCTTATTATTTTCTTTATTATTTGCATTTTCAAATAAAATGCGTATTATTGTCAAAGTATGCTGTCACTTAAAAAAATTCTCAGCATCTTTTAAGCCGCGCCCAGATCCTCTTAAGCTGCGCCCAGATCTTCTTAAGCTGCGCCCAGATCATCTTAAGCTACGCGCAGATCCTCTTAAGCTGCGCCCATATCCTCTTAAGCTGCGCTCAGATCTTCTTAAGCTACACTCAGATCCTCTTAAGCTGCGCCCAGATCATCTTAAGCTACACTCAGATCTTCTTAAGCTGCGCCCAGATCCTCTTAAGCTGCGCTCAGATCTTCTTCAGCTACACTCAGATCCTCTTAAGCTGCGCCCAGATCATCTTTTTCAGAAGTATTGTCAAATGTATTGTGTTTATTCTGTTGTTGTATTGTATGTGCTAATGGTCAATGTTATATTGTGAAAAATAAACGCTTTCTTTCTTTCTTCAATTATTTTGAATTCTCTCTGTACATACAAAAACCGCAACGTCTGAATAATTAGCTGTCTGAAATTAATTCTGATTTTACGGATACACATAAATTTGTTTTTTTACCTACCGGTATTCATTATGTAATGCAACCTATTCACACGGCGACAATGACTGATGGACTTTGTAAAGCTTTGTACGTATTGTGTTGTGATGGACTTTTTATATTTACCTACAACATTGTATATTTTACCTAATGGCCGTATCTATTAAATTAACTTAACTTTTATTATAGGTTTAGAAACGGATTCTATTTATATTAGGTACTATTAAGTTCAGCAATTTGGGCTACCATATTTTTAGGGTACCGTATCCGGGACTGGACCCTATTACTAAGCCTACGCCGTCTGTTTGTCTGTCTGTATGTCTGTCTGTCTGTCTGTCTGTCCGACCGAGAGGGCTGTATCTCTTGAACCTTAATAAGTAGCCCGTTGAAATTTTCACAGAATATGTGTTATTATGGCCGATATAACAACAAATAATAAAAATAAGGAAAAGTAAAAAATTCACGGGGGTTCCTATAGAATAAACTTAAAAGTGTATGCGCGCCACGCCGCATGAAAGGTCGGTTGACACGGCTATGTAAATCATTTTTGTTTTCCGTCCAGTTCAGTGTAGCCGGCACGACCGAAGGAAAGCACTGACATGGCACCTAGTTCACCAAGGCTGACATCACGGATTTAGTAGGTGATGTAGCCAAGTGTCAGTTTCCATAAAAAAAAACAACGGCGTTGGACTGAACACCGAAACTGCAAGTCCTAGGAATCTCTAGAGGAATCTATGAACAAAATCTATAACCGACGACATCGTGGTTAGCAAAGGATTATCCCAGCACAGCCAGCCAGCCTGTTGCGCGAAACTAATAAGTTTGAATTTCGAATCAATACGTCGACGCCAGGCCGCGGCGCGGGCACTGCTACGATTGGTTAGCTCGCTGGGCTCGGCAGCTCGTCATTGGTGGAGAATGCTCGTGTGATGTCAAGGGCGACGACCTTAGCTGGAGTCTGGAGCAAAATGATTTCATTGAATTGATTGTTATTGTGGGATAGTGGGTTAGAATTTGAGAGGAACAACGGCCTCTTGCCTCAAGATTTCGTACCTACGTGAATCAGGAAGGTCCAATTGAGTCCTGCGTGGTCCTGTTTTTTTTTGCAGTTTAAGATGACACATTATTAGGCAAGTAGGATAGAAAAGTCAATGGCAAGTAGAGAGCGTTTCAACTAAAAGTTCCCTTCGCCGTTATGTTCGCTCCACTGTCAGTGTCACCGTCAGTGCTTAAATTCGTGTTGCCCGATTGTGAAGATTATTTACATAAAAATGTAATCGGTATTTTTTACCGTATAATAAATACGGTAAATACCGATAATTACGGGTAAATCGTACACATAGCAACCCTCAACGCTGTTTTGACAGATAGACAGTGGAGCCAACATAATGGCTAAGCGAACTTTTAGTTGAAACGCTCTCTAGGTAGTCCATATAATATTTGTTTCCATTGCGTAAAATTTACCATATGGTGCGTTCAGATTATGTGGTGTAGGGTGGACGACACACGCACGACACTCTGAAGTCGCACCGCTTCTCAAAATCGTTCCTTTTTGTCGTATCGTGAAAATATGGAACGGTCTTCCGGCGAGCGTTTCCTGACTTAATACGACCCGCCAGCAGTCAGCCTCGGTAGCTCAGTGGTGCGGTCGGTCGACTGTCGGTCGGATCATGAGCACATCTGGGCGCGGTCAGTGGATAGATGGATTTTTATGGAAACTGACACTGTTGGCTACATCACCTACAAAATCCGTGATGTCAGCCCAGAACACCGGGTGAACTTGGTGCCACGTCAGTGCTTCGCTTCGGTCGTGCCGGCTACACTGAACTGGACGGAAAACACAACCTATTTACATAGCCTTTTCGACCGACCTGTCATTCAGTGCGGTGGTACCAACCCGGGCGGATTAAACCCTACCACCTATAGTAATATAAGAAGGGAGTCATATAGTCATAAGTCTTATCCCTTAGTCGCCTTTTACGACATAGGTACACGGGGAGAGATGCAGTGCAGTGGGGCTATTCTTTTAAAGTACCGGCCCCACACGGTACATGATACTTTGAAATACGAGGAGGTAGTATTCCTTAATCTGTTGCCCTGTACCGTCACATCCTTTCCTTACCTATAATAAAATCCAACGTCTGCTTTCTGTCTGTCTGTCTGTCCGCTTATAACTCGAGAACCACTGAACCGATTTTAATAAAAACAAATTCTACGGATAGCTTGATTCTTCCCATCAACTATAGGCTACTTACTATCACGCTAAATAGCTTATGAGGTTAGCAGTGAAGTGAAATATGAGAGCGGGCGGAGCCGCGGGCACAGCTTGTCATACATACATAACCAATCGGAATGTGCGTGGACAATGTAACTATAGGGAAATCTAATCGATATTCAGGACGACGATATTCTTAATAGCGCCAATAAAGATTAAAATCGTTCAACACAGAGCCGTATATGGTAACATTGCGGCTGCGCAGGTATGAGGTATAGATAACTGGCCACACACTACTGGCGCCATATTGGTTGCAAGGGGGATCCGCATGATGCGGTGATTCATTGGCTAGCCCGAGGTCGAGGGGTCAGTCACTTAGGGAATCTGGTGTACAATTGTTTGGTAATCTCAAGTAACCTTAGGTGGAAGTCCGAGGAAATTGGAAATCTTAAGCGGTCCCGAGTAATCCCAGGGAATCTAGGAATCCCAAGGGAATCATTGGGAATCCGATCAAAGTCTTGGTAATCTCAGGTAATCTTAGGTGGGAGTCTGAGGAATCTGGAAATCTTAGGCAGTCTCGACTCTCGAGTAATCCCAGGGAATCTAGGAACCCCAAGGGAATCATTGGCAATCCGATCAAAATCTTGGTAATCTCAGGTAATCTTAGGTAATCCTCTAGGAATCTTTGGTTATCCCTAGGAATACGAACTTCGAAATCTTACGAAATCCTGGAATCTTTGGTAATCCTAGAAATCTTTGGTAATCCCTTAAAAATCTTTGGTAATCCCTTAGAAATCTTTGGTCGTCCTTAAAGAATCTTGGAAATCCCTAGGAATCTTTGAAATCCTTCGGAATCTGGAAATGACAAGGTAATCCTGGTAATCTTGCCTACAGGTAATCTAGTGTAGACTATTGCTCTAGTGACTAACCCCTCGCCCGAGGTAGTAACTGTAGGTCCCTGTCTGCCAGAGCCGGACTTTCCTTAAGGCCGACTAGGCCCGGGCCTAGGGCGGCCAGATATTAGGGGCGGCCAATCTGTACCTGCTGCTAGAAGCAGTGAGCGCAGGTACAGAATAGAAAGGGTGCCGGCCGGAGCAAGTGCGTTCGACGTGCGGGAGTGGTGAGCGCGGGCGGCGGCGGAGACGACGCACTATTTACGAGGACAACATAATTTAGCTATGACGATATGGTCAATATTGCCGCAAAACTTATAAAAAATACTTTTGCTATATGTAAAATAAACCGAGAAATAATATATTTCTGGCAGATTGAACCGAACGCAATACTGATTTTCGTACAACTTCACATTTGTATCTATGCTGTAAACTTGAAAGGGGCGGCTGCATTGAATCGGGGCGGCTGGTGCTACACAGCCTAGGGCGGCTAAGGCTGCTAGTCCGCCTCTGCTGTCTGCCCTTACAGAGAACTCTCAGTTCGTGCGACAGGGACGGCGCTCTACAACCGGATTGTATCTTTCTAAAGCTCGACGGCATCTCGACGGATATTATTTACTGCCGGTTACAAAAGTTGATTTTTATTATTTGGTATTTTACGTTAGAGTCGCACTCCCACGTATCTCGCGTACAGTGGCGGCTGGTGACTTCAGTGACTGGTAGTTCGCTAAGTACCTACCTCCTTAAATACCAAATTTCGCAACACATTCCCAATGTTATTTTAAGATCGCGACTTCCGAATTTTTTAAACGCCCGCGTTGTATTATGTACGTACCTAGTATGAATATTCTTAAGACACTCAATGAGTTGCAAAAACAAAAAAATAAATCCAAACAAGTTTTTTAACTCATTTATAGTACCTTTATGAACACACCCATAGACCACAACACTGCTGCAGCTTTAAAAAAGAAAACAATAGCAATGCCCCAAAAAATACTTTAAAAAATTTATAAAAAAAACATTTTAAAAGTAGGAATTGAACCCGGGATCACTTGCTTGTAAAGCCTTACCTTTAACCAACTCTTAGGCAAATATCGGCACCACTTAATTCACAGTATCACGTGACAGAAAGCACAAAACCTAACCATATCCCATTTTAAATATTCGCGCGCTAACGGGTATGTGACATCAACATCACATGACAGCGCAGCGCGCTGACTCTAGGTAGACGGACTCGTGCAAAAGGAATCGCTCGCGACGTCTCGCACGCGCGGTTATTCACGATATAGCGTCCTGGTTTGGCGCTCGTGCGCCGCACGCACAACTCCATTTCGGCCCATACTGTCTCTATGAAGTATCTTTTGTCTCACGCGCCAGCGGTGTTTTGCCGATCCCTATACATTCAGATGGGAGACCCGCGTGCGGTTTTCGATTCCGCACGGGCCCGCGTTTACTCGCAAAAACGTGCCTTGTGATCTATAAAATAAGGTCGAATTCACATTCGTATTTATTTGGAGTACGATCTTTATGGTTTCAATGTAGGTATGTTGTATTGTAAGATATTATTTATTTTGAGTGAAGTGAAGACTTCTCGTGGTATGGTAGTGCGGCGCACGGGCGCACTTTAGGACCGGCCGTCAGTGCTCGCGTATCACGCCATCTATCGGTGATCGTTCATACTTTTGTTGTTAAAGTCTTCGGTAGATGGCGCTCTTTTGCAAATTATGATGTTTGTATGAGGACCTTTTGTTTATTTTATTATTTAACTAACAACCGTCCCGATTAAGCGAGCTTTCCAATAAAAGAAACCGCATCCAAATCGGTCCATCCGTTTGGGAGCTACGATGCCACATACAGACACACCCATATACACACACGTTAAACTTATAACACCCCTATTTTTTAACCCCCGACGCAAAAAATGGAGGGGTGTTATAAATTTGACGTGTGTGTGTGTCGTTGTGTGATCGTGTGTGTGTGTGTGTGTGTGTCTGTCTGTGGCATCGTAGCTCCCAAACGGATGGATTGATTTGGATGCGTTTTTTTTATTAGGAAGCTTGTTTAATCGGGATGGTTCTTTGCTATGTTTGTAATCATGTAATTAAGTAATAAAAAAATTTATTATCTTAAAAAGTGGAGCGATTTGCATGCGGTTTTTTTTAAAAGCTTCAAATAAAAGTTAAATTACAAATTAAAAAAAACCCCGACCCTTAAAAAGTAAAAAATAATCTCCGGTTACTTACTTAGGAGTCGGGGACCGCTAAGTAAATAAAATATAAAAACTCAGAGCTGCGAGGAAATTTACTTAGCGGTTCACCTACTCCTAAGTAAGTAAGTAACCGGAGATTATTTTTTACTTTTTAAGGGTCGGGGGTTTTTCGTCGGGTTATGAAACACTCGCAAGCGATAAGTTCTCTGCTGTCAGCCGATTTCATATTCTAGCAGTCGATATTTCACACTGTCTCTCACTCACTCGCTGCATTTTAAAGCGAGGCGTCTGGCTGGCGTGCTTTCTAACCAGCACTGGAAGCTTGCTCCACAGCTCGTATCGACTTCTAATCAACTGCGACTGCTGGAATATTTTATACGTGTGGTGCTAACTGCGTTGAATCATGCATACACTCGATCGATATTCTTACTTGCTATGTTTCAAATTACGTTAAGAATAGGTACTTAGTTTATTGTTCGTACAGTTGAAACACCAGTAGGTAAGTAACAAAACCTGCGTCAGAGAGGATTTTTTTTGACGGCGCGACCGCGCAGCCACACCACACCACAACCTAACCGCAAACACACCTTTAGCTTCTAGTCGAAACAAAGATATTGTTTTGCTATGTACCTACTAAGGGTTGCCAACTGTACTTTAAATAAATCATCTTACGTTATTTTCCGTAATTCTACCTCTAAGTCATTTTCTGTCATTCTACCTTACTTACTGTAGGTACCATACTTATTATTAAAAAATTACGAATTTTGAACAATTTGCCGAACAAAATTTAATTGAAAATTTGATTTTTTAAATCTATTATCGCTGTTTCTTTTTATTAATTGAGTGCTTTATATTTCCGTGTTGTTTGTGTACAGTTAATAAAAAAATTGTTTTGTAATGTCATACAAGGAATGTCTCAAACAAATGGTTTATTTTATTTATTTATTTATTTCAGGTCTCCTTACTTTAAACTTTTGAGTAGCAATGAAGTACGCGAAAAATATTTTCTTTCAACTTTATGTTCAAACAATACGTGAAATGAAACTCAAACCCACAGTACCTACATAAGTAATCGAGTCGCAATGCATGATGCCCTGCATTCGATTAATTATGTGTATTCAAAGATACCGCATCACTACTGAAATGTGCAAAGAGCACTAAAATATATGTTCCAAAATTTTAATAATTTTGTTTTTTGTTTTATGAGAATTTACTTTTTATTTACCATCACTAAAATCAGAAATACGCTATTTCTTCAAAAAGTTGGCAACCCTATCTGTCTTGCACGTCATGTGTGGGAATGCATTTGGCCCACTTTCACTGTACATACTCTTTCCCAATAGGGGTAGGCAGAGGCGGAGCTCCACGTGCGACGAGACGGTCCCAACTTTTCTTTCACACTCATAATATTTTAGAAGTTATATTTTCATGCCCCATGACGCAGGCAGGACGCCCATGGACCGAATGTCCATGGGCGTCGTTGGACACCTTATGGGTGGCTCGGCACCACATGTCGCCAAATGGTACAAATTATTTGTATCAAAGTATTGGCGGTGCTACCTTTGAGGGGTCGAGCGGTCGATAACTATAACATTAACCATAACAACAGCCATAACTACTTATAACTATAACTAACAAATAACGTAGAAAGATGTATAACTTCTAACCCGCCCTCACCGCATAAGTACACGCACCCATTTTTTTTATTTAGATTTAGATTTATTTATACAGTGATATTGATAAGGAAAATACATTATAAACAGAATATTATGCATAATTTAATGATTTTATATGTATATACAGGATATTTCAGGATAGGGTTTCGTAACTTCAGGGTTCGAAAGGGTCATATTTGAAGAGGAAAAATTCGGTAATTTTGTAGTACTTTTTAGTAAAAATCGTTTAATAAATTAAAAATAAAATGACTAACTTACATGCTTAACTAGTAGAAATAGAAAATAGGAAATAGTTCGTTTTGACCCTTCAAATTTTACACGGAGATGTATTTGAATACAAAGACTGAGAATCCGTTAGATAACGCGCCGCAACTCGTCGAAACGGAAATAGTTCCTTTTGAACACACGCTCCTCACTTATCCTTTCGCGCTAATGCCCGATATATGGTAAGATACGTGCGCCTAGCTAGGGCAACCTTTCCCGACCCTTTCCCGTAGCCTATTAAGTATTATGTGCCGTAGCTAGGCTTGCCAGATCTGATGTTAGCCTTCCCGGGACATATCTACTACTGCAGTCCTTCATAAATATGATGGAGAAAGAAAAGATCAATATTTTTCTGCTATAATTTTTACGGCGAACTTTTAGCGTTTGTTTAGCAAGCGAGCAACTTTAGTAAGCAACACTACACTAAAATGAAAGAAGGAAATTGCTAATTTGAGCACTTCATCAGCATTTGGACTATTCCCAGGATAAATTGCACTCTCCGGGACAAAATTACCCTTCGCCCGGGACACGGGACATTGGAGCCTAGCCCTGACAATCCCGGAAATCCCGGGCACCTGGCAAGCCTAGCCGTAGCATCCATTCATTCAACGTGACCGAATAGATGGCGTTTCCTATAAAAGCAAATTTGTCCTTACGACTTCAGGTGTGGGCCTGATCACCCGGAAGGCCGCCAACGCAGTGTCTCCGACTGTGGAGCTGAAGAAGGAGGGAGACGGCAAGTTCAACCTCTTCACCAGCTCCACCTTCAAGAACACCGAGCTTAAGTTCACACCCGGCGAGCAGTTTGATGAGGAGCGGGCGGACGGCGCCAAGGTATCTATAAATTGTTTTTATTGTAACTTTTTCTTTTTTGACGTGATAACGTCACGTCTTATAAATTTATGAAGACCGGCTGCACGCACGAAAATGTGTCACGTTCCATCTTAACCTGTGTGCAAGCGAGAGCGTGTAACAAGCGATAGAGAGGCATATAAGGAGAGTAGGAAATACAAAATATATTTGTCATTATGTTTATCACGTTTATTTTCACTTCTAGAGACGTTTTGTAATGAATTTTGTGATTTATTCGACTGACTGACTGTCTGTCTGACGTAGATTCAGTCCGAAGTCGCATTGCCTCAATTTCTTCTGCCCTGGTACTTTAGAACCGTTCCCAGTATTCTTACCACTTTATGACGTTATCACGTAAAACTATCGTCCGTAAACCGACTTTACAGACAACCAATTTTTTTTTATGGAACCTGACACGATTGGCTACATCACCTACAACATCCGTGATGTCAGCCCATAACACCGGGTGAACTGGGTGCCATGTCAGTGCTTCCCTTCATTTCATGTCGGCTACACTGAACTGGACGGAAAACACGAACTATTACATAGCCGTTTCGACCGACCTTTCATTCAGTGCGGTGCTACCAACCCGGGCGGGTTAAACCCTACCACCAAGTAATATAAGAAGGGAGTTAAAAAATAAAAAAAGGGACTGATATCCCTTAGTCGCCTTTTACGACATACACGGGGAGAGATGCAGTGGGGCTATTCTTTTAAAGTACCGGCTCCACACGGTATAACTGGTGGCTGCATTAGAGGTCCGAGTCTCAGTCACAATTTAGCCCCCTAGGAGGTGGCAGTCCAGCTTCTAAGCGGACTGAAGTCTCTGGTAAAGGCCATTTACTGGCCTTGTTTGCCATAGCAGGAGCAGATTGGCGGGATTCTTGAAGAACCCCATGTTTTGAAAAACACACTCGAGAGTTTTGCGTTCTAGCGCTCAGCGAGTGAGGCGGAAATAGATAGGGTGATTGGGATGGAAGATCATGGGAATGTGAGTTAAAAGCAAATCCCCCACTGTCCCATAGACGACATTTATATTTATCAATGATGCGAACAGTTATGTGAACAGTATCTCTCCCCATGCATGTCAAAAGGCGACTAAGGGATGCCGCGTTAAAGGGCGACAGGCTCGCCACCTCTCACCTTGGCACGGTACTTCCACCGAGTCATGCAGCAGGTGGGTCTTCGTGCCTTACTTGCTGCTTGATCTATTGAATCTTGTTCGAATTCTTTGCGAAACGTGGTGTTCGGTGTTGTGCTGTAATTTACCAGAGTTCTTGCAGCACAACACCGATTACTCTGCTTACCCCGATTATCGGGATTCAGCGTGTGTGATATGTATGTATGTATCTGTGGGACGGATCCTGAAAATATCTGCGTCGCTTATCGACCGAACTCGAAACAACTCCGCAGGGACGTTGGATCCTTGTGTGTGTCTGTGTTCTATCGCATTTCAAACACGGAGAGTTTTTCAAGGAGTTGCACGATGCGATCTCTCCATCCCCATTCTACCATCGTTCCACGCTCAACAGGTTGGGAATGCATCCGCATACCAATGCCATGCAACATGTGGAATGCACTCTCAGTCCCACCCACCTGCATCCTTTTCTCTAATGTACAGTGTGGAAGGTGCACCTAGCCGGCCAACATGGTATTCGCAGCCCCCGTAAATATCGTGGGCGCCGTCGGACTACACCTCTGCGTTAGTCTGGCGCGCGTCATATGTCGTGCTTCCCATAAAAAAAAATTGCGAGGAATATGCATGACAAACATTCTAAACCGTTCAACAATTTAGGTCGTATATTGCAAAAATGCCTCGCACAATTGAAAGTGGGCAGAGTTTATTAAAAGTGGGGCGACAACTGACCGTTGAACTCGCCGTTGAATCATGGCTGGTTGGCGAAATTCTACGAGTATCCACTGTCTGCAACTTGTGTTTGTTAGCTGCCTCACTCTGTAGCGGAATGCCAAGTGTTTTAGTTTTGTATCACTTTTTAACCGACTTCCAAAAAAGGAGGAGGTTCTCAATTCGTCTGTATGTTTTTTTTTTTAATTTTTTTTTTTTTTTTTTTTATGTTTGTTACGCGATTTCTCCGTCAATTGAGGGCCGATTTAGAAAATTCTTTTTTTGTTAGTTCATACTTCATACTTCCGTCATACTTCATATGACGGTCATACTTCCGAGGTGGTCCCATTTCAATTTTATCGAAATTGGTTGAGTGGTTTTCGAAAAATCAGCATAATACTATGGTGTGTGGTTACCTTCAGCAAAACTTGTGATGTGGTCGTATTCGGCAATTTTCAGTTTGATAAATTAGTATGGTGTGTAGTTACCTTCAGCAAAACTTTTGTGATGTGGACTTATTCAGCAATTTGCAGTCTGACACATATGGCGAATAATTCTGTACCACTTCAATCGAGTTCCATTATTCGATTTCGATTATTCTTTTTTATGTAATATTACTAAAAAGAATGAAATAAAAACTGTTTTAAAAAATATTAAACCGATTTCAAAAAAACAAAAAACAAAAAAAGAACTAAAAAGTATTAAATACCTAATATTTTGAAATTTTCTCTGTCCTGTTGAAATACATGAATCGATATTTACTAGTGATACATATTCGGACCCTTGTTTCATGAATATTCTAAATTTGAAATTTTTTATATTTTCCGACCGGCCAGGTGCGCTTAATTTATTATGGTACCTGACCGTTACCTACTGTACCGAGTACCATCGAGCTGGTCTGATGATGGAGACAGAAGGTGGCCATAGGAACTCCTAAACTACACATGATAAACCCATCGAGTTTGGGCTCGTTGCATTTGTCTTCACGAGAAATTTACTTTAGACCTAAGAGATTCTCAATTCAACGGTATGTTTTCTTTTTTTAGATGTTTGTTATGCGATTACTCCGTCAATTGTGGGCCGATTTTGAAAATTCTTTTTTTTTTTTATTTGAAAGGGGATAACCCTGAGGTTTTTGAAGTGAAAACTTCTTTAGCGGCGCTTGGCACTTTTTTAGGTGGGTAAAAAATGTATAACTCGCGACATCGCGTCAGCGTCATTTTTAAAATGAAACCTTAAGTCATTGCATTAAGGGTTAAGTTAGAGTGGCACGGGATCTGCCGGCACTCCCGGAGTGCAACTGTTAAGTAGGGTTAAGTAACACGTTTATGTCTGTCCATTCTACTAAGTTCTGCAAAATGAATGTAGGGTTCCGTAACAAATGCATGTCTGTCTGTTCTACTAAATTTAACATTTATTTCAAAATGAATGTAGGGTTCCGTAACAAATGCATGTCTATCCGTTCTACTAAATTTTACAATTTTCAACCAAGGTCCTCCGACGGTTATTTTATAATAAAAGTAGGGTTCCGTAACACGTTTATGTCTGTCCATTCTACTAAGTTCTGCAAGATGAATGTAGGGTTCCGTAACAAATGCATGTCTGTCCGTTCTACAAAATTTAACATTTATTTCAAAATGAATGTAGGGTTCCGTAACAAATGTATGTTTGTCCGTTCTACTAAATTTTACAATTTTCAACCAAGGCCCTCCGACGGTTATTTTATAATAAAAGTAGGGTTCCGTAACAAATGTATGTCTGTCCGTTCTACTAAATTTCACAATTTTCAACCAAGGTCCTCCGACGGTTATTTTATAATAAAAGTAGGGTTCCGTAACACGTTTATGTCTGTCCATTCTACTAAGTTCTGCAACATCACCTACAACGTCCGTGATGTCAGCCCATAACACCGGGTAAACTAAGTGCCATGTCAGTACTTCCCCCTTTGATCGTGCTGACTACACTGAACTGGTCGGAAAACACAAACTATTTACATAGTCGTTTCGACCGACGTTTAATTCAGTGCGGTGGTACCAACCCGGTCAGGTTAAACCCTACCACCAAGTAAGATTAGGAGGGAAGGGACCTACAGTTTTACGAGGAATCCGAACCTCGGTCAGCCTCTAACGGTCAGCGGTCACCCATCCAAGTACTGACCGCACCCAGCGTTGCTTAACATTCAATAGCGACAGTTGACTGTCTGCACCACTGAGCTATCGAAGCTGACGTGGTCCTATTTTAATTGGGTCAAGATCGGATTGGAAAGCGAGGCGGAATCGCGAGGCCGAAGGCCGAGCGATTCCGCCGAGTACATTAATAGCAAAAATTACTAAAAAAAACTGTGAAATAAAAAAAAAGTTTAAAAAAACATAAAACCGACTTCCTAAAAAAAGGAAAACTAAAAAACTATTTAAAATAAAAATATAAAAACCGCCTTCAAAAATATATGAAATAAAAACCTAAAAAAAAAACGAACCCTAGAGTTGAAGGCGGTGCTAAAGCAAGCAAAAATGATGCATGAAAGAAAACATGAGTGGATGATAATATCCTTTGTGATTTGTGTAGCCTTTTTAGCACCGCCTTCAACTCTGGGGTTCGTTTTTTTTTTAGGTTTTTATTTCATATATTTTTGAAGGCGGTTTTTATATTTTTATTTTAAATAGTTTTTTAGTTTTCCTTTTTTTAGGAAGTCGGTTTTATGTTTTTTTAAACTTTTTTTTATCAAATCAAATCAAAAAACGTTTATTGCACATAAAATCGTACAGAAGGTAGTACTTAATGCCCATGGCATTTTCCGCCAGCCTACCCTTTTTACATATAAAACCAGGGTAGGTGCAACAAAACATAGTCTTAGATAATAGAAAATAGAAAAACAAAGATTTATATATAAACATATAATATAATAACTCTGAAACCGATGAACTCCGAAACAGAAGGAGATGAGGTTTAGGGTTTGAGGAGATGGTCTTTCAAGGGCACTCTGAACGTGTGGATCGATGCACACTGTCGTAAACGAAGAGGAAGTTCGTTCCACATGCGTGCAGCGTGCACTGTGAAAGAGTCAGTGTAAAAGACTGAGGAGTGGGACGGGATAGCAAGAACAAGGGTGTCAGAGGATCTTAATGATACTCCGTGGGAGGAAAGCATTTGGAAACGGTCGGATAGGTATTTTATTGTAGGTAGTTGTATTTATCAATGCACCACTTAAAACGATAGACTAGTGGTAAGGTTCGAGCCACTCATACTATAAATCTAGGGTTTTAAAACTCGGTATGCATGTTGCTTTCAATGCACAGGCCGAATGAGGTAACAGCAGTCGACATTTGCAAAACTGTGCTAAGAATTACTCAGAACACACGACCTAATAAAACCCTTTCCCAACAGGACCAACCTGCAGTTGTGTTCTCCTCTGAATAGAGCTTTAAATAAAATAATAAAGAAAATTTACTCGACAATACCAGAGTTTGACCTATTTAGCAATAGTTTGAATAAATACAAGAATGATATAATCATAATATAATTTAATGAGGTATTTATATAAACGTAAGCTAGGGAACGCATTATGTTAAGCCTGTCTGTAATGATTCTTACATTTAAAATAAAGTAATTAAATACCGTGTGGGGCCGGTACTTAAAAAGAATAGCCCCACTGCATCTCTCCCCGTGCATGTCGTAAGAGGCGACTAAGGGATAAGGACAAGATACTGCGCTAAAGGGCGACAGGCTAGCCACTTCTCACCTTGGCGCAGTCCTTCCACCTAGTCATGCAGCAGGTGGGTTCTTCGTGCCTTACTTGCTGCCTGATAGTTGTCTTGTCCGTATACTGTGCTAAACGTGGTGGTCGGTGTTGTGCTGTAATTTGCCAGAGTCCTTATAGCACAACACCGATTACTCTGCTTACCCTGATTGTCGGGATACAGCGTGTGTTATGTATGTATGTATGTAATTAAATAAATATATAAACTAATGTCTCTTGTCCGTGTCCAGGTGAAGACAGTCTGCACATTCGAGGGTAATGCGCTGAAGCAGGTGCAGACAGCTGACGACGGTGTGGTCTCAACCATCGTCCGCGAGTTCGGACCCGAGGAGATGAAGGCTGTGAGTTAGATCATCATGTTCCTTTTCCTTCTGTTAGTTCAGTCGACCAGATGAAAGCGCTTCGTTTATAAGTTGTTCTCGAAGCTCAACGTCTTTTGACGCACCTGCTACGCCCGTGATGTCACCCCAATCGGAACTGGTTGCTAAATCAGCGCTTTCCAGTAACGCTGCATTCGATGATCTTTTTTTTTTATGTAATCCGGCATGGGTGACTCCAAGGCACATACTCCGACCAGCCAATCATCACATAACCCCTGCCCAGTGCGCGTTGTGTAAAGATGGGAAGGGGACGGCGGGATCGCGTTAAACAGCTCCTCCGAGCATTCCCCATGGAATAAATAAGAGATAGAACACACTTAAGCGGTGGGTGACCGAATGGTTTGGGCACGGCTTCTCATGCGGGGGGTCCGAGGTTCGAATCCGGTCGCCGTGTACCAATGAGTTGTTTCTGACGAAAAAATTTACGTGCATACCTACACCTGCTGCTTCACCGTTCGGAACCGGTGTAAAACGCTGTAGGTCCCTTCCCTTGCCTCTTACTAGGTGGTAGGCTCAAATTGTAGCCGACTGGGTTGGTAACACCGTACTGGATGTAAGATGACCGCATAGCAGCCTCGATTGCGTTTTCCTCTAGTCCAGTATAGCCAGCAATCCAGGGAAGTCTCCGGTATGGCACCTACCTTCTCGGAGGTGATATTGGCTAGTCAGGGCATGTGTTTTGGTCCCTCTGACTCAGCCACCCATACCGGATTACTTACATAAAAAAAACTTGGGGTGCCGAGATCCCTACGACATCACTATGGAACGTGTCTAACAATCTTCACGTCTTGTATTTGATCTAATTCTCAAATTTTCATTTCCAGGTGATGACGGTGAAAGAGGTCACCTGCACCCGGTCCTACAAGGCCCAGTAAGCGCGTCCACCAATGAACAGTTAGCGCGGGAGCCAGCTCATCACATCAATCAACCAACACCGTGCATACGATTGGTGCTCCCTTAGCCAATCACGAAACAGCAGTTCAAAAATCGCACCAATAAACAACGTTCTTTCATTGGATTGGTCGAATTTTAACGGTTATTTTTCAAATGACCAAATAGACGTCTCAGAAGCTATTTATTGGCTAAAAGATCACCAATCAAAATTCATTATGCATGTGCGATCGCTAAAATGTGCGCTGGAGCCGATTCAAGACTGTTTTTGGGCTAAGGCCCTGTCTCCTACAAAAACAAATATTTATCCTATTACACTATAACATTAATATCCTTATGCTAAGTATAATATAATTATAGGACGTATTAGGTTTTAATTTATTTCGGAAAAGACATACATTTTTCTAAGTACTTTTCAATGTTTTTTTTGTGATACAAATTGTTCATTATTAGTCCAGTGAGTTCGTGGTTAAGTTGTCGACATATTATTCCTATATTTTGTATTGCTGTCTTTGGAAATAAACGATTCTCTATTTTGTAACGAAATTTCGTTCTTTTTTTGATTCATGAAACCCACATGTCAGTCGGTCAGCGTGTAAGTGTCCACTGCTGGACATACGCCTCTCCAATTTTCCTGTAGTCCTCCCGGCCTTCAGCGGTACGAAACCACTGCTTTCCGCTGACGACGCACTGAACCCACATGTACTGAGAGCAAAAGAGACAAAAATATAGACGAATATTTACAGCTAAGCATTGTAGTATGTTCAAATTACGCATCAAAGTTTGACAAAGGCTCTTTACACCTGATACACTTAATTAATAAGTCTTTGTAGTCAGAACTCTCAGCAAAATTTTTAATCTTGCTCTCAAGTCTCAAGCTGTGTTTTCAATAAACTGTAGGCGAGATGTTCTTAGGTCTCTAGTCACTAAAATACTTGTTTTTTGCCGGTTCTTCTTTGTGGGTCTAAACGAACTAGATAGAACAAAGATCGAGTGCAGTATTACTGCCCATAACAAT
Source organism: Nematopogon swammerdamellus (assembly GCA_946902875.1). NCBI lineage: Eukaryota > Metazoa > Arthropoda > Insecta > Lepidoptera > Adelidae > Nematopogon > Nematopogon swammerdamellus. The sequence continues at coordinate 15,613,348 of OX336356.1, forward strand.
GAACAAAATGAACAAAAACTGCTAAAACACCGTAATGCCGCAACTGTGGGATTGCTCTGCAAAATACCAGCTTGCGCCTTTGGTTGAACTCGATGCAGCGTCGAGACGTGCGACTAGTGGGTGACCCCGAAGTGTCCGAATGTCCATGGGCGTTGTTAGACACCTTATGGGCGTTGTTAGACACCTTATGGGCGTTGTTAGACACCAAAATAAAGTGTTCTAGGAACATTTTGAAAACGCCCCTTTTGATAGTTTTTTTTATGGAAACTGATACGTTTGGCTACATCACCTACAACATCCGTGATGTCAGCCCATAACACCGGGTGAACTTCGTGCCACGTCAGTGCTTCCCTTCGGTTGTGCCGGCTACACTGAACTGGACGGAAAACACATATTTACATAGCCGTTTCGACCGACCTTTCATTCAGTTCGGTGGTACCAACCCGGACGGGTTAAACCCGTTGACTTAAAGTTATTTCTATGGTTAAACCCTCGGTTAAACCCTCAGATCAGGAATCTTCCTTTCCTGATCTGAGGTTAAACCATACCACCTAGTAATAATAAGAAGGGAGTCATATCCCTTAGTCGCCTTTTATGACATATACACGGGGAGAGATGCAGTGGGGCTATTCTTTTAAAGTACCGGCCCCACACGGTACGGAGTTATTTTGACGGCATCGGTTTTTAATTCTTTAGCTTATTTTTTTATATACTTAATTGTAAATACCCACAGAGGCTACATTGACAAAAATTAAATCCTGCTGACTGATAAATGCAGTTCTAGCGCCCTCTACGGAGTCCGCTGGCACTGTTTTAGTTTCATAAAATGTTTCTAGATGGTGCTAATTACTAAGAAAACTTCAACAACGTTTTCCACTGTAGAGTAGAGCATAGTAACTTATATGGGGGGTTGTGTAGAGCGTCGTCGTCGTCCCGGTCGCAGAGATGTCCCAGTCCGCTACAATTAGAGCCTACCACCTAGTAAGGTGCAAGGGAAGGAATTAAAATGGTCTTCGTAGTTTCAGTACGAGTTCAATAGTATTCCAAGTCCAGCAGTCGATCGATACAGGCTGATAATGATGATGATGAAGCCCAAGTGTCCATGGGCGTCGTTAGACCATTGATCGTTAGACACCTTATGGGTGGCATGTTGGGTGGCTCATCGACTCGCTCGTCGCCACATGTCACGCATACAATAAAGTCTTGCGAGTTGAGTTGATAAGGTAATGTTTATATCGAAATTATCTGTTTTATACATACATACCACACGCTGTATCTCGACAATCTGGGTGACCAGAGTAATCGGTGTTGTGCTGCAAGAACTCTGATAAATTGATAGCACAACACCGACCGCCACGTTTATCAAAGTGTTCGGACAACACAACTATTATTATATAAAGCAGCAAGTAGGTAGGCACGAAGACCCACCTACTGCACGACTCGGTGGAAGGACCGAGCCAAGGTGAGAGTAGGTCAGCCTTTCGCCCTTTATCACGGCATCTTGTTCTTATCCCTTAGTCGCCTTTTACGACATGCACGGGGAGAGATGCAGTGCGGTTATTATTTTTATGTACCTGCCCAAAGATATGTGATACCGGCCCAAAGATATCTATAATTATGATACCGGCCCCACAAGGTTCTGTTTTTTTTAACCCAAAATGTCGTTGTTTTAACCGCCCACACAAAAAACGGCGGTCTGTGGCATCGTAGCTCCCAAACAGATGGACCGATTTGGATGCGGTTTTTTTCATTAGGAAGCTGGTTTAATCGGGATGGTTCTTAGGTATGTTTATAATCAAGTAATTAAGTAATTCAGTAATAAAAAAAAATATTATCTTAAAAAGTGGACCGATTTGCAAGCGTTTTTTTTAAAAGCTTGAAATAAAAGTTAAATTACAAATCTAAAAAAACCCCGACCCTTAAAAATTAAAAATTACTTTTTACTTTTTAAGGGTCGGGGATTTTTAAATTTGTCATTTAACTTTTCTGTTATGTATACCTACTGGTATGTGTTTTCTTTTTTTATTTAAATTACTCGCTGGGCGCAGCACTACTGCTGTGCCAACAACCAACTTTGGATTTTGTGAAAAAGTCATAGTAGCGCCACAGATTACTTAATAGTTACTTCGTGTAGCGCTTACAACCAGTTTTCGCACGTAACTGTATAGTACCTACTTTAGAACTGGTTAAACCACTCCGTGCATTAACACCGTTACATAAATTCCCTTAGTGAGATCAGTCATCTCGTGGTAATACCGTCCATACTGAATACGGTTGGGAAAACAGTGCAATGACATGGTTATTGAACGTTTTAATACAAGGAAGTCAATATTCAGAAAGGAGATTGACTGCACGCGAGCTATCTGACCATACTTTCTCGCCAAGCTAAATTCACAAAATTCTCGCTTTATTTAGCACGCATACTTACTAAAATATTAATTTGACAAATGTTTTTAATGTTTATTTTTTTCAGATTGTACTACAATGTAGTATGAAAATGACTTATTGACATGATTTGACGGGATATGTATCAAACATTTCTGACAGAGGCTCTATACACCTGATTTTATTTTTAACCCCCGACGAAAAAAACGGAGGGGTGTTATAAGTTTGACGTGTGTGTGTGTGTGTGTGTGTGTGTGTGTGTGTCTGTCTGTGGCATCGTAGCTCCCAAACGGATGGACCGATTTGGATGCGGTTTTTTTTATTAGGAAGCTTGTTTAATCGGGATGGTTCTTAGCTATGTTTTTAATCAAGTAATAAAGTAATTAAGTAATAAAAAAAATAATTATCTTAAAAAGTGGACCGATTTGCATGCGGTTTTTTTTAAAAAGCTTCAAATAAAAGTTAAATTACAAATTTAAAAAACCCCCGACTCTTAAAAAGTCAAAAATAATTTCCGTTTACTTACTTAAAGGAGTCGGGGGACCGCTAAGTAAATTAAATATAAAGACTCAAAAGTTGCGCGGGAATTCACTTAGCGGTCTACCGACTCCTTTAAGTAAGTAAACGGAAATTATTTTTGACTTTTTAAGAGTCGGGGGTTTTTTATTAATTTTACTTTTAATTTTATGTGATCAGAATTGCTTAAAATTATAGTTATTCTAGCTCTGAAACTGTATTTTAACACTGTAAGCGGTGTCCACTGTGTAGCTAGCTAGTCACAACGTATTGTAATCGTACCGTGTGGGGCCGGTACTTTAAAAGAATAGCCCCACTGCATCTCTCCCCGTGTATGTTGTAAAAGGCGACTAAGGGATATGACTCCCTTCTTATATTACTAGGTGGTAGGGTTTAACCCGCCCGGGTTGGTACCACCGCACTGAATGAAAGGTCGGTCGAAACGGCTATGTAAATAGTTTGTGTTTTCCGTCCAGTTCAGTGTAGCCGGCACGACCGAAGGGAAGCACTGACGTGGCACCAAGTTCACCCGGTGTTATGGGCTGACATCACGGATGTTGCAGGGGATGTAGGCAACCGTGTCAGTTTCCATAAAAAAAAAAAATCGAAGACGACAAAAAAAACCTGCGAAGTTTCTTGCCGGCTCTTCTTTGCGGATTGTAAAAACAAAATTGGACAAATTCAAACGTAGTGTAGTGTACTACCATACGAATTATGAATAAGGAATAAAGAATGGAATTTTCTAATAAAAAAATATGTAATTGGTTCCAAGAGCAGAGATGAAAAGAACACAGAAAATACAGGAGTGCGCAAAGGCGAACTTCATAGAGATTACTTCTGGTCAACCTTTGGGTGATGTCTGATGTGATATTGCTATCAGAATTCAATATTACTAGTGGATGCGCTACGAAGATAGTTTCAAAATTAAAAAGTCAAAAATAATTTCCGTTTACTTACTTAAAGGAGTCGGTAAACCGCTAAGTAAATTCCCGCGCAACTTTTGAGTCTTTATATTTAATTTACTTAGCGGTCCCCCGACTCCTTTAAGTAAGTAAACGGAAATTATTTTTGACTTTTTAAGAGTCGGGGGTTTTTTAAATTTGTAATTTAACTTTTATTTCAAGCTTTTTATAAAAAACCGCATCCAAATCGGTCCACTTTTTAAGATAATTATTTTTTTTATTACTTAATTACTTTATTACTTGATTACAAACATAGCTAAGAACCATCCCGATTAAACAGGCTTCCTAATAAAAAAAACCGCATCCAAATCGGTCCATCCGTTTGGGAGCTACGATGCCACAGACAGACACACACACACACACACACACACACACACTCACACACACACACGTCAAACTTATAACACCCCTCCGTTTTTTTCGTCGGGGGTTAAAAACAGGTTCCACCTTCCTTTCGTCACCCTCAGTAGCTTAGTGGTGCTATCGATCGACCACCGTTGTTGCGCGGTGAGAAGTGCATTTTGTATGTTCCTTTCGTCTACCGTTTTTAGGGTTCCGTATCCGGTACGGGACCCTATTACTAAGCCTACGCCGGCTGTCTGTCTGTCTGTCTGTCCGTCCGTCCGTCTGTCTTTCCGTCCGTCCGTCTGTCCGAGGTCTGTATCTCTTGAACCGTAATAGGTAGCCCGTTGAAATTTTCACAAAAAAGGTGTTATTTATATTATGGCCGATATAACAACAAATAACAAAAAAGTTAAATTACAAATTTAAAAAACCCCCGACTCTTAAAAAGTCAAAAATAATTTCCGTTTACTTACTTAAAGGAGTCGGTAGACCGCTAAGTAAATTCCCGCGCAACTTTTGAGTCTTTATATTTAATTTACTTAGCGGTCCCCCGACTCCTTTAAGTAAGTAAACGGAAATTATTTTTGACTTTTTAAGAGTCGGGGGTTTTTTAAATTTGTAATTTAACTTTTATTTCAAGCTTTTTAAAAAAAACCGCATGCAAATCGGTCCACTTTTTAAGATAATTTTTTTTTTTTATTACATAATTACTTTATTACTTGATTACAAACATAGCTAAGAACCATCCCGATTAAACAGGCTTCCTAATAAAAAAAACCGCATCCAAATCGGTCCATCCGTTTGGGAGCTACGATGCCACAGACAGACACACACACACACACACACACACACACACACACACGTCAAACTTATAACACCCCTCCGTTTTTTTCGTCGGGGGTTAAAAATAAGAAAAAGTAAAAAATTAACGGGGGTTCCTATAGAAGAAACCAAAAAGTGTATGCGCGCGCGCCATTTACCGAATAGATTTGACATTGCATAGCATGACATTAACTAATATGAAGCATTTCATAACACGCCATCTAGATGGCGTGAGTAGCGCTAGCCGTGACATGGCGATACGGAACCCTCGCTCGGTGCGCGAGCTCGACTCGCACTTGGCCGGTTTTTTCTGTGAATTGTGTGTTTTCAAAACTTCAGTTTTTATTCTATTAATTTTACTTTGTCGATAACATTTGTTCTGCCTGCATACACTCCACTTGCAAGACAGACGATACACGAGTGAACAAGTGCGACAGCGATAGACGTATTTTGTATTTTCCTCTTATAGTGTGTTTTGAAACTGGCTTGCTTGTGAAACTGGTGCCCCGTCTACGTAATATATTTCCATGGGAGCATAACATTGAGAATTTGTTTTTACGTCAGTGTGTGCCTTACCACTATACAGTGCAAGCGACTAATAAATTAATTTGTTTTCGTCTGAAAATATCGAATGTCTTTCTAATGTGACAATTTTTTTCTACATTAAAATCAAAGAGTCGTAATACAAATTCTTTGATTAAAATAGGTATTCGGATTTATTTTGTACCTACGTGTCATACTCACTTAAACTACACTCAGTGATAGATAGGTAACCTAACTTTGTTTTCTTTAGTTAGTTTTGTGATTGAAATGTTTCACTTTTTTCATAATTGTTATTCAAATATTGGACAGAGAATTTTTGTGCAAAAAAATTAATTTTCTTTTCAAAACGTTCGTTCGTTCAGTGCTGTGTGGGTCCGGTATTTAAAAAGAGTATACCCATTGCATCTCTCCCCGTGCATGCCGCAAAAGTCGACTAAGGAATAAGGACAAGACGCCGTGCTAAAGGGCGACAGGGTGGCCACCTCTAACCTTGGCACGGTCCTTCTACCGAAACACGCTGCAGGTGTGTGTCTTCGTGTCTTACTTGCTGCTTGATAGGAGTTATCTTGTACTTTGTTGAACGTGGTGGTCGGTGTTGTGCTGTTATTTACAAGAGGACTTGCAATACAACACCGATTACTCTGCTCTCCCCGATTTTCGGAATACAGCATGTGGTATGCATGTATGTATGCATGTGCGCTCGTCTCAAAACGAAAGCTGTAGAAAAAATCATTCAACATTCAAAATATATGTGAGGCAGGTGCCCACCTACCTACACTATTTATCTATCTATGAGATAAGCTTTATCACAACGCGTTTCCGCTGTGACAACAATCATACAGACAGACTGTCGTAAATACGCTGTTATTGAGTGTTATTTTAAGGAAAAAAGAAAAAAGAAACAAACGAACTGTATAGCGAGCTGTATAGTGATAATTAGGTGCAGCACGATGGATTACATCGGGAAGAAATACAAATTGAAGTCATCGGAAAATTTTGAAGAATTTCTAAAACGACTGGGTGAGTCTGACTGATCTAAATAAAACACACATATTTTACGCATTTATTAATATATATAAGGATAATATAAGTAGGTTATATCTATCTGTTAAATGTTTTTAATAAATAAAATATGCATATGATTTTTCTACAGCTTTCGTTTTGAGACAACATATTATATAATAAATAATCATATTATATGTTTATACACATACGTATATAACATTATAAAGACTTCTCGAAACAAAGATATAGGTATAATAACTAGTGAAATTATATAAATATAATGTTACATTCACTAGAAATAACCTAACCTCTATAGCGAATACCTACTCACTCTTCCATTTATATTAATTTATTACACACCCATTTCTGGGAAAAAGTGTATGACAAATTGTTATGTTATGTATTAAAAATGTAGTCCAAAAAGTTTTCGCCTAAAACAAATAGAAATTTTAATATTTACCATAATAAATTGTTGTATAAACATGCTCAATATTTTTATAGAACTGTATCATGAAAACGCCTAAACAAAAACATACCGCAATTCTATTTCGAACAATCGTGCGATTGCCCATACGCATTCAAGCAGGCAGAGTGGTATAATGCCATGGTCAGGTTCACAATAATTATAAAGAAAGAAGTATGGGTACTTGTAGTGCTAGTGAAAGGAAGGAGGTACACAGGTTTTATAAATATACCTACGAGTACATATAACATACATTATTATATACATACATACAGGATGTTTCAGGATAGGCTTGAGAAACTTCAGGAATGGAAAGTACTCATTATTAGAAGAAAAAAATCCTTATCACTCAAATCGAAATTCCGCTTTATTTTCATACATAAATTGAAAATTTTAATAAAAACTCGATGGACGGTGAGTCTGGGGAGATTTGGCAACCGTGCTGTCTAGGTCTAGGGAGTGCAATGACCTATTCAAGTCCTCTTTCTCTTTTGATGTCATTCAAATTTAAGTGTTTTCAATTTACCTTTTTTTTTGAGCCACCCATAAGGTGTCTAGCGACGCCCATGGACATTCGGTCGTATGCGGGGGTAGCGAATGCCATGCCGGCCTGACAGGTGCCCATTCACGCTCCCTCTTGAAGGACCCGAGACTGTACTTGGGGGGAAATATATGGGCAGGGAGAGCGTTTCAGAGTTTACCGGTTCTGTAGAGAAGGGATCTGCAGAGTCGATTGATACGCACGCACGGATCCGCGGTAAGTCCAGCGTGTAGGGATTAGGGATGCAATCCCTGCCCAGTCCGCGTGGTGCGAAGTTGTACCTACAAACTAAATTTATTTTTATTTAATGAAGGTGGACGTTAACCGTCCACCAGAAGATGTCGATGAAACTATTTTTAGTAAAAAGTAGGTACTATAAAATGACCGAATCTGGGAAAAAGTTTCAGAACTTTTCGTCTTCAAATATAGACCTCTTTCGAACCCTGAAGTTACGAACCCTATCCCGAAACATCCTGTATACATACCACACGCTGCATCCCGAGCCACGGAAATCGGGGTAAGCACAGTAATCGGAGTTGTGCTGCACTGCAAGTACTCTTGTAAATTACAGCACAACACCGAATAGGGCACCACGTTCAGCAAATTATTCGGACAAGATAACGATATCAAGCAACAAGTAAGGCACGAAGACCCACCTGCTGCGTGACTCGGTGGAAGAACCGTGCCAAGATGAGAGGTGGCTTTCCTGTCGCCCTTTAGCACGGAATATTTTGTTCTTATATCTAAAATGCATACAGCATAGACATACAATAATATATGTAGATATGGATTGAACATAACATACATCGTACATACATACATTATACGTACATACACATATTATCAAACCTTGGTGAATAATGCCACGTCAGTTCTTGCCTTTGATCTTGCCGCCCCCCGCGTCGCCCCCACCCCCACTACTTTTACCCGACTATGATGGTTATAATATAATTTTCTCATCTACCTACGAGCGTCGGTACCTATGTATGTATGTGTGTTAATTTATGCTACTGAACCGATTTCAACATAATTATGAGGCATTGCAAGAGCAGTAAAAAACCGGCAAAGAGCGAGTCGAACTCGCGCAGTCGCGCACCGAGGGTTCCGTATCGCCATGTCATGGTCAGTGCCACTCACGCCATCTATGGTGTGTTTATGAAATGTTTCATATTAGTTAAAATTCATTATTAGTTAAAATGCTTCTCTTTTCGGTAGATGGCGCGCGCGCATACACTTTTTATCTTCTTCTATGGGAACCCCGAGATTTTTTTAATTTTTCTTATTTTTATTATTTGCTGTTATATCGGCCTTATTAACACATATTTTGTGAAAATTTCAACGGGCTACCTATTACGGTTCAAGAGATACAGCCCTCGGACAGACGGACGGACATACAGACATAGGCGTAGGCTTAGTAATAGTGTCCCGTACCGGATACGGAACCCTAATAAAGCACGTCGGCCTTTAGAAAGAGACAATCCTGTTGTAGAGCGTCGTCTCTGTCGCACTTATAATAAGTATTATTATTTATTGTATAATAGGTAGGTAACCTAACCTTGGACATGTCGAAAATTCCGCCAGTTCTAAATTCAATGCGAAGAAGAACTGACGAACAAACTTCTCACGTCACAATGTTTCCTATACTATCACAGCTCACAAGAACATTAATATTTAAATACAGCTTAAACATGAATACTGGAGAGTCTGACCACTCTGCCTATTTACATTACCTATATCTGGTGGATAGTGCCATCGTAAATTTTGATACTTCATATAACAATTGAAATAAAAAACAATTAGTTTACGTTTATTACAAAGAAATGTAATAATTATTCATATTAAAAATCTAAAGATTCAAAGTTCGTTAATGGGAAAACAGTAGTCAGACTGTTAGATAAAATTACGGACAGTTAATAATTCTCTCCATTAATTTAATTCATCGTTTAAAATTACATATTCTCATCTAATTGTTTTATGTTTGAAGACAGTTTATTATAAAATCTAACACTATTACAGATAAATCTATGTCTTATTAATTGTTACACCTTGTATCATAGTTACATATGATTGTTGGAAGAGGAATCATCAATATATTTTCTGGTATAGGTTATGTTCGGGTAAACATATTATGCACTTGGTAAAGTCATGATTCCTATCTCCCCGAATGCTGTCCTACAAGTATCTCTAGTTTTCATAATATCCACCATACAATTTGTATGGTGGATACGCCCCTATGCTATGAGGCCCTCGATATTAAGATGTACCGCAAGGCCCTCTTCTGTGAACTAACTCTCACGTTTCTGCGCGACAGGGACGACGCTCTACAGCTGGAGCTCTTTTTGTCTCTTTCTAAAGCCCGACATGCATTATTTACTGACGCATACTGTAGTAGAATTCCAATAGGCAGGGTACTTTAAAAGAATAGCCCCACTGCATCTCTTCCCGTGTATGTCGTAAAAGGCGACTAAGGGATATGGCTCCCTTCTTATATTACTAGGTGGTAGGGTTTAACCCGCCCGGTTTGGTACCACCGCACTGAATGAAAGGTCGGTCGAAACGGCTATGTAAATAGTTTGTGTTTTCCGTCCAGTTCAGTGTAGCCGGCACGACCGAAGGGAAGCACTAACGTGGCACCAAGTTCACCCGGTGTTATGCGCTGACATCACGGATGTTGTAGGTGATGTAGCCAACCGTGTCAGTTTCCATAAAAAAAAAAAGATCGATATCTTTGTTATTCCTTCGTGTTTCGTAGTCGGTATTTTAGAATGAGGAGTGATGAGTACACATACCTCTATACCTAACAAGTTATATAATATAATACTATATAACTTTTTCATATCATATTTTTTTATCTCGGATATTAAAACAGGCGAGGTACGTAACTATCAAAGCCGCTAAATACGTGGGTGGAAACGTATTAACTGTATTGATCCTGTAATACCAGAGCTTTCTGTAATCGCACTCGATAGCCCGTGAGTTTATTATTTTTATGTGATATCTACTTTTAGTTCACCTGACAACACCCAAGAAAAATTTTGTTTGTGAAAAATGCATCGCGGCATTAAATTCGCCTTTTGTCATATACATGGTGTTTCAGGGTAGGGTTTCGTAACTTCAGGGTTCGAAAGGGGTCCATATTTGAAGACGAAAAGTTCTGAAACGTTTTCACAGATTCGGTCATTTTACAGTACTTTTAGGTGAAAATCGTTTAATCGAGATTTGGTGGACGGTTAACGACCACCTTTATAAATTCCAAACACAAATTTGAATGACATCAAAAGAAAAAAAAGTGGACTGGACTAGATCATTGCACTCCCTTGACCTAAACAGCACTTTTGCCAAATCTCCCCAAACACACTGTCTATCGAGTTTTCATTTCAATTTTCAATTTTTGAATGAAAAAAAATTATACGGAATTTCCATTTGAGTGTTAAGGATTTTTTTCTTCTAACAAAGAGTACTTTCTATTCCTGAAGTTTCTCAAGCCTATCCTGAAACACTCTGTATACGATACGTGTGCAAAATAATGCAACCAGACGTCTCGAATTCGGCGGGACACACGTCCCGCTGTCCCGCGAATCATACAAAGCACTTTCAGCAAACGCGACGATAAAATTTAGATGACCCGAATTTTATAAAGTTCTCCAAAACTTTAACAAAACCGGCCATGTGCGAGGCGGCCTCGCGCACGCGAGACGGTTCCGTACCACCACACAATATATTATTTGTTTTTGTTTTATTAGTTGTTGTTATACTTTGGAGTTAGCACTATAATAACACCAAGTTTGACGCTTTTATGTATTACGTTTATTATGATGGAGCAAAAAAAAACAAAAATACAAAACCATTTAAACAAAAATACACGTTTCTTGTGTGGGAACTTTCTTTCTTATTTTTCGATGTTTCTGTAGAAATGAACCTGCACCTGCAATACAAGTAGAAGTTATACTTGCTGACACTGTGCCTTGTTTCGGCAGTAATAGTCTCGTCACCTAATTCAGCCCGCGGCTTTTCTCGCGTTAAAAATCTTACCAACAGCAAAAACATAGATTGACTTACAAAGGGATAAGGACAACATCGTATGCGAAAGGGCGACGGGCTAGCCACCTCTCACCTTGGTACGGTCCTTCGCCGAGTCATGCAGCAGGTGGGTCCACTTGCCTTACTTGCTGCCTCATAATCTGGTCCTAATATGTGGGCAATTCGTTAAATGTGGTGGTTGGTGTTGTGCTGAAATTTACCCAAGTTCTTGCGGCACAACACCGATTGATTACCCCCGCTCTGCCTGATCTGCTTACCCAAGTTATCGGGATTAGGGTTGCCAGATGCGTCAGTCAAAATTCCGGGACATAATTTTTAGGTTTCCGTATCCCTTACGGAAGCCTATTACTGAGCCTACGCCCTCTGTCTTTTTTTTAATGTAAACTGACACGGTTGGCTACATCACCTACAACATCCGTGATGTCAGCCCATAACACCGGGTGAACATCGCATATTCCTTTGGTACCATCAAGTAGTTTATATTTCGCATATTGCATTTATTTGACATTTTTACCCGGAAAAATTTACACATTTTCTGGACCTGGGACGTATTAACTAATTCCGGGACAATCCCGGCCGCTCCCGGCCAAGTGGCAACCTTAGTCGGGATACAGCGTGCTGGTATGTATGTATTAACTTTAATAAATGTGTTAAAATTCTTTACTACTATGCAGGTGTCGGCCTCTTCGTCCGAAAAACGGCCAACTCAATGTACCCGGTAACGGAGCTGATACTCAACGATACCGGATCTTACACCCTGGTAATGGTTACCGTCATCAGGACAACGAGAATCACCTTTCGTCCAGGGGTACCGTTTGAGGAGGAGCGTGCTGATGGTGTGAAGGTAATGGGAGTAGAAGAATATGTGGAAGAAGAAGTAAAGGTATATGTGGAAGAAGAAGTCAAAGGAGACGTGAAGGTGATAGTGAAATTGGAGCTAGAAGTAGATTAAACATTATAAATAGAAGTGGAAGTAGAACTTGAGACGGAAGTTGAAGTAGAAGTGGAAGTAGAAGGCACTCTAGTGATTTAGTTTAGAAATGACATTCCATCATAACTTCTCCTTTGATCTCCAGTTTTTGTGACTACTGGAACAAAGCAAGAAAAGAAGAAACATACACTTAGAAAAAGAAGGGAAATTAAAACCTTATGATGGAGCTGATATTCAACAACACGACATTCTGCACTCTGGTGATGTTCAATTCACGATAGGGTCCCTGATAGAAGTAGAAATTAATATAGAAATAAGAGTGGAGGTGGAACTAGAATCAGAAATATAGGTAAATCAGAAACAGAAGTGCCTAAAAGTAGAGGCAGAAATGAGCCTTGTAACAGAAGTAGATACAATTAGAATCGGAAATAAAGAAGTTGGACCATGGTTCAAATTTGTGTTCGCTTATATGCACCTCTCCCGCATCCCAAAGATCAGTTAGAATAAAATTTTCTTATTGCAATAAGCTGACTGACGTTTGTTTTTGTATTTTTGATAAACGCGGTGTTTACTAAAAAAAATTTACAGTACGAGTAAATTTACATTATGCACTGCTCAAGCATGAGTTGGGAAACGATGTTTGTTTGTTTTTTTTTTTATGGAAACTGACACGGTTGGCTACATCGCCTACAACATCCGTGATGTCAGCCCATAACACCGGGTGAACTTGGTGCCACGTCAGTGCTTTCCTTTGGTCGTGCCGGCTACACTGAAGGAAAACACAAACTATTTACATAGCCGTTGTTGTTCGGACTCGTTCTCCGCGCTTAAGCCCGCTCCAATGCAGGCCTTTTGCGCGTCCTTACATAGCCGTTTCGACCGAACTTTCATTCAGTGCGGTGTTACCTAGTAATATACTCGTAAGAAGGGAGTCATATCCCTTAGTCGCCTTTTACGACATACACGGGGAGAGTTGCAGTGGGGCTATTCTTTTAAAGTACCGGCCCCACACGGTACCACTGGAGATTAGTGTGATGATGATGATACAAACATTTTCAGGTAACATCAATGATAACACTGGAGGGTAACGTGATGATACAAATACAAAAGGACGCTCAGGGGAGGACCGCCACTTTCGTACGGGAGTTCGGGCCCAAGGAACTTAAAGTTGTAAGTGTTTTTTACCCGACAGCGAACGCAGAGGAGGGTAATTTTTTAATTTGTTTTATAGAAAGCGCGACACGTGGCTCCTAGCCACCCATAAGGTGTCCAGCGACACCCATGGACATTCGGTCGTACGCGGGTGTTGCTAATGCCATGCCGGCCTGACAGATGCTTATTCACGCCTCTCTTGAAAGACCCGAGACCATACTTGGGAAGAAATGATCAGTTTCGCCAACCCCGAAATATGTGGGCAGGCAGAGCGTTCCAGAGTTCACGCTGTCCTTCAATTTGTCCTTTTCGAATTTCATATGCGCGCAAAACCTAGTAACTTTATAAAATGTATATTTCCAGACTAACACTATCGACGGCTGGGACGGTGTCTGTATCAGAGTGTACGAAGCAATGGACTGAAGATTTTAGGCTAATGACTTTTGGGTCCTTGTGATTGGTCATCATCATCAGAATGTACCGCCTTAGATGTAGGCTTCTTCACCAGCTTCTCTGCCATCAGAAACTTGTTTAGTTTTTTTTTATTTGTAAATAGTTGTATATAGGTATTTTTAGAATAGAATAGAACAAAAATGTTTTTAGGAAAATTCAACAGTAACAAGCACATTAGAATATTTACATAAGGTGCAAAGGCGGACTTATTCCTTACAGAGAATTCTTACAGTCAACCTTGATATTCGATTAATATAGTGGAATGTAAGTAGGTAATAGGAAAATTGTTGAATGTGAGAATTGAAGATAAAATAATGATAAGAATTATTTTATTAAATAATTAACAAGCAATGTTGTTTCATTTCTACGGTATAATTCAACTTGAGGGATTTTTTAAAGTTTTTTAAAACTCTGGCACTATAATCACACCGAGTTTGACGCCTATGTATTACAGTTTTTTTTACCGGCTACCTATTAGTTACAGCTCAAAAGACACTCCTCGGACAGACCGAGAGACAGACAGCGCAGTTCCGTACGTATACGGAACCTTAAAAACGGTAAAACATACAAGCGTCAAACTTGGTGTGATTATAGTGAAAACCCGGCATTTTTACGGCGAACCCAACTCACAGTCGGGTTCGCGCTAAAATCTTAAATTATTACGAGCGAGATTATTACATAAGCTCAAAATTTATATTCTGTCTAAATGTGTGACGGTATTTTCTGTACTTTCTTGACTTATTTTTACACAAATAAATTATTTATTTTGATTTGGATTTGTAACGCGAGCGAAGTCGCGCGATAGAGCAAGTTTAAAAATTGAATTTCTGTTATCGTTATAGGTGTGCACAGTAAGAACAAATCACACAGAATCGTGAGCTGTAAAGATATAAGCAGCTATCTTTATTCTCCTGCAGGTTATCTTATGAAATTGATCCAAAGTTCAAAAATAACATATACATTATAGCCGTCCATAGGTTTTTGAGTAGTAGCGTTTATCGAGACACGATAAAAATTTTATGACCGTTCTGAGCAGTATGACGAATTTGCCATTTCTAACTTTGGCTAGAAGTTGATTGGCCAAGCGATGAGATCAGGGATAAAAATATGCAAACATTTTATGATTGCAGTTATACATAACTCGAATAACTCGACAAAAGACATTATCATCAATCAATACTAACTAATAATAAATCTTATCTGTAAGGGATGGTCATGGAGTAAGTTACTTTGTTTTATTTAAATATTACTATAAAATATACAAAAACACAAAATATTTCGGCCCTTTATGGGCCGTCGTCAGTTGATTAATTATAAATATGATCATAGAATATACATTTATATTTTTTATTTTTTATTATTTTTTATTATTGTTTTTGGTGATGGATGGTGGTTGATATGCAATGATTATTATGATTAATAGGATAATAGATGGCTTTGTGTAGATGATTAATGTATGATATTTAAACCAGGGGAGTGATGGGCGCCCAGATTCCAAATGTAAGATGTTTCCCACGTTCCACCGCCACCTACAGCACAGAACATAAACAATAATATTGAAACACAAGCCAATGAAATAATTTGCAATCTGTCAAACAGACAATTAACACCCACTGAAGAAGTGGTTCTCAGCAGAGGCCTATCCTTCTGCCCAACTACCCCATTAAACAAAATTGAACTTGTTAAGAACGCAATACAGTTTGGAAGGAAACTAAAATTTTACTGGAGTAAACAACCTAACAAAAACAACGATGCAGAACAGTTACACGAGAGCCTAAACAAGTTCAAAGAACCGTCAAAATTCGAACCTCCAGCACTACCACCCCTCCATCCGATCGAAATATTTATAACCAATATTCTCACTAAACTAACAGACGACAATTACATAGACACCCTAAAAAACCAAAACAACAACCTATCACCCAATGAACAGAAAGCGCTAAAACAACTAAAACATGATACCAACATAATTATAACACCGGCTGATAAAGGGTCGACCACAGTAATACTAAATAAAAATGATTACGTTCAAGAAGGTATCAGACAATTGGAAAACAACACAAACTACGAATTGATTATACAAGATCCATGCAAAGCATTAACAGAAAATATTGAAAAATACCTAAATGAAAACAAAATAGCCGAGGAATTAAATGAAATCACTATAAAGACATTGATACCACCTAAACCGCGGACACCACACTTTTATATGCTACCTAAAATACATAAAGAAAATAATCCAGGAAGACCAATCGTAGCATCGTACGACAGTCCAACCGAACGAATTTCTTCCTTCGTTGATCATCATCTACAACCTCTAGTAAAGAATTTATCATCCCATATCCGCGACACATACCACTTTCTCGAAATTCTCAGGAATATAAACATACCACCTAACACAAATGAAGTCCTACTAGCGACTGTGGATGTTGTCTCACTGTACACCAATATACCACACGAGGCAGGCCTTCTTGCCATGGAGTCATTCTTGTCCACAAGACAACAACCAATTCCATCAACAAAATTCCTGTGCGACTTAGCAAGCATTGTATTAAAAAACAATCACTTTACATTCGAAAACAAATTCTACCACCAAAAAAAAGGGACAGCAATGGGAACAAGAATGGCTCCATCGTATGCCAACCTATATATGGGAAAATTAGAAACAGATTTCATTCAAAATTCGATCATGAAACCACATCTTTGGCTGCGTTTTATAGACGATATATTCATCATTTGGACACACTCAGAACAATCCCTGAACACATTTCTCCGCGAACTAAATACTTTCAGTCCACTAAAATTCACCCACTGTATTTCTCGTGATTCAATTACATTCCTCGACACTGACATTACCCTCATAAACCAACAAATTCACACATCAGTTCACTTTAAACAAACCAATAAATTACAATATCTACATTACAATAGCTGCCACCCATCATACGTCAAACGCTCAATACCATATTCACTATCTATCAGAGGTCGTCGAATCTGCAATAACCAAGAATCACTTGATCAATATCACCAAAAAATTAAAAATGCCCTAATACAGAGAGACTATCCAGTGCACCTTGTAAACCGACAACTTAACAAACCAAGATATCCTACACCAACCAACACCCAGAACACAGACACACTCCGCTTCATCACACCTTACTTCCATGGAGCTCACAAACTAAAACAATTAATTGGATAACCTTCCAATTCTTCAAACAAGTACTGAAACCAAAAATCTACTACGTACAGCACCGGCCTTAGTATTTAAACAAAAACCAAACCTCCGCACAATACTATCAAAAAACAAACCTCATCACGAAAATAATAGCCCATCGACTTCATCATCTGGAACCAGCCCCTGTAACCATAAAAGATGCAAAACCTGCCCAATCATTAACTCTGACAACTCAATTCATCCACAAAACTCAACTCAATCATATCATTCTAACTGCAAAACATTCTCATGCATATACATACTAGAATGCCGCCATTGCACATCCTACTACATCGGATCCACCATCAACTCTCTTCACATAAGAATTAACCAACATAGATGCACAGCAAATTCCATAAATTCACATCTGCCCATACCCACACACTGTCGTCACCACCAAACTAAATTCAACGAATGTTTCAGAGTCCGCATCATCAGGTCTTTCACCCCACCCATTAAGGTAATAGAACTCAGAACGTGGGAAACATCTTACATTTGGAATCTGGGCGCCCATCACTCCCCTGGTTTAAATATCATACATTAATCATCTACACAAAGCCATCTATTATCCTATTAATCATAATAATCATTGCATATCAACCACCATCCATCACCAAAAACAATAATAAAAAATAATAAAAAATAAAAAATTAAAATGTATATTCTATGATCATATTTATAATTAATCAACTGACGAGGGCCCATAAAGGGCCGAAATATTTTGTGTTTTTGTATATTTTATAGTAATATTTAAATAAAAAGCCAAAAAATTGGTAATAAAAATATAATTTAATGATTACTTTGTTTTATGAGATATTGCGTTTGATACTAAAAGAAAATTATTGACGATTTTTAGAAATCTTTTCTGTATGTATGTATGTATGTATGTTCCTCCATAACTCTTAAACGAATCATCTGAATTCGATGAAACTTAGTACAAGCACATTAAGCTATACGAGACACAGGATAGGCTAAATAAAAATTTGTTCCGGTTACGCTAAGATGTGGCTGTCATACAACCGAATTGTTCCGCGCGCCGAAATAAAGGTACAGTAGCGGGCTTACTTACTTTCTTCATTTTTAAATACGAATTTCACGCGAGCGAAGCCGGGGGCAGAAGCTAGTTCATTGCAAGTTAAATAAATGCTATTGTAAAATAGGTCAAGAACGAGTCAGGCTCGTAAAGTTATGGTTCCGTATAAAACAAAAATTTCCCACAAATATTACATTTTCGGAAAACCCTGCAGTTATCCTGTAATCTATGGCTTAATACCTACCAATTGACCTGACATTTCATATCCATGAGGTGGGACGACGACATCAAGTACGTCGGCGGAAATCAGTGCTTCTGTACCGCTGAAGGTCGTTAGGACTGGACGAAAATTAGAGAGGCGTATGTCCAGCAGTGTACGCATACACACCGGCTGACTGACGGACAGTTTAAGATTTTCTGAGAATTATTATTTTATTTATTTATATATATATGAGGTATATGAGGAGGTTAAGAACAAAAGGTCAAAAATCCACTTTAGGTTTTTTTTTTCAGAAAACACAAAAAACATTATGGTTCCTAAGCCATTACAGAAATATTTATTTTAATTTCACATAAAAATACCACTAGTAGATATCATTCGTATCATACAAAGATTTTAAAAAAATGTGCAGTAGAATATGGAATACATGGATTTGAATTTTGGATTTGTGCCTTTTTGTACTTTTTTGTTTTTTTTTTTATGGAACCTGACACGGTTGGCTACATCACCTACAACATCCGTGATGTCAGCCCATAACACAGGGTGAACAAGGTGCCATGTCAATGCTTCCCTTCATTTCATGTCGGCTACACTAAACTGGACGGAAAACACGAACTATTTACATAGACGTTTCGACCGACGTTTCGTTCAGTGCGGTGGTACCAACCCGGCCGGGATAAACCCTACCACCTAGTAAGGTAAGAAGGGAAGGGACCTACAGTTTAAAGTGGAATCCGAACCACGGTCAGCCTCCAACGGTCGAGCGGTCACCCATCCGATCACTGACCGCGCTCAGCGTTGCTTAATAACAGTTGACTAACCAACCGCGCCACTGAGCTACCGAGGCTGACGAATTTTCTTATCCCTTAGTCGACTTTTACGACATGCGACGGGGAGAGATGCAGTGGGGCTATTCTTTTTAAGTACCGACCCCACACAGTACAGTGTACTGGAGTAATGGATTTTTTACTTTTTGTTCCACAAGTATACGGATATGTGCCCCACAAAATTACGAAAATAATTGAATATGTTACTTTTAGAACCACAGGGCGGCATAATGCACTGAATGCATGAAATTGGTTTGTATTTGTTGCCTTTTAGATGTAAAGTCATCTAAGAAGAATAATTTAGTGGCGATTTTTTCGGATTTGTTACCTTTTGAACCAATATCACTTTTTGGTAGCTAAAATAAATCGGATTTAAGTACATTTTGATAATTACAAGGAGTGGAAAAATATATATATATATATATATATCTGTCCAAAGTGGAGCTTTTCAACCTAACCTCCTCATATAGGTCCCGGAGTCCCGGCACGAGTTAAATTAAGTCCCAGTAATTTCGCAAACTGTCAATTTTCGCACTACTCCCTACAGCATGATAACAACTAGGCTTACTGCACCTACAGTACGATCGATACGTACTCCCACTGTGTTGGTACTCAGCTTAGAGGTGTGCGGATTAAGTGCATTCTCTCTTCGAAACTCAGCGCGGCAGCACGAACAGGCATCGAACCATGGACTTTCTGGGCAAGAAGTACAAGTACTCGAAGGGCGACAGCCTGGAGGAATTCTTTAAGGCTGTTGGTAAGGAGTTTTGTTTTATTTTAATGATTATATATTTTTTTCTTTTAAATAATGCTTTCATTGGGACTTTTTATATTTTTTTCAATATCTTTCAAATAGTGTTTATGTGCGATTTTTATTTATAAAAAAAAAATTTCAAAGTAACTAGGTATGTATTTGAAATATATTTTTTTTATACTATAGAATTTTTATTTATAATTAAAAAACAAAATAAACATAAACTAATGTAAACTAAAAATTCAATAATATTAAATACAAATACGCATACAGGTTGAGAAATGTCAATTTCCTCTAAAATTAAAAAAAATAGTAAAATATAAGAATTTATTGTATCCACCTTAATAATGGGAATTACTTATATGCACTTTGAAATCTATACACGGTGTTGCAACCCAAACCGTAAAACCCGAAAGGGGGTGATTCTGTAAGTGAAATAGAACAACTTTTGTTATAAGACTTTTTAATTTGAAGAAAAAAACATTTTTTTTTCTTAATACAATTTGAGAATAGGTGGGTATTTAAAATTTGTATGGGAAAAATATTTGTTTTGTTTAAAAAACAATTTTTCACCACGGAAGTGGTTTAGTTTCACATATAGAATAACTCGTCAACTGTATTGCACATTATCCCTACCTATGGACGGAACACTTTGGTCTTCAAGTAAATCCCTCCAAATCACAGGTTATGATAGTGGGCAGCAGCAAACTTCTGTCTAAAATAAACAGAGGCAATCTGCCGGCTGTGCTTTATGATTATGACGGTGCCATAATTTCTTAGAATACAGCAGTCAAGAACCTCGGAGTTGTAATGGACGACACTCTTTGTTGGGTCCAGCATGTCAGTGGGGTGTGCAAGAAGCTCTACGGTGCTATGCATTCCCTGAAGCAACTCAATAGATTCATACCGGTGAAAACCAAAATTACGCTGGTACAATCCCTCGTTCACCCCATTCTAGATTATGGTGATATATGTAATCTTAATTTAAACGAAAAGTTTCTCAATAAGTTGGATCTATTTTCGGACTGCGTAAATACGACCATATCTCTGCCTATCGTGACCAACTTGAGTGGCTCCCTATTCGTCAGCGTCGGAACATGCATGCCCTATCTCTTCTCTTCTCAATTCTGAACGACCCCAATGCTCCCTCCTATCTCCGAGAGAGATTCGTCTATCTCTCGTCCCACGGCGTACCGCTAAGGTCAGCTGATAATCTTTTGCTTCTTATTCCTCCCCATAGCTCCTCCAGCTATTCCGAATCTTTCACCGTCATGACAGCGCGCCTGTGCAATCAGCTCCCACCCGGAATTAGAGCGTCCCCTTCACTCACCGTTTTCAAAAAACATTTAAAGGTACTATACCTCTCAAAGGAATAATTGGTGTATAACATATTTTTTTTTATATGAATATGTTTATGTAATAGTTTAAGTATTTTAAGTATGGAGTATTTATATTATTTAATATACTTACATATATAAGTACGTCTCTATGTATTAATATGTAGTTTTTTTATCTATGTTCATGTATGTATGTAATATTATAGTGTTATTTTAGGCGTCCAAGTTATCTTTGTTGTTTTTTTTTCGTTAATTTATTAATATGTTATTTATTAGTTAAGTGTTGTTTCTTTAAATACCTACAATAAATGTTGTAATATATGTTATAATGTTGTAATGTTGACCGGCAGAGATTGCCTTAGGTAATAAATCCGGCATTTGTTATATAGAATTTATATGAAACAATAATATTAAATAAATAAATAAATGTCAGTTAAAAATATTACGGGGGCTTCCTTGCAAATTTGGCCAATCCTGTAAATATTACAAGAACCGACACGCTCTGTTTTGTTTATCACTTCCATTTTCTAATAATAATAAAATTAATTGTACTTAATGAAATTCTGATTTCATTTAATTCTGCATAACAGTTATATTTATTTGCTGTCGGTATAATGCATTTTTTTTATTAAACACATTGTTATAACAATTTTAAAATATTGGTGCTAGATTTTTTTAAACTGGTGTTTCAATATTAAACATTCAATAATCCGATAAATCCTTAGATGTATGTACATCTAAGATCCGAATATATGTACCGGTTATAAACGGTTTAGTTTGAAGATTAGTTAAATTTTTTTTTTTTTTTTTGCATTTTACAGTGGTGAGTTTGAAGTCGCTTCACTGTTACACATATAAATAGTTTTCTTTTCAATTGTAAAATGAGCTATTGAGCTATGAGCTATTGAGCAGAGCAATGAAGTAAGTATCTATAAAAAATGGACTAAGTAGCTATTAAGTAATCTGTGTCCATGGGCCATGCGAAAAATAGAAGAAATATTGAAATTAAAAGAGAAATTAAAACTACATATAAAACAAAAATTAAGTAAACTAAAACAAACAAACCTTAAAAATAATTTAACCTCTCGAGAGACTGCCACGAACCGGGTTGACCTACCGCCAGAGTCATAGAGCAATTCCCTCGACGGCCTCAGTTCGCTAGATTAAAAATTTAATCCAAAAAGATGCCGACGAGGGGAAAATTCCCATTACCAGCCTCGATAGCTCAGTGGTGCAGACAGTCAACTGTCGCTATTGAATGTTAAGCAACGCTGGGTGCGGTCAGTACTTGGATGGGTGACCGCTGACCGTTGGAGGCTGACCGAGGTTCGGATTCCTCGTAAAACTGTAGGTCCCTTCCCTCCTAATCTTACTTGGTGGTAGGGTTTAACCCGCCCGGGTTGGTACCACCGCACTGAATGAAACGTCGGTCAAAACGGCTATGTAAATAGTTTGTGTTTTCCGACCAGTTCAGTGTAGCCGGCACGATCAAAAGGGGAAGCACTGACATGGCACCTAGTTCACCCGGTGTTATGGGCTGACATCACGGACGTTGTAGGTGATGTAGCCAACCGAGTCAGTTTCCATAAAAAAAAAAAAAACAAAAAAAATTACCTCGCTGCACCGCCGGGCTGACTCGTCGCAGGAGGTACGATCGGGCCCGGCAGTCACCCGAGGATCTGCAGAGCCGTGATCAGTGGCGGTGGCGGTGCTACACCAAATGTATACGTCAGTGACATCAATTTTGCGAGGCCTCTTTCATTTCCCAGTCAGTAAGGGATATGATTCCCTTCTTATATATTACTAGGTGGTAGGGTGTAACCCGCCCGGGTTGCTACCACCGCACTGAATGAAAGGTCGGTCGAAACGTCTATGTAAATAGTTTGTGTTTTCCGTCCAGTTCAGTGTAGCCGGCACGACCGAAGGGAAGCACTGACGTGGCACCAATTTCACCCGGTGTTATGGGCTGACATCACGGATGTTGTAGGTGATGTAGTCAACCGTGTCAGTTTCCATAAAAAAAAAAAAAAGAAAACGATCAACTGAATGAGACTGATGTATGACTGATGTATGTATGATGAATGATGATGTAGTCAAAACTTTAAAAAAAATTATCTGTTTTTGATCTTGCTCTCAAGCTGTATTTTCAATCGACTGTAGGCGGTATTATTATATGGATAGCCACTAAATGCTTGTAAAAAAGATTATGAAGAAAAAACCCTGCGAAGTTTCTTACCGGTTCTTCTTCATGGGTGTAATCGAACCGGATAGAACAAATTGTAACTAATTCGTGTACAGTCATGCTGTCTAACGAATGCTTAATAAACAATACAATACAATACAATGAGTATTTGAGTTTTATTGCTAATCAAATATTGACAAAAATTACATGAACAATCACAAATTAAAATATATAACCCAACAAGCAATAGCCCAAAGTGTGCGACCATACTTTGATGCGAATTTTTGGGATCGCGCGATCCCAAAGGGAATCAGCTAGGGTAAAGGAATTTTTGCGAGGCCCCCTCAGGCGCGAGCCCGCGCCGCCGTCTCGTCGCGGCGGTCTCGCTGAGACGTCGCCGACGACGCCTAGCGCCGCCACTGGCCGTGATCACATTTTGTATCACGTTTTAGATCTTCCAGTATTTAGTTAGGTGTCCCCGCAGGTGTGTCAGAAGCGTTATCTCTGCCGACCCCACTGGGAAGCCGCCGTGACGTTATGTTATCCCAACCAGGTGCTACGACCGACACCACACCCACGACGCTGGCCAAAGACTTCGCCGCGCCCGTAACGGAGCTGGTGAAGAATGGTGACGGAACCTTCACGCTGACCGTCGGGACCCCGACAGCGTCCATGGTGCGCACCTTCACACCGGGACAGCCTCTCGACGAGGAGATGTGGGGGGCACAGGTAGGCACCACCGTAGTCTATAATATCCCTTGCTCAGGGTAACCACAATATCCCGCGGAAACTTTAAACATTTGGACCCCTGAAATGTTTAAAGATCGAACGGAATGTCGGAAGACCACCCGCCAGGTGAGACGAGTGACGGACGACACATCAAGCACGTAGGCTGAAGCAGTTGTTCCCTACAGCTTAAGGCCAGGAGGACTGGAGGCAAATTTGACAGGCTATGTCCAGCAGTGGACGCATATACGCTGACGCATAAACGGTTTGTCAGCCCCGGTAGATCTGTGGTGCGAGCGGTCGCGAGGTCCGCACTCGGCTGGGCGAGCGTTCGACCGTTTTGGAGGCTGACCGTGGGTAGGTCTCTTCCCTTCTTGCCTCACTATATAGGTGGTAGATTTTAACCCGCCCGGCGGCGGCGCGCGGCGCCCGGGCGAGACCACACTGTACTGCATATTTTCAATATTCTACGATGATTCTATCTATCTGTGAAAATACCTCCAAAATTTATAATTAAGTATTCGGACAAAATGAAAAGCCGAAACAATAAATATCTCGAAAGTATTTGTTTCATAAAAAACATTTTTTGTTTGTCATTTTCGTCTCCAAATAGCCTGGGCAACTTTTTATACATTCTGTATATCCTCGGTTAGATATACTTACTTGAATCTGTATTTTCCACTCATCATCTTGACCCTATTGATTGCTGCAGAGAACACTTGATAATGATAATAACTCAGGTATCTAATCACTTCAAATGCACTCGGCATTTGAACAATCTCACAGATTCATTTAGAGACTAGACGGCCAGTTTCTATTGATTTAGGTCACACACATACAGAGGGTCGAAGCGGCTACTTAGGTAGTTCGTGCCTTCCGTCCAGTTCCAGGTGTAAAACTGTAGGTCCCTTCCCTTCTCGCTTCCCTTGCCCCTTACTAGGTGTAAGATACCACCGTACTGGATGTAAGATGGCCGCATAGCAGCCTCGGCTGTGTTCTCCTCTAGTCCAGTATAGCCAGCAATCCAGGGAAGTCTCCGGTATGGCACCTACCTTCTCGGAGATGATATTGGCATGTCGGAGCATGCGCTTTGGCCCCTCCGTCTCAGCCACCCATACCGGATTACATAAAAAAAAATAAGTTCAGTGTAGTCGGTACGACTTAAGAGAAGCACTGTCATGCACAAATGATGCCGCCATTAGGTATGTCAGGTAAAAAAAAACACAAAGAAATAAACTTCTCTAATTAATAAATTAAATTAAAAATTAAATTACTCATATTGCACGCATTTTATGTCATGTTTCAGTTCAAGACAGTGTTCACGCTTGATGCCAACAAGCTGACCCAGGTGCAGACTCCGTCCAACGGCAAGGTGGTCACTATCCTCAGGGAATTTACACCGACCAGCATGACTGCGGTCAGTTTTACATACTATTTTAGCACTTTGTCCTTAGGTACCACTAATAGTTACCCATGTAACTAAACTCAACGTCAAGCGGAAACCAGGGAGTAGGCCAGTTTATGACTACCCAGGGAAAAATTTGAAAAAAATCGGAGTCATTTGTTTTTTATAATAAATGAGCATTTTTTGTAAAAACGTTGAAAATTTACATCTCGTACAACATTTTAGGTACTTACTAAGACTACAAATTTGCAAATATCAAATCTTTATATTGGAAACCTAAATAACTCTGCTATTGATAACTATCCCAAATAAAACCAGAATGCCTGTAGTTTTACCAAAAAAATATTCAATAAAAAAAATTTCTAAAAAAATTCATGACTCAGATTTTTGCTCTTATTTTTCCTGGGTAATCTGGCCTACTTCCTGGTTCCCGCTTGACGTTGAGTTTTGGGACTTTGGGTTTGGGACACGTGTGTATAATCCATAACACCTTTTTAGGAGGATAAAATTGAATTCGGCCAGACTTACCATTGATTTAGAATGCCTCGACAGCCTCGATAGCTCAGTGGTGCAGACAGTCAACTGTCGCTATTGAATGTTAAGCAACGCTGGGTGCGGTCACTACTTGGATGGGTGACCGCTGACCGTTGGAGGCTGACCGAGGTTCGGATTCCTCGTAAAACTGTAGGTCCCTTCCCTCCTAATCTTACTTGGTGGTAGGGTTTAACCCGCCCGGGTTGATACCACCGCACTGAATGAAACGTCGATCTAAACGGCTATGTAAATAGGTTGTGTTTTCCGACCAGTTCAGTGTAGCCGGCGCGATCAAAGGGGTAAGCACTGTCATGGCACCTAGTTCACCCGGTGTTATGGGCTGACATCACGAACGTTGTAGGTGATGTAGCCAACCGTGTCAGTTTCCATAAAAAAAAAATGCATTTTCAGGGTTCCGTATCTGTACGGAAGCCTATTACTAAGCCTACGCCGCCGTCTGTCTGTCTGTCCAAGGGATATACCTTTTGAACCGTAATAAATAAGTAACGGATTGCATTTTTCGCAGAATATGTGTTATTATGGCGAATGTCCTAACAAATAACAAAAATACATTACAAAAAGTAACAAATTAAGGGGTTCCCCATACCATGCTCAGTGCACAGTGCTTCCCTTCGGCCGTGTCGGCTACACTGAACTGGACGGACTATTTGCAGAGACGTTTCAACCGACCTTTCATTCAGTAATTATTGTTTTATCACTGAATGAAACGTCGGTCTAAAAGGCTATGTAAATAGTTTGTGTTTTCCGACCAGTTCAGTGTAGCCGGCACGATCAAAGGGGGAAACACTGACATGGCACCTAGTTCACCCGGTGTTATGGGCTGACATCACGGACGTTGTAGGTGGTGTAGCCAACCGTGTCAGTTTCCATAAAAAAAAACAAAAATAAAATCATTGCATCATTGAAATCATATAGATTGAGAAAATTGTATTTTTAAACGTTAATTTGCTTTCCACGCGGTGGGAGTGAATAGCCCAAAACATACAACTATCAAAATTATACTCCAAACAAGTTGCTAATCGAATTAAGATTATGTATAGAATATATTACGTAATTATACGTTTGCATACGGAATTCCGAACTGCTTCTCATTATGCAAATCTTCTGTTACAAATATTTCAATTACCATTCATCATTGACCATCGAAATATAACCGGAAATGCCCTAGCACTTGTAATAGTTTATTGTACCTAGCTGGTAACTAGGTAGGTACGCATTAATTAACCGACTTCAATAAAGGAGGAGGTTCTATGTTCGGCTGTATGTATTTTTTTTTATGTATGTTCAGCAATATCTTCCCCAATTGTGAACCGATTTCGATGATTCTTTTTGTGTTCGGTTCAGTCTAGCTCCAGGGTGGTCCCATTTTTGGTCAAGATCGGATTGGATCGCGAGGCCGAAGGCCGAGCGATTCCGCCGAGTACATTAATAGCAAATAAAAATTACTAAAAAAACTGTGAAATAAAAAACTATTTAAAAAAATATAAAAAACGCCTTCAAAAATGTATGAAATAAAAAAAAAAATCGAACCCTAGAGTTGAAGGCGGTGGTGCTAAAGCAAGCAAAAATAATAACCGACCGCCTTCAACTCTAGGGTTCGATTTTTTTTTTTTTTTCATACATTTTTTTTTAATACTAGCTTTTGCCCGCAAGGAAATGTCTTTATAATGCAATTATAATAATAATCTATTACAAGTACTAAGAACCCACCAACTCCGTTTAGGCCGATTTTACAGTAAGACGAAAAAACTAGACCTCGATAAATAGCCGCCCATACAAACTAGGTAGGTACAAGGGAGCTGGAAAGAATGTTAATTTTTCTTTGCGATTCACTCTGGATTGGACTGTGTGTGTTACTACTTTTTTAACCGACTTCAAAAAAGGAGGAGGTTCTATGTTCGGCTGTATGTATTTTTTTTTATGTATGTTCAGCAATATCTTCCCCAATTGTGAACCGATTTCGATGATTCTTTTTGTGTTCGGTTCAGTCTAGCTCCAAGGTGGTCCCATTTTTTTTTGGTCAATATCGGATGGGAAAGCGAGGCGGAATCGCGAGGCCGAAGGCCGAGCGATTCCGCCGAGTACATTAATAGCACATAAAAATTACTAAAAAAACTGTGAAATAAAAAACTATTTAAAAAAATATAAAAACCGCCTTCAAAAATTTATGAAATAAAAAAATAAAAAATCGAACCCTAGAGTTGAAGGCGGTGGTGCTAAAGCAAGCAAAAATAACCGACCGCCTTCAACTCTAGGGTTCGATTTTTATTTTTTTATTTCATACATTTTTGAAGGCGGTTTTTATATTTTTTTAAATAGTTTTTTTTATAGAAATGGATTTGGCGAGTTTTGGAACTATATGACTCATATACTCATATTGTAACTAGTTGTTAATACTATTTTAACGTTTGAGACTCAAAGGGTAGGTACGCATTTATTTCGCGTGAAATTCGTATTTTAAAAGGCAGATACAATCGGTTTGTATGAGAGCCACACTCGGAGCCACATCTTAGCGTAGCCTGAACTGCATTTTATTTAGCCATCCTGTGTCACGCACGTGTATAGTTAAAGCTAGAAACTCATTGGGCCCACGTACGCCACACACGCGAATCTGGGCGCGTCGTCGGTCTCCATACATTTTATATGGAAGAGTGCAGCGCGCAGTTTCATTGCGCCCACGCCACCCTACGCTACGCGACACACTGCGTGCAGCACTCTTCCATATAAAATTTATCGAGACCGACGCGCCCACGTAGCGCGTGCGTAGCGTACGTGGGCCCAATGAGTTTCTAGCTTAAATGTGCTCGTACTGTAAGTTTCATCGAATTCGGATGATCGGTTTAAGAGTTACGGAGGACCGTACATACATACATACATACAGAAAAGATTTCTAAAAATCGCTAATTTAGTTTTAGTAACATACACAGATATCCCGTACGGGACCCTAAAAAGTTGTATTTTTCATAATTTTTTTTATTTTATCATTTTAGTATTGTTACCTAGTTTTTATTTTTATCAAAATTTTTATAGTTCGTGTACTTACTGAAGCATATATTATGTACGTATGACAAGTTGTTTTTTTACAGACCACAAATGAGATACCTATGTAAGTGTTTTGTGTTACAGACCAACACAGTGAGCGGCTGGGGAGGCAAGTGTGTCCGACACTACGAGGCTGCTTAAATGTAATATTTCATAATTTATTAACATTATGTAATTTTCAATAAAAACCTATACCGTTAACATTAACACGCTTTTGTTTCATTCGATTTGTGCGCCTGTATAAACACATCACGCAATATAAGATACAGTCTCATATCATCTGGGAGTACTCTTTCGAGCAGGCGTTTTGAGAACAATCGAAAGATTGCTCTAAATGGGTGTCTTCACTCTATAGAGCCTAGACAGCAGTCCGCAAAACTGCTAGCATGGCGCCTAACTGAGCGTGATTTTGCGGGGTGATTTTGGCTTTATCGACTGTAAATGTTAGTTTACATTATAAAAACCATCGATAATAAAAACTATTGTTCTTACAGAGACATAGATCCGATATAGTACTGTGTGGGGCCGGTACTTTAAAAGAATAGCCCCACTGCATCTCTCCCCGTGTATGTCGTAAAAGGCGACTAAGGGATATGACCCCCTTCTTATATTACTAGGTGGTAGGGTTTAACCCGCCCAGGTTGGTATCACCGCACTGAATGAAAGGTCGGTCCAAACGGCTATGTAAATAGTTTGTGTTTTCCGTCCAGTTCAGTGTAGCCGGCACAACCGAAGGGAAGCACTGACGTGGCACCAAGTTCACCCGGTGTTATGGGCTGACATCACGGATGTTGTAGGTGATGTAGCCAACCGTGTCAGTTTCAATAAAAAAAATAAAAAATAAATAAACTGTGATCATAAAAAATTCCGTCTACGGATATAAAGTAGGTAACATTGTTAACCTATCTCAATTAAATCCTTTTGAAGCTCGTTTTGAAAGTGCATAGGTACTTAATCATTCGATTACGTAAGTGTGCGGGCATTTCTTTCGAGGAAGTCGAGGTGTATATCCTCCAAAAACACCGATTTATATGTACCTTTACAGAACCGGTAAACTCTGGTTGCGCTGGGTCCGCTCTCCCTGCTCATATATTTCCCCCCAAGTACAGGTTCGGGTCCTTCAAGAGGGGCGTGAATGGGCACCTGTCAGGCCGGCATGGCATTTGCAACCCCCGAATACGACCGAATGTCAATCGACGCCATATGTCGAGCTTACAATAAAAAAAATCCCTAAAGGTCAAAGAACTTCTAAAATCATTGCTCCGTGGTAGTTACGGAACCTTGAGCGAGTCCAATCCAAGGTACCTTTTTGCGAGCGGATTAGATTGTTCAAAATTCGAAATAATGTAACAATATTTTTAAATAATT
This sequence comes from Nematopogon swammerdamellus, assembly GCA_946902875.1. Lineage (NCBI taxonomy): Eukaryota > Metazoa > Arthropoda > Insecta > Lepidoptera > Adelidae > Nematopogon > Nematopogon swammerdamellus. Next base: position 15,644,170 of record OX336356.1, read on the forward strand.
TACCCAATCTTTATACAACCAAATCGCCACTCGGTATAAACTCCTTCAAATAGGAAGTAGGCTTATACTGTTTCTTCAACCCTTCTCTTCCGGCAAAGTATGGAAAAATGTCCGTAGTAGGTAGGTAAAATATCCCAGTCCTGTTAAAATCCGTGCGCAGTCCAAGAACATTCGTGACGCGTTCGCCATCATAGCAGTTTCCTCTCCTAGCATCCTGAACGGAGTTGCATCTGGTCGCCTGAAATCCCCCAGGATTCTCCACCGCCATCCACCAGTACAGAAACGCCTTGAAATGGCTGCAAATGTTCAGACACGGCAGAAGAAACTTCAGTGCCGAGCTGGGTTGGAATTCGCCGCCGTTTGCATAGAAATCGACGTGCCCCATCGGCTGAGAAGTTCCAAGGCCATCTATGTTCGTGTGAAGGATATCCACATGATATGCAAGCGAAGGTCTGATGGATCCAGGAACGAGGTGGCGAAAACAGGGTCCCGCTGGATCCAGGCCGGTCAGACGAAATGGTTTCTTCCCGGTTCGTTGGTGCAGGCGTTCAGCAGCAAACGCGGCCGAATGACTGCCAAGACTAATGCCTATTAGTTCTAGGGTCTCGGGACGGAGACCAGCCTTGACCAGATCTGCTAAGAAGTCCCCCATTAGAATCCCAACTGGTTTGGCGAGTCTTGCTGCCCTGGAAGTTAGAAGGTTGTGTTAAAAATATATACATCACAATATGATACACGGTTAAATTCCGTGATAAAGGGCGATAGGCTAGCCACGACCTTGGCACAGTGCTTCTAAGTGCATGCAGCAGCATTTTTTACTTATTGCTTGTTAGTTTTTTTTTAATGTAAACTGACACGGTTTGGCTACACTACGTCAGCCCATAACATATTTTTTGAACTAGGTGCCATGTCAGTGCTTCCCTTCGGTCGTCGTCGTCGTCGTTATCTTGTCCTAATACTTTACTAAAAGCGGTGGTCGGTGTTGTGCTGTAATTTAACAGAGTTCTTGCAGTCCAACATCGATTACTCTGTTCATCCCGATTGTCGGAATACTGCGTGATGATGAATGTGGCTTTTGTATGTATGTATGCCAGTGTATGTAATTGTTTGCACCTGAATTATTCGAAAAAACTCATTTATGCACGCCTGTGTTTGCAAGCACAGAAGACACCTAGTAAGTATGAGGCTGGTCTTTAGAATCATCGATCGATGTTTAGAATATCTGCCTAGTGACCAGAAAAAATGCGAGATATACGATCAACGGCCTTCACCAATGTCAGCGGGATCTCTGAACCGTGTCAACAAATTGGTTTCTACTGATGATCATTCACGAATTACGTGTGGTGAGGTGACCACAATTTATTGAATGTACAATTCACCTACATATGTATGTATAGCTTTAGCCCGCGGCTTCGCTCGCGTGTAAGTAAGCCCGCTACCGTGATTTTATTTCGGCGCGCAGACCAATTCGGTTTCTATGAGAGCCACATCTTAGCGTAACTGGAAGTAAATTTTATTTAGCCTATCTTGTGTCACGTATAGTAAAATGTTCTTGTACTAAGTTTAATTGAACTCGGATGATCGGTTTAAGAGTTATGGAGGAACATACATACATACAGAAAATATTTCTAAAATTGTCAATTTAGTTTTAGTATTATATTAGACTAGCTGAGCCCGCGGCTCCGCTCGCGTGAAATTCGTATTCCAAAGAAGAATGTAAGTAACTAAGGGCGAGGCCGAAGGCCGAGCTGCGTTCAGGTAATCGATAAACCTTCTTAAAGAAAGTAACTAACTAAGGGCGAGGCCGAAGGCCGAGCTGCTTTCAGGTAAACGATAAACCTTTCTCAAATAAAGGAAGTAAGTAAGGGCGAGGCCGAAGGTCGAGCTGCGTTCAGGAAGACGACAAACCTTCTGGAAGAAAGGAAGGAACTAAGTGCGAGGCCGAAGGCCGAGCTGCGTTCAGGTAAACCAAAAACCCTCTTCCGCCTTCGGGCCTCGCCCTTAAAGACTTCCTTTCTTCAATAGAATATAATATCGTTTACTCAATCTATTTATTTCATATAAATAAAAAAGTAATATTAATAACTAAAGAATTAAACCTACCTAACAAACATTAAAATAACTATCAAAACGGGCATTTTCAAATGTTCTTAGAGCACTTGCGGCATTACCCCGCTGGATGGCAAGGCTTATCCTTTGAATGAAGTACATAAGCCCTTGATGACGGGACACCAGTTGCGTCAACCAGCTCAAGCCTCTTTTGGCTTCACTGCTCCACGGACCGAGGGTTTCAACCGCAAACGCAACAAATTCGAAATCTTGAATTATATTTCTATATTTGCTGCGTTGGAGGCTCTCCGCCCCAGCCTCGGCCGCGCCAGCCGCTCTTGAAGATGTCCTAACGTGACTTGGAGCCAATGTGAGAACAAAAGTGGCGTCCCACATCAAAGAACTACCCTTAGTCCATGGCACTAAGGTGATAGCATCGGGCCTCTTGCCATCCAGCCGGGAATAACCGCGAGGTTCTAGGATGCACGGTATATTTGCCGTTAGAAGCGTGGACTTTATAATAAAATTTAAATAAAATTAACTCAATCTTAATATTAATTAACTTTATTCGAGATGGTTTAGCTTCTTCCTGAACGCAGCTCGGCCTTCGGCCTCGCCCTTAGTTACTTGCTTTCTTCGAGATGGTTTATCATTTGTCAGAACGTAGCTCGGCCTTCGGCCTCGCCTTAGTTGCTTACTTTCTTCAAGATGGTTTAGCTTCTTCCTGAACGCAGCTCGGCCTTCGGCCTCGCCCTTAGTTACTTGCTTTCTTCGAGATGGTTTTTCAATTATCCGAACGTAGCTCGGCCTTCGGCCTCGCCTTAGTTACTTACTTTCTTCAAGATGGTTTAGCTTCTTCCTGAACGCAGCTCGGCCTGCGGCCTCGCCCATAGTTACTTACTTTCTTCTCGGCCTTCGGCCTCGCCTTAGTTACTTACTTTCTTCAAGATGGTTTAGCTTCTTCCTGAACGCAGCTCGGCCTGCGGCCTCGCCCATAGTTACTTACTTTCTTCGAGAAGGTTTATGGTCTTCCAGAATAGAGCTCGGCCTTCGGCCTCGCCCTTAGTTACTTATTTTCTTCAAGAATGTTTTTCTTCTTCCTGAAATCAGCTCCGCCTTTCGCCTCGCCCTTAGTCACTTTCATCGAGAAAGAATATCGTTTACGTGAGCGCAGATCCGCCTTCGGGCCCGCCTTTAGTTACTTACTTTCTTTTTTTTAAATACGAATTTCACGCGAGCGAAGCCGCGGGCAACAGATATATAAATTTTTTTGCACCAATGACAGCGACATAACTTCGACTTTCAATTATTATTTTTATTTATCAAACAATTTGTCACCGGCCAGCTCACGTCGAGATGACAGTTCTCCGTTGTCAACATGACATTTAAAATTGTTTTTACCTTTACTTTGGACTACGTGATTTTAAACGCGCAATAATGTTTATAATTGTTAATTTTTTTTTATTTTTGTTAAATTTTTTTACGTATTATGTTAACCCGGCATATAAACTGCCACTATACAAAGTTTCGTCTAATTCCGTTCAGTGGTTTTTGCGTGATGCGCGTACAGACAAACAAACAAACAAACAAACAAACAAAAATTTTAAAAACTGTTCTAACATGTTCAGTATCTCATTTTAAGCCACCCTGGTTAGTTTTTTTCCGAATACATTCAATGTACAGACTTTCTTACCTCTACGATTTTATTATATGTATGTTCTAACATGTTCAGTATCTCATTTTAAGCCACCCTGGTTAGTTTTTTTCCGAATACATTCAATGTACAGACTTTCTTACCTCTACGATTTTATTATATGTATAGATAGATATACATATAAGTCTACAAACTCAGTATCTCCTAAAACAAATTAACTTACTCCATCCCTTCCTTACAGATTTATTATTAGTAAAAATATAAAATAAAATAAGTATAATAAATAAATATGCAGATGACGACGTTTAACAGACCTGCGCGACGACGTCGCCGTGCAGTCCGGCGGATACGGAGCTCTCCGAGATGGGGGTGGTGGTGGCCTACGTGTCTAGTACCACCACCTATCGCTCGTAGCTTGCCTCGCGTCGTCCCGGAGAGCTCCGTAGCCACGGCCTGCACCCGCCGGCGTGCTTGGAGGCTTGTCTCCCGCCGCCGGCGGCGGTATTACCGTATTTAATTTTTATATTAATTTTGTGTATTTATGTGACTTTTTTGTAGAATATATATAAAATTAATGTAAAATTTTCAATATGTGAAATAAAGAATATAATAATAATATTGATGTATGTATACTATTTGAATTGCAATGGTGATAGTGGCTGGTCGGAGCGTGCGCTTTGGCCCCTTTGACTCAGCCACTCATACCGGATTACATAAAAAAACGCTCTCCTTTTGGTTTCGCCATAGTCAGGTAAAATCAACGACATTCTACTTTTTATTTCGTGGGGTAAAAAGGTATACTCAATCATGCATACATACATATCACACTCTGTGTGACGATCGGGGCAAGCAGATTAATCGCTGTTGTGCTGCAAGTACTCTACCGCCACGTTTAGTAAATAAATCAACAAGGTAACTATCAAGCAGCAACCACCTGCTGCATAATTAGGAAAAGGGTCGTGCCAAGATGAGAGATGGCTACCCTGTCGCCCTTTAACACGTCATCTCGTCCTTATCCATTATAGTCGCATTTTACGGCATGAACACATTAATAATAAATAGGAGGATTAGCAGAGGCGGACTAGCAGCCTTAGCCGCCCTAGGCCGTTTAGCCCCTTTCAAGTTTACAGCATAGATACAAATGTGAAGTTGTATGAAAATCAGTATTGCGTTCGGTTCAACCTGCCAAAAATATATTAGGTATTTCTCGGCTTATTTTACATATAGTAAAAGTACTTTTTACAAGTTTTACGGCAATATTGACCTTATAGTCATAGCAAAATTATTTTTTCCGCGTAAGTAGTGCGTCATCACCTCCGCCGCGCCGCGTCAGTACTTGGATAGTCAGTACTTGGTAGCTCGACCGTTGGAGGCTGACCGCGGTTCGGATTCCACGTAAAGCTGTAGGTCACTTCCCTTCTTACCTTACTAGGTAGTAGGGTTCAACCCGCCCGGGTTGATACCACCGCACTGAAAGAAACGTCGGTCGAAACGGCTATGTAAATAGTTTGTGTTTTCCGTCCAGTTCAGTGTAGCCGGCACGACCGAAGGGAAGCACTGACATGCTAGTTCACCCGGTGTTATGGGCTGACATCACGGATGTTGTAGGTGATGTAGCCAACCGTATCAGGTTTCATAAAAAAAAACCTGCCAAAATCACCGCAGTCAGGTAAAAAGGTATACTCACACAGGATATAATTGCACAAATATGAAAACCGACTGTAGCTGAATAACATTGTAATTCCTATTGTAGTAGGACTCGGCCATTACAAGATTGTGCGGTAAGTCGTTGCTTTCGAGGTATCCGCCGAAGTACACCAAGGTTCTCTTCCCGGCGAAGTCGACGTTGGGGTCCTTGATCACGCCAGCGGCCGCTTGAGGGAATCTGTACCCTTTCCTGTAGGTCTTAGGGCCCAAATTACCACGGTGCACTGTCACGTACATAGTCTTTAGTGTCTTGGGCGAGATGGTGATGGAACTGTTCCAGCCTGGACCTGTGCAGAAGGGTATGAAAACAAAAAATCATACATACGTCTGTTTTACAGATACTATCACGGACGCTGCTCTGCGGAACTAGCATCCCTTATTCCCTGCCACCAGTCCTATCTCCGCATGACTCGTCGCAGAGAGACTCAGCACCCTTTTGTTGTTGACATTGGGCTTTTGAGAACCCATCGGTTCTCTAAATCGTTTCTTTGTCGCACCGCTACAGTATGGAACTGTCTTCCGGCGAGTGTATTTCCTGAATCCTTTAACCTGGGTGTCTTCAAGCGTCGTATTAACGGGCTAGACAGCCTAGCAACAGTCCGCAAATCTGCTGTCATGGCACCTAACTGAGCGTGGTTTCGCGAGGAGAGGTGATTTTGGCTCTGTCGACTGCACCAATGGTCTCTCGGAACAGCCACCCATGCTGGTTCACATAAAAAAAATTTAAATAAAACTAAATATACATACATACATATCCCACGCTGAATCCCGACAATCGGGGTAAGCAGAGTAATCGGTGTTGTGCTGCGAGAACTCAATCAAATTACAGCACAACACCGACCACCACGTTTTGCAAAGTATTCGAACAAGATTCAATCGATCAAGCAGCAAGTAAGGCACGCAGACCCACCTGCTGCATGTCTCGGTGGAACTACCGTGCCAAGGTGAGAGGTGGCGAGCCTATCGCCCTTTAGCTCGGCATCTTGTCCTTATCCCTTAGTCGCGTTTTACGACATGCACGGGGAGAGATGCAGTGGGGCTATTATTTTCAAGTACCGACCCCTCGCGGTACAAAAAAATCAATTCAATAATATGCACATCGTCAGCCTCGATAGCTCAGTGGTGCAGACATTCTTTTTTTTTTTTTTTTTTTTTTTTTTTATGGAACCTGACACGGTTGGCTACATCACCTACAACATCCGTGATGTCAGCCCATAACACAGGGTGAACTAGGTGCCATGTCAGTGCTTCCCTTCATTTCATGTCGGCTACACTAAACTGAACTGAAAACACGAACTATTTACATAGCCGTTTCGACCGTCGTTTCGTTCAGTGTGGTGGTACCAACCCGGCCGGGATAAACCCTACCACCTAGTAAGGTAAGAAGGGAAGGGACCTACAGTTTAACGTGGAATCCGAACCACGGTCAGCCTCCAACGGTCGAGCGGTCACCCATCCAATCACTGACCGCGCTCAGCGTTGCTTAATAACAGTTGACTAACCAACCGCGCCACTGAGCTACCGAGGCTGACGAATTTTCTTATCCCTTAGTCGACTTTTACGACATGCGACGGGGAGAGATGCAGTGGGGCTATTCTTTTTAAGTACCGACCCCACACGGTACCATTCAACTGTCGCTATTGAATGTTAAGCGTGCGTGCCATCCCATACCAATGGGTGCGGTCAGTACTTGGATGGGTGACCGCTGACCGTTGGAGGCTGACCGGGGTTCGGATTCCTCGTAAAACTGTAGGTCCCTTCCCTCCTAATCTTACTTGGTGGTAGGGTTTAACCCGCCCGGGTTGATACCACCGCACTGAATGAAACGTCGGTCTAAACGGCTATGTAAATAGTTTGTGTTTTCCAACCAGTTCAGTGTAGCCGGCACGATCAGCCGGAAGCACTGACATGGCACCTAGTTCACCCGGTGTTATGGGCTGATATCGCGGACGTTGTAGGTGATGTAGCCAACCGTGTCAGTTTCCATAAAAAAAAATAAAAAAAACATCTTCACCGCATTTTCGGTGGAGACGATGATTGGGGCATGGTCTGAGGAGGCAAAGCGGCTCGCGAAAGACATCGGGATGTCTCTGTACACTGATTCAGGAGAACAACGTTCGCTCGAGTTCCTGAGGCAGCGTATCAGTGTGGCCATCCAGAGAGGCAACGCCGATAGCGTCCTCGGAACAGTGCCCGATCGTCACACCTGGAGGAGGGTTATGAGTACTTATGAGTTGTTATGAGGTTTTGTATAGATTATAGGTTTTTTGTTTTGTATTGCACAATATGTTTGAATGCTTTGAATAGTTTTATCTTGTAGGTATTTATTGATTTTATTGTACACCAACATTTTACATAACATGTTGCCACAGAAGGGGCGTAAATAGGCACCTGTCGGCAATGGCATTTGAAACCACCGCATACGACCGAATGTCCATGGGCGTCGTAAGACTCCTTATGGGTGGCTCGGCGCCACATGTCGCGCTTTCAATACAAAAATAGACTATATAATCATATACTTACAGTCAGACAAATATCCGATCGGTGTTCCTGTGTCTTCAGCTTCACTAACTGTACTCCCAACACTACACAACGCTATGAAAATAATATGTAACCAGCCATTCTTCAAATTGTCTAACATTTCTAGTTTAGTCATGTTAATAATTGTGTTGCAAAATACAAAAACGCATGTGGCAGTTTCGTAAAAAAATATCATAAAAACAGCAATACGATATTCGGAAGTGACTTTACTTGTCGGGAAGTGCACTAGAGACTATTATTTTCCGTAAAAAAATGTAACCATTTGATGGTAATGAAATGAATGACACTATATTACTAACCGTAAACCTCGGCTCACACTGGCTGATGCATTTATTTGTCTATTAATGATTACATTTCCATAAAAAAAATGGTTTTATGTCTTCTTGTAAAAATATATATCTATATAAGTACACGCACAGCGTACCTAGTTATCTATATATATATTGTCAATATATAATATAAATGTTATTCAAATTTTCGACAATAATCGTTAGAGTATTTCATCAACTTTTGTTTTGTGTTGTGCAAAGAGTATTTTTTTTATTAAAATTTTAGTTCATATATTTGTGTCAGTCCAGAGGACAGAAACGTACAGAGATGTTTAAAAAATTTTTATTAAAAGTACACTTAGTTGAAATAATTTTGACATATTTAAAAGAAAAATAACAATAATTTATTTATCTTAAAAATGTTTGTTTAATAAAAAAAAATACAAACATAATGTGATGACAAATTATTTTTAATTAAAGATAAGCCTGGAAATTCAACGAGGAAATGGAGGAGATTTTGTATAATTTATAAGTTAGGTAGGTAATTATTTAAGGATGATTTTATTGTTTTTCAAATTACATAAATAAAATGTATTTACATTTAGATCCCATTTACATGCAGTTTCATGAATTACTAAATGTGATTAAATTTTATTTAGATTCACCAATGGCTTAATTCAAATTAATTTAAACAAAATCCAAGTAATTATACTTTAGATTAATTATTATCTACTTAATATCGCATACTATAATAAAAAAAAAAAATTTAATGTATATACATTTAGATTAATCTTCAATAATATAGTATATAGTATATAATGTATAAAAATACAGTTGTAAAACACGATAAATTGATTTTAAGTAAATATAAGCATAAATGTAACTTTTTCACAGCAAACTTTTTGTCTATGAAATGCCCCACGTCTGCACTCGAAAAATACACAAAAATACTGGACAGTACCTACTTCAATTAATTTTGACTATATTGCGAATAGGTTGAACCGGTTGGGTACCCCGGTAGTAGGACCCTCGCGGACACGCGGCTGAAGATCAACCACTTTCGACATTGCTTTGTTAGAATTATGCCATTATCTGGTGATTTATTTTTGGATTTTTAACGATAAAATTAGTTTTTTTTATTGCTATTAGTTGAATTACGATTTTTCAAATACGCATGTTGATTGTGTTTTTTTATATAAATTTTACTTTAATAAGAATACAAATTTGAAATTTTTAACGATAAAATTAGTTTTTTTTATTGCTATTAGTTGAATTACGATTTTTCAAATACGCATGTTGATTGTGTTTTTTTATATAAATTTTACTTTAATAAGAATACAAATTTGAAATTTTTAACGATAAAATTAGTTTTTTTTATTGCTATTAGTTGAATTACGATTTTTCAAATACGCATGTTGATTGTGTTTTTTTATATAAATTTTACTTTAATAAGAATACAAATTTGAAATTTTTAACGATAAAATTAGTTTTTTTTATTGCTATTAGTTGAATTACGATTTTTCAAATACGCATGTTGATTGTGTTTTTTAATTTAAACGGTTTTATTTAGCTTAACTCCGTATATTTGTTTCTATCTTTGTTTCAAATCTTGCGACAACTTTTTCAACTACTTTTATTGAACCGATTTTTATGAAACTTTGCACACACATTGAGTTCTCGCGACAATACAATATTATGATAATTTCAACTTGGTAACGAGGGTCTGATGATGGAGTCAGGAGGTGTACAGTGGAACTCTTCAACCGTTACTAGTAACCCCATCGAGTTTGGGCTCATATGGTTGGTTCTGACGAGTGTCCCATACTTCTATCAAGACACTTGGTGACGAGGGTCTGATGATGGAGTCAGGAGGTGTACAGTGGAACTCTTCAACCGTTACTAGTAACCTCCTCGAGTTTGGGCTCATATGGTTGGTTTGGACGAGTGTCCCATACTTCTACCAAGACACTTGGTGACGAGGGTCTGATGATGGAGTCAGGAGGTGTACAGTGGAACTCTTCAACCGTTACTAGTAACCCCCTCGAGTTTGGGCTCATTTGGTTGGTTTGGACGAGTGTCCCATACTTCTACCAATACACTTGGTGACGAGGGTCTGATGATGGAGTCAGGAGGTATACAGTGGAACTCTTCAACCGTTACTAGTAACCCCATCGAGTTTCGGCTCATATGGTTTGGTTTGGACGAGTGTCCCATATTTCTACCAAGACACTTGATGACGAGGGTCTGATGATGGAGTCAGGAGGTGTACAGTGGAACTCGTCAACCGTTACTAGTAACCTCCTCGAGTTTGGGCTCATATGGTTGGTTTGGACGAGTGTCCCATACTTCTACCAAGACACTTGGTGACGAGGGTCTGATGATGGAGTCCGGAGGTGTTCAGTGGAACTCTTCAACCGTTACTAGTAACCCCCTCGAGTTTGGGCTCATTTGGTTGGTTTCGACGAGTGTCCCATACTTCTACCAATACACTTGGTGACGCAGGGTCTGATGATGGAGTCAGGAGGTGTACAGTGGAACTCGTCAACCGTTACTAGTACCCCCTCGAGTTTGGGCTCATTTGGTTTGTTTGGACGAGTGTCCCATACTTCTACCAATACACTTGGTGACGAGGGTCTGATGATGGAGTCAGGAGGTATATAGTGGAACTCTTCAACCGTTACTAGTAACCCCATCGAGTTTGGGCTCATATGGTTGGTTCTGACGAGTGTCCCATACTTCTATCAAGACACTTGGTGACGAAGGTCTGATGATGGAGTCAGGAGGTGTACAGTGGAACTCTTCAACCGTTACTAGTAACCTCCTCGAGTTTGGGCTCATTTGGTTGGTTTGGACGAGTGTCCCATACTTCTACAAATACACTTGGTGACGATGGTCTGATGATGGAATCAGGAGGTGTACAGTGGAACTCGTCAACCGTTACTAGTACCCCCTCGAGTTTGGGGTCATTTGGTTTGTTTGGACGAGTGTCCCATACTTCTACCAATACACTTGGTGACGAGGGTCTGGTTATGGAGTCAGGAGGTGTATAGTGGAACTCTTCAACCGTTACTAGTAACCCCCTCGAGTTTGGGCTCATTTGGTTGGTTTGGACGAGTGTCCCATACTTCTACAAATACACTTGGTGACGAGGGTCTGATGATGGAATCAGGAGGTGTACAGTGGAACTCTTCAACCGTTACTAGTAACCCCCTCGAGTTTGGGCTCATTTGGTTTGTTTGGACGAGTGTCACATACTTGTCGAACGCAAATGTATGAATGAAACAGACATACCATCTGTTCAAATTGATTTTGAAAGGGACGGCGTACACCTTATCCATCCAAAAGCCATACAGTTTCCAGTAAAGTTTAATAATGGAATAGCTGAGAGACGGATGTTACCGATAATTTTGTCATGGGCCTCCACTGTCCATAAAATGCAGGGCAGTACTGTTGACCATGCTGTCGTGTATTTGGGCTCCAGACTATTTGAGGAGGGTCAAGCGTATGTTGCATTGAGTTGCGTAAAGTCTTTAGAAGGTCTATGTATTGAGGAGCTTGATTGTGAGAAATTGACAGGTAAGAAACCGTGCAACAAAGATGCGATGAGAGAGTTGGAAAGGATGAGGAGTTTGCGTAATGATACGAGCCAAAAATCAAACTAAAAACGAGTAAATAAAAAAATAGGTAAAAAAACTTTTAAGTTAAACGGTTTTATTTAAAAAAAAACTAGAAACAAAAAATCTGCTGTACAAAAAACTAGAAAATAATAAGGACACAAATCTGGGCCTTCTTAAGATTTTACGTCTGGGTAAGAAATCGTGCTGTCTTCTCATGTCGGATGCCAAAGGGCACTTTGTGTCGCTGCGACAGCGGAATCAGTAATAAATTGAGACTTTTAACAGACTAATATAAAAACGTGGGGCGTATAATATGCGTAATAACATGCGCCCCACGTTTTTATATTAGTCTGTTAAAAGTCTCAATTTATTACTGATTCCGCTGACGCAGCGACACAAAGTGCCCTTTGGCATCCGACATGAGAAGACAGCACTGCACGATTTCTTACCCAGACGTAAAATCTTAAGAAGGCCCAGATTTTTTTATATAAATTTTACTTTAATAAGAATACAAATTTTAAATTAAAATCTTTTTTTTTTTCATTATTTTTCTTTTTTTAATTGTATGTAAATTGTAGAATACAATATTATAAATAATTTTAAATTTATTATTAGTATAGTATATTGTAAAATTTATTATTAGTATAGTATGTGTAAATTAATTCAAAGATACATATTATGTAATCGGATCTAATAAAATCAATTAAAATAATTAAACTTTAGATTAATTATTACATAAGTAAACTTAAATTATATAAAATGTACAATAATTATTTTAATATAATTGAATACTGAAGTACCAATTGTACTTAAGCATTACTTAAGATAATTTTAGTAAGAGTTTTACGATTCAATAAAGTTTGTTTGTGCTTGATATACCTACATATATCAAGCGTCAATAATTATTTTGAGGTAATTTTAAATCGTTAAAAATAATTAAAGATTATTGAAAAAAAAAGGACTTAATTACCTTGTAATTCCACCTAATATTCCGCCGATTGGCCGTTTTAAACGCCTTTATCTTATTTTATCTGTCCTGCATATTAGCCGAAGCTGGTGAGTTCGGGACTGGGACATATAAACCATGGAACAGAATCATTGTACTAATTAGAAGTGGTTGAGAATGTTAGCTTACTCTGTTTCATTTAAAATTACCTACTTCCCAAACACTGTTTACCTTATTCATCAATACTATTCTCAAATCAAAACAAACGTGCAGTTCGCATAATAAAGTTTTATGGCTTAGTGAAGGGAATCTCCCTTCACTAAGCCATAAAATTTTGTTGTGCGAGCTGCACGTTTGTTTTGATTTGACAATAATAAATTAATACATCTGTAAGGGATGGTCATGGAGTAAGTTACTTTGTTTTATAAGATACTGCGTTTGTAGACTCTTATGTATGATACTAAAACTAAATTGACGATTTTTATAAATCTTTTCTGTAGGTATGTATGTTCCTCCATAACTCATAAACCGATCATCCGAATTCGATGAAACTTAGTACAAGCACATTTAACTAAACGTATAAACTGAATTTCATTTAGCCTATACTAAACGGATAGGCTAAATGAAATTCAGTTCTTACGCTAAGATGTGGCTCTCATACAAACCTAATTGTTTTGCGCGCCGAAATAAAGGTAAACGCAGGAACGCAGCTCGGCCTTCTTTCTTACTTACTTACTTACTTTCTTCTTTTTAAATACTGATTTCACGCGAGCGAAGCCGCGGGCAAAAGCTAGTAATATTATAATATAATATTATATTTTTAATTTTTTTTTTAACACTTTTTTAAATTCAATTATGTACCTACCAAACTGAATACTCTCAACCCTTTTGTACGCGCGTGATGACAGCCCATACCTTGGTGAACTAGGTGTCATGTCAGTACGTTCCTTTGGTCGTGCCGGCTAAACTGAACTGTTTTTTTTACATATATGTATATCCGATTCGACTGACCTTTCATTCAGTTCGTTGGTACCAATCCGGTCGAGTATGTATTTATACATACATACAAAGCTCTATGAGGTATGACAGCAGGAGCTAATTTTGACCTACATACATACATAACACACGCTGTATCCCGACAATCAGTGTAAGCAGAGTAATCGGTGTCGTGCTATAAGGACTCTGGTAAATTACAGCACAACACCGACCACCACGTTTAGCACAGTATACGGACAAAGACAACTATCAAGCAGCAAGTAAGGCACGAAGAACCCACCTGCTGCATGACTAGGTGGAAGGACTGCGCCAAGGCGAGAAGTGGCTGGCTACCCTGTCGCCCTTTAGCGCAGTATCTTGTCCTTATCCCTTAGTCGCCTCTTACGACATGCACGGGGAGAGATGCAGATGTATTTACATATAATCATATTTATGCTTCATTATTCCTATTACTTTAAGTGAGCTAAATTTATATATTATAATTTGGTTTCTCGGAACAGGTTCTAACGATTGGAATGACATTAAATTTTTTTATTTAGATAATTTTAATGTTTTTAAGTTTATCTAGATAGGCGTAGACTCCGATCGAAGCTCGGCCGCCCAGGTACTTATAATAAAGAATCACTCATCATTCTGTCTATCTGTATTTCCTCCTAAATATACGAAAAAAAAATTCAATATGCACAACAATTATGTTTTGTAAAATATTGCTTCCTCTTTGTTATTGACATAGAATGAAAAACTATAGAAATGGGCATAATCTGCGAGCGGCGGTTGGTCGGCGCAGTCTTGGCTCGGACATAAGGTTCGGTTCCTGCCGCCATGCACCACTGAGATTTTTTTTTATGGAAACCGAAACTGTTGGCTACTTCACCTACAACATCCGTGATGTCAGCCCATAACACCGGGTGAACTTGGTGCCACGTTAGCCCCCCCTTCGGTCGTGCCGGCTACACTGAACTGGACGGAAAACACAAACTATTTACATAGCCGTTTCGACCGACATTTAATTCAGTGCGGTGGTACCAATCCGGGCGGGTTAAACTCTACCACCCAGTAATATAAGAAGGGAGTCTTATCCCTTAGTCGCTTTTCTAACAGAAAAATTTACGTACATAGCTACACCTGCTGCTTCACCGACCGGAACCGGTGTAAAACTGTAGGTCCCTTATCTTGCATCTTACTAGGTGATAGGCTCAAATTGTAGCCGACTGGGTTGGTACCACCGTACTGGACGTAAGGTGGCCGCACAGCAGCTTCGGCCGTGTTCTCCTCTAATCCAGTATTGGCAGCAATCCATAGAGAAGTGGCATTAGTCGTGAGGTGATATTGGCTAGTCGGAGCATGTGCTTTGGCCCCTCTGACCTAACTCAGCAACCAGTACCGGATTACATAAAGTATATATATAATAAGTCAATGGCAGTTGTGTGCATAAATTTGTGCACACCACTGGCACTGGTGTGCAGACGAATTTACAATGCCTATCTCTGTCACTCTCGTTGATTCACGTATCTTACGCACACGCAACACGCCACGCATGTTACGTGCCGTCTGATGCCAATTGTGTGTATTTGTATATTATGAGGGGTCAAAAAAAAAAATAATAAAAAAAAAAATTTCTATCATTTCAGTGTTGGTTTATTTTACGATTAATTATTATAAATAATGAAATTGTTAATTACTCTTGGACAAGTCATCATCAATCAATATAGTGTTTTATCTTTTATCCAAGCGTCCATTTACATACGCACTGAGGGTTCTGGAGATCCGCTATACCAGACCTGTCAAAAAACCATAATATACTATATTTTGTCTGTCTTCAATGCAAAATACCTGTGGCGCCATCTATTATTTAATAGAGTGAATATGTACGAATCTATTCTTAGCACGTTTCCTATGTGGTGACCTCATTATTGTTTAACTTTTTGCTTTTTTATTTATTTGTTGGCATAATAATAACACACAGGTATTCTGTGAAAATTTCAACCGGCTATTTGTTATTTGTTCGAAAATCATTCGTGGGCAATATATACTATATTGCACTTGAACTCGTAACAATTTATAATTTGAAATATCTATTCAAAATATTCCACTCAATCAGATTTCAATTTTCCAATTGTCACAATCATATACATCATTAAAATAATTAACAGTTAAAGTCTTAGATTAAAATCAATAAAATTCATTAAAATCATCAAACATCAATTCAATAAAACATTAAAATCAATGTCAAAACATTAAAATCTAAATCAAATTACAATATAATTAAAACAATAAATTCAATAAAAATCTAAATAAATTGAAAATATAAAGCGTCAATAGATTTGTCAGTTAATCTTATTTACAGCTAATCATAGAACTCTTCCTCTTTCCTCCTCTTAGAACTCTTTGAACCGTAACAGGTTCAAAGATACAGCCCTCGGACGGACAGACAGACAGACGGAAATCTCCGGCGTCTACGTCGAAAAGCGCCGGCAATTAGCTCTATGTTTTGAATTCTTTGTGTATGAATAAATTAACAACCAACAACGGAATAAAGTCGGAAATATCGTTAATCTCCGCCATTCGACCTCGTATGAAACTAAGTTTAAATTTCGAGTAGCGAGTGTAAATTCAATTATCATAATACTCGTATGTTAATTGATCAAAGTTTAGTAGGTACTCTAAGCGAGGCCAAGATGGCACAAATGTATCAATCGTGACCATGTAACTAAAAAAAAAATGTCAGGTGTGTCAATGAAATTTTGTAGGCGCTTCAGAGCATGAAAACTAGCAAACACCTTGGGGCTGACCTCACTAACCTGTCCATTCCAGGACAGCGATTCGCCCAGTTGCAAACCAAGATTTTTTACAGTTTTGCTGTATGGAATGACTATTTCATTGAAAACCAGTGGTGGTAGTGCACTTCGATCTTATTTGGCTAATAATTTAGTTGTACCTTGCGACTTATTGGGGTTGACCAACCATGAAACCATGACAAACAGCCCAGTCTAGGACAGTGTCAAGTCTCACAGCAGCTGTCCCAATATTTTCAGGACAAAAGTTCCGATAGAGTTGGAGATCGTCTGCATAAAGATGGTATTGACACATAACCAACACCACAATAGTATTGATGAAGAGGGAGAATAATAAGGGTGAAAGAACGCCGCCTTGTGGAACGCCGGCTGTGATATCACACCAGTCAGAGCAGACATTGTCTGCTCGTACTCGCTGCCGACGGCCACGCAGATACGATAAAAACCAACCGATCACCGACTGTGAAATATGAAAGGAACTAAGAATATCTAAGAGAATGTCATAATCGACGGTATTGAAGGTACTGCTAAAGTCAAGCAAGACCAGAATTGAGAGTTCACGCCTGTCCATAGCGTGGCGAATATCATCTGTGATTTTAACTAAGGCAGAGGTGGTGCTATGGTGTGAGCGAAATTCCGATTGGAAAGGGCTTAAAATATTGTGATTGGAAATAAAATCTGATAGCTGGCGTAAAAAAGAGAAAAATAGAAATGGGCCGGTAGTCACTAGCCTGTGAAGGGGAAGTTTTTTTAGGTAAAGGGATAACGTAGACGTTCTTCCACGAGTCGGGAAAAACACCCCGATTCTAGAGAATAGTTGATAATGTGAGATATTACAGGCAGAATATTATCTAGTAGGCTTGCTTTTAATCGAGAGAATAATCTTTTTAATTTCACAGTCGGCGACGGGGGTAAATTCTAAAGATTCATCAATGTTGGGGATAGTGACAGGGCGATCAATCTGTCTTAACGTGTTGGCTATGTGTGTAACGGGAGAAGATGAATCCAGTTCGCCTTTCGGCGGCCTAGGTTACATACTTTATTCTTTTGAAAAACTAATTTCACGCGAGCAAAGCCGCGAGCAAAACCTGTCGATATTAAAATAAGAAACTTCAGATATCGGCTAATATCGAATCAGAACAACTCTCTTACATAGGTTTGCACTTTAAATAAATCAAATAGATACATAACTAAGTCAAATCGGCCAAGTGCGTGTCGGGGGGCCCCGCGCACGCGCAGTGTAGGGTTCCGTAGTTGCCCGTCACAATATGCGGACTTAGAAGGAACCGTATCAAAATAAATTATTTGATTATTTGTATAATTTTGTAGGGGAAATAAATGAATGTTAATTTGAAAAAGTTCTTCAACACTGAAATGATGGCTGTCGTCCGTACATTTTATAAGTTGTCGACTATTACTCGTCAACCTGTACAGCCTACTTAGCTGTGATAGTTTTCATACCACTGCTGTGAATTTTTTCACATATCTAATAACAACCGTTTAGCTGGCAGGGGGTGGAGACACTTGACTCTAACAAAAAAAACTATTAAAAAAAAATATAAAAACCGCCTTTCGGGTTCGATTTTTTTTTATTTCATACATTTTTGAAGGCGGTTTTTATATTTTTTTTAATAGTTTTTATTGCACAGTTTTTTTTTTTAATTGTTTGTTATTAATGTACTCGGTGGAATCCGCCTCGCTTTCCAATCCGATCTTGACCAAATTGAAATGAGACCACCTCAGGGTTATCCCCTTTCAAACAAAAAAATAATTTTCAAAATATTAAAAAAAAATAACATGCACTCAAATTGATAACCTCCTCCTTTTGTGAAGTAGGTTTAAAATTAGCACTTAAAAGCTTACTAATTCGCAAACGGATCCCTAAATCGAAAAATGCTCTTCACAAGCCCGCAATATTTTCCAAAGACCTATTCAACGACATCCCACACGATATGGGGTAGACGTGAAAAAAAAATTCATCCCCACTTCAGGTGAAGGGAAGGTACCCTAAAAAAAATGTTTTCTAAATTTTTATTTTACCACTTTCTCGGCGTTATTAATATGTATACCCATACCAACTTACAACTTTCTAGTACTAAGGGTCTCTGAGCTAAGCCGCGGACAGACAGACGGACGGACATGGCGAAACTATAAGGATTCCTTGTTGACTACGGAACCCTAATAAAAACTACGCAGTAAACTAAAGGCAATGCAAAAGAATAAACATATGTAATTTGTTAGCTAACACCGCGCTCCGCAGACCACACGCACGCACCCACTCACGTGGGTATTTCGGTTTGTATGAGAGCCACATCTTAGCGTAACCGGAACTGAATGTTTTTTTAACAAATAAAAGTAACCATGATTTATTGTACAAAAGAGACACAAATATATAAATTAGGCTAATTACAAAATAGCATATAAACCTAACCTAACCTAGCCTATCCTCCAGGTGTGACGATGTGGGCGTTCCGAGGACGCTAGCGGCGTTGCCTCGCTGGATGGCCACACTGATACGCCGCCTCAGGAACTCGAGCGAACGTTGTTCTCCTGAAGCAGCGTACAGGGACATCCCGATGTCTTTCGCGAGACGCTTTGCCTCCTGAATTTTATCTAGCCTATCCTGTATCTCGTATAGCTAAATGTAAGTATACTAAGTTTAATCGAATTTAGATGATCGGTTTAAGAAATATGGAGGAACGTACATATGTAGTTTGGCAATTAAGTCCCGGGAATTTGGCTATAACTCGAGAACTGGCAACACTTCGTGGTTCATAACCATATGGCTGGAAAGAAGGGATCTTCCTTTCGTTCCATTCGAAATTTGAAATTAATGGCGCGCTTTCTTTTGTTTTTATGTGCGTTTTTCTAAAGTAACTTATTTAGTGGCGTCGTGAAAATGAATGAACTCACCAAGAACACCTGGATCTTCCACCACAACGCGCCGGCCCATTCCTCGTTCATTGTGCAAGAGTTTTTGGCGAAAAAAGGCATTCCAACGTTGCCGCACCTACCCTATAGCCCCGATATCGCCCCCTGCGACTTTTTCTTATTCCCCAAGATGAAGTTAAACCTCAAGGGAACTCATCATGGCGGCGGCGGCGTACAGGAGGTCAAGGAAGCTGTAACCGCGGTGCTGAACGAGTTAACTTCGGAAGATTACCAAGGGTGCTTCCAATCGTGGGAGAGACGTTGGAATCGTTGTGTAGAGTTAGAGGGAGACTATTGTGAAGGTCGATAATAAAATTTTGTTCCTAACTTAATTTGTTTGTGTTTTATTGAAAAATTCCCGGAACTTAATTGCCACACCTCGTACACACATGCAAACATACATATTCGCCTCGCCCCGACCGCACTATGCGCCGCGGCGACCCCCCGGACGGACGCCATGATGACATTACTCATAGCGGCGGCGGCGGTATGGTGGCATTTCACTGGAACGCGCCTTCCCTGTAAATCCTCCCCTTCCCGGTGGTAGGGTTCAACCCGCCCGGGTTGGTACCACCGCACTGAATGAAACATCGTCGGTCGAAACGGCTATGTACTCGTAAATAGTTTGTGTGTTTCCGTCCAGTAAGCGTAATGTAGCCCATCGTGTCAGTTTCCATAAAAAAATCTCATACTTGTAACTTTTAAACTATTTGTCCAAATTACTTAGTGTAAATGCAAAAGTTTATCTACTTTAAAATATACTATGATGCCAGAAGCGATCACAGTTTGTATTTTGATAAGAATTAATTTAATAATAAAATATAAAATGTGCATTGTAAATACAGTATCCAACTTATATGTATTTATGGTTCACTATTTTGGCTATAATAGCTTCCACATAAAAGGCATAAATGCTGTCGCGGACTTTTTTTTAGAACTATTTAAAGAAACAATACCGTCGTACATTATGTTTTTTTTATGGAAACTGACACGGTTGGCTACATCACCTACACTACAACATCCGTGTTGTCAGACCATAACACCGGGTGAACTGGTGCCGTGTAACTCTTCGTGTATCTCAAGGTTTATGCAGCGCACGCCGAGATAGCTCTCAGATGGCAGGATTTCTTCTTACTTTTCTTCTTCTTTCTTTCTAACAAACTCACTCAAATCAAATCAATTATTCAATCAAAGAAGAAATAGTTGACAAGCCATACTGTATATATGCATTTAATGTAATATTGTTAAATGTTGTGTGTTCTATAAGGCGAAATTAATATCTGAATTACAAAGATATTGGGATGGCCCTGTACGCTGCTTCAGGAGAACATCGATCGCTCGAGTTCCTGAGGCAGCGTATCAGTGTGGCCATCCAATGAGGTAATGCCGCTAGCGTCCTCGGAGCCGTGTCCACTCGTCTCACCTGGAGGAGGGTTACTAGTTTTCTTTTATAGGTTTATTAGTAGGTTTTATAGGTCTGTTAGTAGGTTTTATAATTAGGTTTATTTAATTTATTTATTTCGTTTTTGATAGTTACATTTTAGATTTATTTTAGATTTAGTATAGTTTTTAATTTAATGTTATTATTTGTTAGTTGTATGTATCCTTACCTATAATAAAATCCAACGTCTGCTTTCTGTCTGTCTGAGTGTCTGTCTGTCCGCTAAATAACTCGAGAACCACTGAACCGATTTTAATAAAGAAAAAATCTACGGATAGCTTGATTCTTCCCATCAACTATAGGCTACTTACTATCACGCTAAATGGCTTATGAGGTTAGCAGTGAAGTGAAATATGAGAGCGGGCGTAGCCGCGGGCACAGCTTGTATTATTATGTAATTGATTTAAATAAAATATCTGAATTTGAATATCTTGTTGAAATTGAAATCTTTATATTCAAATTGTTATAACGTGGTTGTTTCTGTAAAATGAATTTGATAAATGTACATAAGTAAGTACATATATTTCTATTTAACTTAGGTATCTAAAAAAGTTATATTTTCATTTCATAGTAAACGCAGGCTAAAAACCTTGCCCAGTCAGTGTCAGATGGCAATCGGCGATTAACCCTATCCGCCATTCAGCGCGCCGTGTTACATTGAATGTAACAATTAATGTTAACAATGTTACATAGCCATCACGTCACCATCATTAGTCGATTAATTTCAAAACAGTCTTTGCCCGACTACGGTGAATATTAAAGGTAAGTTCATGATTATTCACAATTTTTTTTCTATGGAACCTGGCACGGTTGGCTAAATCACCTAACTACACGCGTGATGTCATCCCATCACACCTTGGTGAGCTAGGTGCCATGTCAGTGGTTCGCTTTGGTCGTGACGGCTACACTGAACTGGACGGAAAACACAGTTTTTAGACAAGATCAGTGCTATGGGGCTGATATTAACAAATCATTGTTAAAAGCCCTAAAAATAATAATAAAAAAAAATGTCATGCCCGATCAAGCAGGCTGACAGACATACAATAATTTGTCTGTATTTTGTTTGTGTGGCTGGTGTAGCAAAGTAAGCAAGTAAAGCACTTCAATCTACTCCAGTGGTTCCCAAAGGAGTCAGGATCGCGACCCATCTAAAAAAATCCTTATTCGAAAGCAGCGTTATATTGCTGCTGCAGCATTTTCTCGTTAATACATATTTCAACTGTATGAAGGACTGTTCAATTAAGAATAAAATAAAAACATCCATTTGTTATTGATATTTTTTTTACTTACATCCCGTCCGACGACGACGTGTTTCGTTGCGACTGTCGTCCTATCAGTTTCAGGGCCCACTCAATATCCGCTCGCGACCCACCAGTGGGTCGGCCCATACTTTGGGAAAGGCTGATCTACGCTACCTATCTACTGAGTAAATTTTGTATGGACTACCTGAATAGTTTCTACGGGCGACCAGCAGCGGCCGTGTAACTAACGTCAATATATGAACATACTTATAACTCGAGAACCACTCTATCGATTTACATACGGTCTTCACTGTTACATTCTGTCACTTTTCAAGATGGTTTTAAGCTATAAATCATAACGCTACGTCATCGGCGGCCTGAGCTGTGAGTAAAAAAGTCACGCGAAGCGAAGCCGCGGTACTTCTACTAATAAAAAAAGGAAAATATATGTATTCTTCAAAAAAAGCTAATAAAAGTAAAACACAATTAATTTATAAATAAAGTATAATTTGGAATTGCTACTTAACTTTACCTACGTAAGACTAGATTATAATCTTTCCCTAAACAATATCAGACGGCATCGTAGAACACTTTGCCGACGGCGTCGATTCCGGCGGCGGTGATGGTCTGCAAAGGAAAATCGAGCACGTGAGAATGTGGTAAGACAAAGAAACGAAAATAAAATATTGTAATTGACTTCCTAACAATAATGTTTTGTATTTCTGTTTTTGTTTTTATTTATTTATTTTTGTTGCTTTACATATTCATTCATTTTTATTCAGTCAATTTTCAATGTATTTACAGATTTAATAAATAATAAAATTATGAATGAATAGTGAATAAATAATGAAATCCAAAGTAATGAATGAATTTATTTTGTTGTATTGTATTTGACTTTTAAGTAGACCCAATGTGCAATTATTTTTCTTTTATTTAATTTTAATTATTTCTAATTCTCAATTAACTTGTCAGCTTAACAACAATTTTGTCAAGCTGACAATGTTTTTGAATACATAATGGTATGGAGGTTTATTATTTAAATAATAGATAACAACGCCCATGGACATTCGGTCGCATGCGAGGCGAGGGTTGCGAACGCCATGCCGGCCTGACAGGGTGCATATACATTCACGCCACTCTTGAAGGACCCGAGACTGTACTTGGGGGAAATATGTAGGCAGAGTGAACGGTCCCTAGTTTACCAATTCTGTGGAGGAAAGATCCGCAGAACCGATCGGTACAAATCTGCGGTAAGTTCATAGGGATGCAATCCCTGCCCAGTGCGCGTTGTGTCAGGTCTCACCTCACGCACTCTATGTACTTGCGCGTGTTAACTACCTACCGCCGGCGCCGGCGGCGGCGGCGGTCTAATTCAGTGGAAATTCGTCAGCCGCGCGAAGCATACCTACACGCTCGCCCACGCTACTGCGCGCAGCTGCAAAGCAATAATCACTTTACACTCGATCGTTTAGGTACATTTTCGCACGCAGCGATTGGCGACGTGAAACAGTAGGCTATTAAAGCCGAAGGTATGGAACTTTTTCTATGGAGTGATTTATCTGTTACGAAGTAACTATTAAGTAATATGTGGTTGTGCGGAGGTGGAAAGGGGACGGCGCCGGCGGCGGCAGTATAGCGTCAAACAGCTCCTACAAGCACTGCGCTTGGAATAAGCGATAGAAAACACTTGGGGCACCGACATTCCTACGAATTTGCAGTAGTTCTAAATCGCGAGACACGTTTCGGGGTCACTTATTCTTACACACATCATATGTACATAGCGTCACGCCTGTTTCTCGGTGGGCTAGGCAGAGACAACGGACCTCCACGTGCCACGATCCTGCCTGACACACCTCTGCCGCCTCTTCCACTCCCATAATGTTCTTCATGCATGCTCGTCGGTTACGGGTACTACGCACTTGACTCTTTTTGAGCACATGCCCGATCTGGTCCAGGTACAAAAAATTCCCGTTGGCCAGACCTCTCTCAGATTGATGGCCAGAGTCTGACCATCAATCTGACCACTGGGAAAAACCCCGTGCGTCTAGGGCGACCCTTCCCGACTCGTCCACTCGCATTTGCGAACAAGAGATTCATAAATTTCTTTCGTCAGTCTCCTATCATACATTCTTCCAACATGACCGAACCACCGAAGCATTCCTTTCTCAATCCTCGCCACTATATCTTCTTTCAGCCCACAGCGCACTTATTCTTGTTTAGTAAATACAAAAACTTACCATAGTCATTTTATCGTCTCCAAACTCTCTAACAAACTTCACTTCGACTCCGGACGGATCGATCAGTGTCTGCGTCAATGTGTCTCCGCTGATTTCGGATTTACTCTTCACGACCACGCCGTCGGGTCTGGTGTAGTCTACGAACTCTCCCAGTGGGAATTTGTTGGAGATTTTCTTGTCGGCGAACTCGGCGGTATAGCTGTAGGTGCCATCGTCGTTCTTAGAGAAGTACGAAACGCTGCCGCTGGTCTTAGCTAGGACGCGTAATTTTTCGTCGACCTCTGGAAAATGTGGTTTTATGGTGAGCGAGTTTTGAAAATTTTTAAATGTATTTTGGGACATACAATAAGTATCTAACTATAAATTAAAAACGAAACTAAATAAATTAAAACCTTTATAAAATGCTAGCTTGTGCCCGCGGTTTCGCTCGCGTGAAATTCGGATTTAAAAAGAAGAAAGTAAGTAAGCCCGCTACCGTGCCTTTATTTCGGCGCGCGGAATAATTCGGTTTATATGAAAGCCACATCTTAGCGTAACCAGAACTGAATTTTATTTATCCTGTGTCTCGTATAGCTAAATGTGCTTGTACTAAGTTTCATCGAATTCGGATGATGGGTTTAAGAGTTATGGAGGAACATACATACATACATACAGAAAATATTTCCAAAAATTATCAATTTAGTTTTAGTATCATACATAGAGTCTACAAACTCAGTATCTCATAAAGAAAGGTAACTTACTTCATGACCATCCCTTACAGATTTATTATTAGTATTGATACCCATTAGAGAAAAAAAAAATCGGTCAAGTGCGTATCGGACTCACTTAGAGAGGGTTTCGTACTATTCCGTTTTCAGTGAGAACTTAAAGATTTCCGGTAAACTATAAGGGAGGCCCTATAATCCCAATTTTTTCAAAATTGTAGACTTAGTACTTTACATGGACTTATAATAAGTAAATGTTTGAAACTAGCTTTCAAGTCAGTAAATTAAAAAAAAAATCAACTCACTTAGAGCATCCATAAGCTCTTCCACGCCCTCAGCGCCACCCCTCTTAAACTTCTTTCCCAAAAAAGACATTCTGGCAGAAAACTGAACAAACGGAACACAACTAGCTGAAATCACGACTAACGATTCCTGGGCTGAGACCTAACTTATATCTTAAAACGAAATCACTTCGATACAGTATCAGGTCGTTTTATCATACACCAAAAACGTTATCACATCCGGCTAACATGTGCAACGCTAAGCAACACAATCCTACAAATTATTTCAGACCGGACCGGACATGGGATGGCGCACTGTCGCCATCGCTTATGTGCATCTGCGCACACGCACAGACGGAAGCGAGGAGACAGTGGAAAAAACTCACTACACATAATAAATTATTGTTCTACATTATACTATACATATTTGCTGTCCTTCGAAATAAAATTTAACCTTGAAATAAAACCTTAAAATTGGTCTTTATTTATTATTATCTTTTTATTTATTTATTTATTTTAAGATTTATTAATTCATATAATTTTATTTTATTTTATTTATTGGTAGAAACTTTTTGTTTCAGATTTTAATTTTAGTTTTAGGTAGTTTTAGTATTATTTGTAATTACATTATACAACCTATTTAGATAGATAGATAGATAGAAAATTCTTTATTGCTCCAGTAAACATTAAACAGTAACAAATACCTTGGGAAATTTACATAAGGTGCAAAGGCGGACTTATCCCTTACAGAGATTTCTTACAGTCAACCTTTGGATGTTTGAGATTCGATAATATAGTGGAATGTAAGTAGGTAGTAGCAAAAGAGTTGCGTGACAATTGAAGATAAAAATAATAATAAGAATACTTATTAATACATACATATAAGTACATGCTAGTAAAATATAAGCCATACATGTTTAATACATATTAATTACCAAATATATAGGATATTATATACAAATAAATATACATACATACATACTTGTCCATCCAGGTAAGTATGAAACAAAAGTGGTTTTTGTTTTTTAGGTTTTTACTTCACATTGACGGAGGTAATACAGTTTTAGGTGTTTTTTTAATAAGGGAAGCGATTTACAATGTCGGATAAAGTGTGGTACTGAATTCCACAGTCGAGCTGCGTGAACAGAAAATGAGTTCGTATAAAAACCAGTTTTGTGAAAGGAGATAGCTAAAATATTGTCATGACTAGACCGAAGAGGGACACCGTGAGAAGATAGGTTCTGAAAACGGGAAGATAGATACTCGGGAGCAGAGGGGTTGTTAAGACAAGAGTAAAGAAGACTAAGAATGTGGGAATTCCTGCAACGGATTGGGAGCCATTTGAGACGTCTGCGATATTCTGAAACATGGTCGTACTTGCGTAGTCCGAAAATGAATCGTATACACATGTTTTGCAGACGCTCAAGCTTATCCAGGAGTTCCTCAGTAACGTCCAGGTAACATACATCTGCATAATCAAGAATGGGGAGAAGCAACTATTGTGCTAGAATTGTCTTTGTAGTGGTCGGAAGAAGGTTCTGAAGCCGTCTCAGGGAGTGCGCCGCAGCATAGACTTTTCGACTGACCTCGTTGACATGAGCCTGCCAAGATAGCGTGTCATCCATAAGGATTCTATTCTATTTATTTATTTATTTAACACTTGATGTGTGTGCAACACATAATAAGTAAATATCTCGGTAAATATAAAAACCTATATACTCTAACAAAAAGATACTTGAGAACTTATTAAAAAAAAATATGTGGACCTTTTTTTAATGTTGTTTCGAAATGTAATAAATATTATGTAGGTAAGCTGTTAAGACTGGCAATTTAATGTATACATATAATAAGAAAAAACTAAATTGCGTTTTAACACGCATCGCGTAAATACTACAGACCTATATTTTTATTAGAAAAATGCAAAGCGAAAATCATTGGAAAAAATACATCCCGGCCAGGATTCGAACTAACATATAAATATAGAATCCTACTACAGACCTAGTTTCAATGGATTTTGATTTTTCACGAAAAATATGAGCTAACTTGACGCGAGCGGAGCCAATGCAGGTGCAACTCCGCTAGTAGATAATAAATATGAAATCATCACTGCTGTGCGTGTCATTAACTGATAATAGTAAACCGGAGGTATATCGGACCACATAACGCCTTATCTAATCAAATGGCATTGATGTTACCTACATCGAGTTTTAACGTTTCTAGAAAAATGTGCATTAAAAAGTACGCACCAATTTATACCGCGGGTTTCGATTAAAAAGTACGGACCAATATAATGTCGCGGGGTTTTAATTTAAAAGCACGGACCAGTTTATGCCGCGGGTTTCGATTAAAAAGTACGGTCCAATTTATGCCGCGGGTTTTTAATTTAAAAGTACGGACCAATTTATGCCGCGGGTTTCAATCACGTTTCAAGGTACCTACCTACGTCTGTGTTCAACCTGCTGGAAAATAAAATAAAAGATAAACTAACTACAAACCACTCGAAACTCAATAATATATTTTTTTTATATTTGCAAATTGTATTACAAAATATTTCAGCGTAAGAAAAGCCACCTTAAAAATCGTTCAATGATGCAGTTTTTTAGGGTTCCGTAGTCAACAAGGAACCCTTATAGTTTCGCTATGTCCGTCCGTCTGTCCGTCTGTCCGTCCGTCTGTCTGTCCGCGGCTTAGCTCAGAGACCCTTAGTACTAGAAAGTTGTAAGTTGGTATGGGTATACATATTAATAATGCCGACAAAGTGGTAAAATAAAAATTTTTAAATAATTTTTTCTTAGGGTACCTCCCCTACTCGTAAAGTGGGGATGAATTTTTTTTTCAGGTCTACCCCATCGTGTGGGTTGTCGTTGGATAGGTCTTTGGAAAATATTGCGGGTTTGTCAAAAGCATTTTTCGATTTAGGGATCCGTTTGAGAATTATTAAGCTTTTAAGTCCAAATTTTTGTTGGAGTCAAGTGTCCCCCCCCCCCCCCCCCTGCCAGCTAAACGGTTGTTATTAGATATGTGAAAAAATTCACAGCAGTAGTATATATATCGAAATTAAAAGGAAAACTATCACAGCTAAGTAGGCTGTACAGGTTGACGAGTAATAGTCGACCAACTTATAAAATGTACGGACGACAGACATCATTTCACTGTTGAAGAACTTTTTCAAATTAACATTCATTTATTTCCCCTACAAAATTATACAAATAATCAAATAATTTATTTTGATAGGGTTCCGCAACTACGGAACTCTACACTTCGCGTGGCCCGACACGCATTTGGCCGATTTTTTTCATATCCAGCGACGCTGGCAGGGTCCCTTATAAAATCGGTCAATTAGAATAGCCCCACTGCATCTCTCCCCGGGTAAGTGTACCGTGTGGGGCCGGTACTTTAAAATAATAGCCCCACTGCATCTCTCCCCGTGTATGTCGTAAAAGGCGACTAAGGGATATGACTCCCTTCTTATATTACTAGGTGGTAGTGGTAGGGTTTAATCCGCCCGGGTTGCTACCACCGCACTGAATGAAAGGTCGGTCGAAACGGCTATGTAAATAGTTTGTGTTTTCCGTCCAGTTCAGTGTAGCCGGCACGACCGAAGGGGAGGACAGACGTGGCACCTAGTTCACCCGGTGTTATGGGCTGACATCACGGATGTTGTAGGTGATGTAGCTAACCGTGTCAGATTCCATAAAAAAAAAAAAAACAATTTGTCGGCTAAGAGAACTATTTTTATGGCTGTAAGTATAGTTATTTTGAAACTCGACCGATTATTTATATCGTTTTGGAAAAAATATGCTCCCTCCCTCACATTTTATCTTCAAGTTGAAGTATCTAAGGTGTGTCTTGTGTCGCTTTATCTTTACTGATAATGACATATTTACTTAATAGCAAAGAGTTTGTATTACGTCGCTGCGCTCTACAAACTCTTTGCTTATAAGTTATTTATATAATTTATCTATATTCTAATCAATACTAATAATCAATCAAGACCAATAAATAACCAATCTTTAAGGGATGGTCATGGAGTAAGTTACTTTCTTTTATGGGATACTGCGTCTGCAGACTCTATGTATGATACTAAAACTAAGTTTACGATTTATATCAATCTTTTCTGTATGTATGTATGTTCCTCCATAACTCTTAAACCCATCATCCGAATTCGATGAAACTTAGTACAAGCACATTTGATTATACGGGACACAGGTGGGCTAAAATTCAGTTCCGGTTACGCTAAGATGTGGCTCTCATACATAACAGATCGAATTGTTCCGCGCGCCGAAATAAAGATTCGGTAGCGGAATTACTTTTGTTTTTTTTTAATACGAATTTCACGCGAGCGAAGCCGCGGGCAAATGCTAGTATAATATAATTTTATATGTTATCCATTTATTTACACATTTTTTTTTATATTAATTTTACATAATATTTACAAACTTAAAATCTAAAATTAATACAAAAACAAATGGAGTTTCCACCACCGGCGGCGGCGGGGCGAGCCCAAGCTACCGATGGTCGGGTTCCAAAGAGAGGAACCTCCGGACGATGCGTGCAGTGTCGAGCAGGGCTGCCTTCTGGATCTGGCCCTTGACCCAACCACTCAGCGAGAGCCTCTCAAGGTGGTCGTCGAGGCTCTTCGCTATCAGCCCATGCGCCGAAACGACTATGGGCACAACGATCGTCGAGTCGACGGGCCACATAATTTTATATATTATTAGCTTTTGCTTGCGGCTTCGCTTTCCATAGAGCTCGGTATCTTTCGATAACGCTAGATATCTTAAGATACTGTAAGATCAAATATATATTATCTTCGTGTGTGATGGTTCGAAAGGTTTTATGGTGAGCGATATTATGAAATATGCCTTAATATAACATTATATTTTATATCGCACCGTGTGGGGCCGGTACTTAAAAAGAATATCCCCACTGCATCTCTCCCCATGCATGTCGTAAAAGGCGACTAAGGGATAAGGACAAGATGCCGTTCTAAAGGGCGACAGGTTCGCCACCTCTCACCTCGGCACGGCACTTCCACCGAGTCATGCAGCAGGTGGGTCATCGTGCCTTACTTGCTGCTTGATCGATTGAATCTTTTTCGAATACTTTGCGAAACGTGGTAGTTGGTGTTGTGCTGTAATTGACCAGAGTTCTTGCAGCACAACAACGATTACTCTGCTTACCCCGATTGTCGGGATTTAGCGTGTGTGATATGTATGTATGTATATTTTATATTAACTTCATCGTCTGGGACACGCTTTATATAATGTACATAGGTATGTAAAGATTTTGAACCTATATAAGAATTAAAAACCGCCAGTCGTTAGTACTTAGGGCATTCTGCTAAATCCATTCCTAAATAACAAGAAAGGAAATAAAGAAGTAACAACAGTTGTTTAAAAATTACTTTATTACAAAAATTGCTTTACACATTATGTAAAATCCTATTAATTACATATTAAAATAAATAACGTATTAATAAAGCTAATTTTTGTCTTTTTTTAATTAAAACATTTTTTTATTAGATATTAAATATTTTAATATCTTTCGTACAAATATATAATTAATTAGGTTTAGGTATATTTATATCTAGATTTAAAAATTAAGCAGTTTCATAATAGGAAATCACATTTTCCTTTACATTTTCTGCACTCACGGTCTGAAAAAAAATAATTTAATATTCAACGAAAATATTATTTAAGTAGGTATACATACAAGTAGGTAGTAGTCCCCATTTTGGAAGATTATTTCATTTTATACTTTTTTCTAAATTAGTTATATGCCTGTAATTTCATTATATATTTTTAAGTACTTATTTGAATAAATTATTGAATTAAATTCCAATTTAAAAAAAAGTAGGTACATTATTATTAAAATTCAATAAAATGTGGCAGTGTTAATAGTAATCATAAAGAAAAGAAAAAACATTAAACCACCTGTACATAAATAAATCAAATCCAAATTCATAATCAAAAAAGAAGACTAATTTGAAAACTCATACCGATAGTTATACAATAAATAAATAAATCAACTGAAGACAAAAGAAAGCGATACCAACAGAAGAAACTGTGTAATGAAAAAATGGGGAGGAGAAAATGGGCGCTCATTTTGGATCTCGCGCCTATCCGCGGGGCTGGACCGCAGTCAATGCGCGTCATCGGGGCCAAATTGGTGGTATCTCGACAGCGGGCCTCCCTTGCTGAAGTCGTGACACAGTGCGGGTGCTATGGCCGCAATGGCCGCAAGCCTGGTGCACTTGAGTCAGTGGTGGGTGAGTGAACATTTACGCACTCTCGATTTTTGGCGCATCCGGTTTATTGTTGCAAGGACGCTATGTTGCGTTTCGAGGCTCCGGTGTTCGGTGGGCGGGAGTCGTAGTTATAGATATGGCCATTGCCACTTTGACCAAAAAGCAATTCATTCCAGCCTTCGAAAAGACCACCCGAAGATCAACTTACACCTTACTTACCAACTACAGACTTACCATCTTCATAGTATCGCCTTCGAATTCTCTGACGAACTTTAGGGTCTTTTCGTCGTACTTCAACGTTTGTGTCAGCGTGTTTCCGTCCAGATCATACTTCACCTGTTCATTGATAAATTCATCATTATCATTAGTCATTAATTACATCCTAATCGGTATTAATATCACTAGAGATTGGCGAAGTTACGTCAGCACCTTTTTACCCCTCAAAAACGGGACACTGATTGATAATAGATTACTTGTATGTCACAATTATTTCACTGTAGCGGTATTCATCGCCACTAGCAATTTCTTATGATTAGTCTCACTCGCTTCAAAGAGTTCCTTAATACGTGTGGTGATATAGAGCTGTAGTATCGCTATTTTTGCGATAATTTCTAACAGAGAATCAACAAGTCACCTGACTTTAACAAAAACGTGTTTATGACGAATACCTTCATAACGACACCATCAGGTCTCGGCTGTTCCACCTCCTGACCTAACTGGAACTTGGTCTCCATCTTGTTTTCCGAAGAGTCGAGTACGTGGGTGTAGGAACCGTCAGGGTTGCTGTTGAAGATGTGGACGCCTGCTCCTCTGCGGTAACTTTCGCGCATCTTTGTGGGTGTGTCTGGAACGATACGAGAGTGATGTTTGTTGAAGATTTTGCACAGGGTTTTAAAAAGCGTATTTATTTAACTAGCATTTTCCTTTGTGAAGGTCGGGTTGGAAAAAAGTTGTCACATGAGGCAGCTACAAAATGCAAGTGCAGTCATGCAAAATTCGAGGTTGTTAATTGACGCGACGTGAGTAACATACAAAACACATCTAACAAACGCTTCCGTTTCCGCGAGCTAGCGTAGGTAAAATTAGGTATGTAGTATGTATTTGTTTTTAATAATAAAACAAATACAGCTTAGGTCTAAAAGACTACACAGCTAAACAAATTATGCAAAGTTACACGTTTACCAGTTGCCTCCATAAACTCTTCCAAATTTAACACTTTCACTCTCTTGTATCTTTTGCCAAAAAACGCCATTTCTCAAACTTCATTCGTATATTTAATTTAATTTAATGACTTTACTTAGTTGAGTTTATCTTTAAAATGAGCCTACATTAAAACGTAAATGCTCTTGAATATTAATACATTCATCACGCACTTACACACTTTTTATATCGGTATTTTATATAGAGCTGGAGCCAGTGTGAATGAATAAATTATGCGTAAAAGTAATCTTTGAAATTAAGCAGGTATTACATTCATGCGACAAAGATATCTAACGCGTAAGTAATTAGAGAAATAAATATGGTCAAAAAACAGAGCCCTGTAGTACTGCATACGTTACCAAGAAAAGTTTGCTTTGATGCATATAACTATGCTTTGTTATGAGTGTGTATGTAGGAGGCAAAGCGCCTCATTATGTTACTGCCAAATACATTTAATTTAATTTTGTTTAACAAATGCTTTTGATCCACTATGTCGAAAGCCTTGGTAAAATTTTAGCCCAGACCTAAAGAAAAATTATCTTCATACCTGGATTGACAAGTGTGTATGTATATTTATGTGTATATTATATTCAGGATATTTAGTAATTTATATGTATTTTAATTTTATTTTATTTATTGGGCCAAAAACAAACAGAAACAAACAGAATAGACAGAAAGATACACACAATAATTAAGCTTGGCTCCAGCATCATTACATTAGGCACGAATTACACATAAGGATAAAGTGGCAGCAATGCATACAATAATAATAACAAATAACAAGTATAGCTTTAATTTAACTTTACTTGTACTTTAAGTATTCATTTCGCTATACTATTAATGGAATCTCAATCATCCAAAGGTTGACTGGAAGAAATCTCTGTAAAGTATAAGTCCGCCTCTGCGCCGCCTTCTAATTTGCTTGTTATACTTTAAATTTTTTTTTTTTTTTTTTTTATGGAAACTGACACGGTTGGCTACATCACCTACAACGTCCGTGATGTCAGCCCATAACACCGGGTGAACTAGGTGCCATGTCAGTGCTTCCCCCTTTGATCGTGCCGGCTACACTGAACTGGTCGGAAAACACAAACTATTTACATAGCCGTTTTGACCGACGTTTCATTCAGTGCGGTGGTACCATCCCGGGCGGGTTAAACCCTACCACCAAGTAAGATTAGGAGGGAAGGGACCTACAGTTTTACGAGGAATCCGAACCTCGGTCAGCCTCCAACGGTCAGCGGTCACCCATCCAAGTACTGACCGCACCCAGCGTTGCTTAACATTCAATAGCGACAGTTGACTGTCTGCACCACTGAACTATCGAGGCTGACATAAATGAAATTAAATGTTTCTTGGAGCAATAAAGTATTTTCTATCTATTTATCAAGTTGCTATTTTTAATTTACTTTGATTGTGAACAGGTTTCCTTCTGAATACATCTTCGATAATTATATTCTTTATTCTTTATTCATCATTGGTATGGTAGTACACTACGCTTGAATTTGTCCTGTTTAGTTTTTACAATCCACTCCAATCCATACAATATACATACATGCATCGGAATAGTCAGTGCTGTGCTCCAAGTACTCTTGTAATTTAAAGCACAACACCGACCACCACATTTAGCAAAGTTTTAGGACAAGATCCACCAGCTGCACGACTCGGTGGAAGGACCGTGCCAAGGTGAGAGGTCGCTATCCTGTCGCCCTTATGCACGGCATCTTGTCCTTATCACTAAGTCACCTTTTACGACAAGCGTGGGGAGAGATGCAGTGGGACTATCCTTTTTAAGACGACACGGAAGTTAAATTTCTCCATACAAAATCGTCTTTCGACATTTATGTTTTTTACTAAAAAAATAAAACATTAAATTTTTTGTCGAAATACAATTTTTTAGCTCCGGTGTTGTATATTTCATCTAAACAAACAGGAACGTAGATTTTTTTAATTTGGTTAATGTTTAAGCACAGATTACATAATAGTTACCTCGTAACAGATAAATCACTCCATAGAAAAAGTTCCACACCTTCGGCTTTAATAGCCTACTGTTTCACGTCGCCAATCGCCGCGTGCGAAAATGTACCTAAGCGATCGAGTGTAAAGTGATTATTGCTTTGCAGCTGCGCGCAGTTGCGTGGGCGAGCGTGTAGGTATGCTTCGCGCGGCTGACGAATTTTCACTGAATTAGACCGCCCGCTAGCGGCCCGCTGGGCGGTAGGTAGTTAGCGCGCGCAAGTACATAGAGTGCGTGAGGCCTAGGGCCTAGGGGGCTAGAAAACATAAAAGACGAAAGACGATTTTGTATGGACAAAGTTAACTTCAGTCTCGTCTAAGTACCAACCCCTAGAATAATAATTATGTATATTCCACAACAGTAAAACCTAGATATCAGCCTCGATAGCTCAGTGGTGCAGACAGTCAACTGTCGCTATTGAATGTTAAGCAACGCTGGGTGCGGTCAGTACTTGGATGGGTGACCGCTGACCGTTGGAGGCTGACCGAGGTTCGGATTCCTCGTAAAACTGTAGGTCCCTTCCCTCCAAATCTTACTTGGTGGTAGGGTTTAAACCGCCCGGGTTGGTACCACCGCATTGAATGAAACGTCGGTCTAAACGGCTATGTAAATAGTTTGTGTTTTCCGGCCAGTTCAGTGTAGCCGGCACGATCAAAGGGGGCAGCACTGACATGGCACCTAGCTCACCCGGTGTTATTGGCTGACATCACGGACGTTGTAAGGTGATGTAGCCAACCGTGTCAGTTTCCATAAAAAAAAAAAATTATAATGTTACAGTAACGTTCTAGCTCCTGTACTGTACCAATATAATTACAGCTATTTATTACTGATACGGCTCACGGCGCCTGATGTTTGGGTGCGGGCGATACCGCGCGGTGTAGATAATATACGTGGGTGTAAGTCTGTCTGTAATCTCTTTTGATAATTTGAAACCGATTGATAATGGTGAATTGGCGATTTTTTTTTTTGTTGCGGTATCGTCATTTTTATTATTTAGAACACACGCTTTCACCTTACACTTTGAACTGCGTGAACAGTGAACATTGCACCAGAGTAACTGTAAATTGTAATGATGCTTTGTCATGATAATATAATAAACAAGCTGTGCCCGCGGCTCCGCCCGCTCTCATATTTCACTTCACTGCTAACCTCATAAGCCATTTAGCGTGATAGTAAGTAGCCTATAGTTGATGGGAAGAATCAAGCTATCCGTAGAATTTTGTTTTATTAAAATCGGTTCAGTGGTTCTCGAGTTATAAGCGGACAGACAGACATACACTCAGACACTCAGACACTCAGACAGAAAGCAGACGTTGGATTTTATTATAGGTAAGGAAAGGA
Organism: Nematopogon swammerdamellus; assembly: GCA_946902875.1. Lineage (NCBI taxonomy): Eukaryota > Metazoa > Arthropoda > Insecta > Lepidoptera > Adelidae > Nematopogon > Nematopogon swammerdamellus. Next base: position 15,680,387 of record OX336356.1, read on the forward strand.
TAACACAACAATTAGGTAAATATTTGCAATTATTAGCTTTTGTACGCGGCTACTCTCGCGGTAATCCGATGCATATACAGGGTGTCCCCGGACTGGTGTCACACATTGTAGTATGCATTTAGTTTGTTAGGAAATCCTAAAATTTTAATGAAGGCACATATTTAAAAAATTCTTTCACCAGTGCTTTTGTTACAACACGTAGAATAGCTTCATTAAAGGGACTACGCCAGTCCGGGGACACCCTGTATATAAATTCGACACTAAATTCGGTTCATACTTTCTTTGATAGGTACTGCTCAACCCTAAGGCTATTTAACGTGATGGTATTAGCCTATAGTGAGCCTCAAGAACTACTCTTTACATTGGTGCAAACCGCATCAAAATATGTTAAATGGTTCGGGAGTTTACCTCAAACATACATACATACATACAGATATTGGTCATCTCTATCTCTACTTCATATAAAGGGAACGTCTGTCTGTAGTATGTTTGAGGTAAACTCCGAAACCACTGAACAGATTTTGATGCGGTTTGCAGCAATGTAAAGAGTAGTGCTTGAGGGTCACTATAGCCTATATACAATCACCCTAAATAGCCTTAGGGTTGAGCAGTATCAAAGAAAGTATAGTATGAACCGAATTTAGTGTTGAATGGTAGTAATAGATGGCGTTGCCAGATCTTTGCGGAGGGGAGGGAGGGAGGGGAAGGGAGGGGGAGCGAGAGAATATAAGAGAAGCGATCGTTTATTATCATATCTACATTTAAATCGGATTTGCTATTAAACCGAGTCTAACGCGAGCGAAGCCGCGGGCAAAAGCTATTAAGGTAATATACTATTTGGAGTACGACGCGGTCGAACTATGGATGTCGTCTGTGTTTGGATGGGTGACCGTTCGACTAATGAGCGATTTCTGATTGTACCATATTATTATCTACGTTTCAAGGCGCCAGGCGCCTCTTTTAGTTTAGGTATTGGATAAGCAAGTTTAAATTTTTAAGGATTGTCATACATCGGAAGAGGATTCAACGAAGTAACATACATACATACCACAAACTGTATCCCGACAATTGAGGTAAGCAGAGTAATCAGCATTGTGCTGCAAGAACTCTTGTAAATTACAGAACAACACCACCACGTTTAGCAATTTATTAGCAAACTTATCAAGATTGAATCTTATAATTGAAGTAATATTAAAAAAAAAAATTTAGGTATGCATATCGATTTCCACTTCTCGTACCTATTTTACTAATACTAATTTTCGGAGAATACGAGCTTAATTCGTTCGTAGTTATGGCACAGATTACTTTAATAGTTATGGTTTGTGCTGTAGAACATTCCTGATATTGGACTTATTATTAGCAGTCAGAAAAGTGGGGAAATGCAGTACATACATACCATATGCAGTATCCCGACAATCGGGGTAAGCAGAGTAATCGGGGTTGTGCTGCAAGTACTCTCATAAATTGAGGAGCTGGGGAACAAACGTCGCAACTCCACTTTTTCTTTTTTTTCAGAAACTAAAAAAAACTTCTCACTCTCTTGATATTTAATATAATACCATTTTTTTTTTAGCAAATAGACATTCATAAAGTGCATTGTTCTACATTATTAAAATGTAAAAAAAGTTTAAGTTTTTTTTTTATTTTAAATAAAATAAAATGGATATGAGATGTTTTGATGAGGCAAAATGGACATGAGACGTTTTGTTTTTACTAACATGGAGATGTGATGTTTTGTTTTGGACAAAAATGGAGATGAGATTTTTTGTAATTTAAATAGAATAAAATATTGTGTATTGTACCGTGTGGGGCCGGTTTGTACCGTGTGGGGCCGGTTGTACCGTGTGGGGCCGGTACTTTAAAAGAATAGCCCCAGTGCATCTCTCCCCGTGCATGTCGTAAAAGGCGAAGGGATATGACTCCCTTCTTATATTACTAGTTGGTAGGGTTTAACCCGCCCGGGTTGGTACCACCGCACTGAATGTAAGGTCGGTCGAAACGGCTATGTAAATAGTTTGTGTTTTCCGTCCAGTTCAGTGTAGCCGGCACGACCGAAGGGAAGCACTGACGTGGCACCAAGTTCATCCGGTGTTATGGGCTGACATCACGGATGTTGTAGGTGATGTAGCCAACCGTGTCAGTTTCCATTTTTTTTTTTTTATTGGAACTGACACGGTTTGCTACATCACCTACAACATCCGTGATGTCAGCCCATAACACCGGGTGAACTTGGTGCCACGTCAGTCCATAAAAAAAAAAATATTTATATAGAAGTCTTTCAGTACAGAATCTTTATTATAATCATAACCCTTAATTTCTATGACACAAAACGAAACCCTAATATTTAAATTCTAACGAGGTCCGTGACCCGTGTCCATCTCCAAGCAGTCACACACCTCGTCCGATACGTCATCTTCTGGTTCATAAACACCATCTTCGACAGTATCCATGATTTTCTTATACCACTTTAGTTCTTCATTTTCTTTCCACTCATTGCCGTACTGCTTCTCCAATAAGTTGTTGTTGTTGTTGTTAATATTATTTTCAAATTTCAATATACGAACAACGACAATGCATCGGGCAGGAAAGGTCTGTCTGTATAAAAAAAACCCGGCGAATGTCAATTCAGTCGACGCCAAACCACAGATTACTAAATGGCCAAAGCTACTGATGGGTCGATCCCGGGATTGAATCTTTATGGGCGGGATTTTATCATAAAAGCCCGGATTTAATCCTATTCTAGGACCGAATGAGGATTTTATGTTTTAAGGTTAAGTATGTGAAGTTGTTCTGTAATATGAGCGAAATTTTATCATAAAGTCCCGGATTTAATCCTATTTTAAGATCGAAAGGATTTTATGTTTTTAACTAGCCTTTGCCCGCGGCTTCGCTCGCGTGAAATTCGTATTTCAAAAGAAGAAACTAAATCATTAAGGGCGAGGCCGAAGGCTGAGCTGCGTTCAGGTTAATGATAAACCTTCTCGAATAAAGTATGTTTTTAACTAGCTTTTGCCCGCGGCTTCGCTCGCGTGAAATTCGTATTTCAAAAGAAGAAACTAAATCATTAAGGGCGAGGCCGAAGGCTGAGCTGATAAACCTTCTCGAATAAAGTATGTTTTTAACTAGCTTTTGCCCGCGGCTTCGCTCGCGTGAAATTCGTATTTCAAAAGAAGAAACTAAATCATTAAGGGCGAGGATCTCGTTATGAGCCACGCAAGTTTGCAACGAGTTTTCACGAGTCGTATTTGTGAGTGGTCATTGCAAGGGATCGCTTGGACTATCCGCTCTGATCTGATGACATTACATCTCTGATTACATTACACAAGTAGTATTAAGCGGCGGGTGGCCGAGTTTTTGGGCATCGGGTTCTCGTGCAAGAGGTCCGAGGTTCGAATCCGGTCGATGTGTACCAATGAGTTTTTTCTGACGAAAAAATTTACGTGCATACTTACACCTGCTGCTTCACCGTTTAGAACTGGTGTAAAACTAGGTACCTTCCCTTACCCCTTACGAGGTTGTAGGCTCAAATTGTAGCCGACTGGGTTAGTACCACCGTACTGGATGTAAGATGGCCGCATAGCAGGCTCGGCTGTGTTCTCTTCTAGTTCAGTATATCCAGCAATCCAGGGAAGTCTCCGGTAGGTGCCCGTGCATACCGGAGACTTCCCTGGATTGCTGGATATACTGAACTAGAATGTGCTTAGGCCCCTTCGACTCAGGCGACCGGATTACATAAAACAGTATTATTTTTAGTAACTATTATAGTTTACTAGCTTTTGCCCGCTCTCGTGAAATTCGTATTTCAAAAGAAGAAAGTAAGTTATAAAGCGAGAAGGTCGAAAGCTGAGCTGCATTCAGGGTAATGATAAACCTTCTCGAACAAAATATGTAACTAGTGACTAGGCCGAAGGTCGAGCTCGAGGTAAACGTTATTTTTCTCGAAGAAACTAAGTTACCTATGGCGACGCCGAAGGCGGAGCTCCCTATAGGTAAACCATATACTTTTTCAAAGAGGCCGACGAGGCCGAAGGCCGAGCTGCGTTCAAGTAAATGATAATCCTTTTCAAAGAAACTAAGTTAATGCCCTGTCGAACGCCGAGTTGCGTTCGCGTAAACGATATTCTCGCCCTTATTTACTTACTTTCATCGAGAAATATATCGTTAACTTGAACGAAGCTCCGCTTTCGGCCTCTCCCTTAGTTACTTACTTCGAAAAGGTACATGTTTCGTATCGGTGACGTCATATTTAGTTTACATGTATCCTAACTTGTACCATAATAGGATAAAAAAAATTGGATCGAATCAAATTACAATTTTGGCTTTCTATAGTATGGGCAGTGCGCATTTATAGGCACCCGCCCGCGCACCGCGCCGCCCGCTCCGCCGCGCCGCCCGCTCCGCCACGCCGCCGGCTCGCTCATATCTGATACCTACTCGCGCTAAATGGCGCGCGAAACATTTCAGTTTGGGAACCACATCTTAGCGTAACCGGAACTGAATTTTATTTAGCTTATCCTCTGTGTCGTATAGTATAGGATATAACATCCTTGTACGATGTTTAATCGAATTCAGATGATCGGTTTAAGAGTTATGGTGGATATTTCTAAAAATCGTCAATTTAGCTTTAGTATCATACATAGAGTCTTATACCTCAGTATCTCATAAAACAAAGTAACTTACTCTATGACCATCCATTACAGATTTATTATTAGTATTGATTTTACAAATATCGTTAGATTATTATTACCTCAAATCGTTATTTTTTAACCGACTTCAAAAAAAGGAGGAGGTTCTCAATTCGACTGTATGTTTTTTGGTCAAACATGACCGAAATTGGTAGATCTACCAAAAAATTGGTACCTAACTTTTCACACTGTCACGGACACGGAACAGACTATTACCGACCTTTTTCCTCTCTCACATCACGGCGAAATGTACGCGCGCTCAAACGACCACAGATATATATTATTTTGTGAACATAACTAGGGAATCATGCATTCAAATTAAAACCTGTCGAGACATTATTTATTTAGATATAGGAATTCATCCAGTAAAACAATGATCTACATACCTACTACCATATTATGCCTAGTACTAATGAAAACAACTCATTCACGATGTTGAAATCTAATATTAAAATAAAATCCTATTTCGCAGGATCGAATGAGGAACCTTCCCCAACTTTCCCAATAAAATCCCTATAAAGTCTCGAATAAGGATTCGGTCCCAAATGGGATTGAATCCTTGCCCATCAGTAGGCCAAACTATTTATTTTCGTCTTTGGTAGGCAGGCAAAGGTCAGGGACCATAGAAGCCTATCACACCGTTCCCTGCTTTGAGACAACCTGCAGTAATATGCAACATTACCAACATAACGAACATGACGACGTCTTAGCTATTGTAAAGTGGCGTGTAATAAAAAAATTAAACATTTTCATTGTGGATATATTGCGCTTTGGTCCAACCGGAACATAAATTTCCTAAATAGTATGGGATATGAGACGTTTTGATCAAATATATAAAACGAATTTTAGTGTGACGATTAAAAATATGGATTTGAGCCTTGTTGACCCGGAAGGTGTTATTGAGAGTCATTTTTAAAGGGGATTTAATGCGCTTTGATCTGGTTTCGATGCAGAAAACGATGTAATTCAGGTCTGGGAGTCGGATTAAAAAAAAAAAACCCAAACAGGCGGAAGTGGATTTGAGACGTTTTGTTCCCCAGCTCCTCAATTACAGTACTACACCGACCACCACGTTTACCAAAGTATTCGGACAAGATAACTATCAGGCAGCAAGTAAGACACGAATGCTGCATGACTCGGTGGAAAGACCGTGCCAAGGTGAAAGGCTAACCTGTCGCCCTTGTGCACGGTATCTTGTCCTTATCCCTTAGTCGCCTTTTACGACATTCACGGGGAGAAAAACAGTGGGGATATTTTTAACCGGCCCCACACAGTACAGCGCAGTACAGTGGGGGAATGCAGTCGTAAATAAAACAAGGTTTCTATCCCTTTCCATGCCAATGCCATCCATCAAGGAATGAAGAAATCTAAAAGTTGATAATTTTATATTTAAGCACCATCTAGTGACGTGGTTATTAACTGTGAAACATCAGTGACTCATGTTAGTTTAACTATTGGACGCTAGATGTCAGTATGTAGTTATAACGAAGCTACTTGTCAATAGAGGGCGCCATGTAACTTCAACCAGTTGCCATTATATTTTATTTTCCCCACAATTAGGTTTTTCTTCAATGCCTTGTTAATTTTGAATTTACAAATTTTTTTTTTTTTATTGTTAGCACGACATATGGCGCCGAGGTACCCATGACGTGTCTAACGGCGCCCATGGACATTCGGTCCTATTCGGGGGTTGCGAATGCCATGCCGCCGGCCTGACAGGTGCCCATTCACGCCCCTCTTGAAGGACCCGAGACTGTACTTTGGGGGAAATATATTAGCAGGGAGAGCGTTCCAGAGTTTACCGGTTCTATAAAGGAAAGATCTGCAGAATCGATTGTTACGCATGCGCGGTAAGTCCAGCGTATAGGGATGCAATCCCTGCCCAGTGCGCGTGGTGCGGAGGTGGAAAGGGGACTGCGGGATCGCGTTAAACAGCTCCTCCGAGTACTCCCCATGGAATAAGCGATACAACACACTTAGGGAGCCGACATCCCTGCGGTGTTGCAGTGGTAAAATAAATTGTATTAGCAAAATTCGCTTCGAGAAATTGACAATTATATATCACACATTTTACAATAGGTACGAAGTATGTTGCAAACCAAATACGCTTCTCTAAATAATAAAAATGCTACTTTCTGTTCCTGCATTAAGGGTAAAACAGATTTTAGTACTGGCAACTCTGCGGTTAACAGCCAAGCTGTCAGTCTGTTCGCGATACGGCGCTACTGCGCGTGCTGTCAAAATATCCAACGAAATATTTATGCACATTTTTCGCGGATAACTGAAATATTTGGCGTTGTGTTCAGTGTAGTGGCCTCGTGAAGTGAACGCGATGCGTGCTAGTGTTGTGAGGTGAAGTGTTAGTGGTTTTGGATTGCTCTGGACCGTCCGTCGAAGCACCCGTAAGTAAAATATCAGGTACCACTACTTTCCGATAATTACGCTAAGTATTATTTCGTCAACAGCAGAGGTAGAAAACTAGTAATCAGATAGATACTAAATTAACACATTCCTTATTCATTATGCAATCTAACGAGGTTTATACGCCGCTGTTGTAAGAGTAACATTAGTTGAAAATAAAAACTGAAAATGAGCTTGGTATTGAGCGCCAAGCACCACTTGGGAATGCAGTAAACAGTGCAATCTAATTCCCACCATATGCTGAATCCCCTAGAGTTCCAGGCATTTCGGAAAGTCCTTGAGCGCCAACCTTGACATAAACCCAAAATATTTAGCAAAATTGTAACTCTATTGGCAACATAATTTTAATGAAGTTACCCACAAACAATTTTTTTCCAAGTTAGAATTTACTAATTTAGAAGCACAGACGTTATTTTTTAACTCTAAGAAAAACAAAACACACTAAACCTTTTTTCCGAAATTTACTAACCTAAAATTGGCAATTCGCCCATACAAGTTGCATATCAATGTCCAGGTAATGAAATGTACTATTCCAATACTTACTGCATATTAATTACGGTAAGACCAGGGCCAGTATTCTCTAACGTCCTACCGTCAATGTCGGTGACGCTGTCTAGTTATGTCTCTGTCTAATTATATGAACTAGACAGAGACATAACTAGTCAGCGTGTCCGACGTTGACGGTAGGACGTTAGAGAATACTGGCCCTGAATTCATTTCACGGTCGTCCAAAATGTTTTTTGTCAAGTCAGTTGCTGAGGTCAGGTCAACATTTTAATTTTGTTCTCTGAATATTTGTACCGAGTGTCTGATGGGGGAAGGCAAAGGTTTTTTATCCATACAACCATCTTTTTCACTCGTAGGGACTAATGTGAAATATTGATTGAACTAGCAAGAGATGAAAATATTCTAATTAGAATTTGTGGAAGACAACAACGGTAGCAAGAAGCCTGACACCCGTGTTGATTGGGTGGAGTGCTAAGGGTTTTAAATTTTCTTTATGGCTTTTAACAAAAAAAAAAAATTATATCAGCCCCATAGTACTCATCTTCTCCATCCCTTAGGGACTCTGGGCCCTAAGGGATGCTCCACGAAATTCAACACAATTACAAAACCCCTCTCACTTGGGCTCACCAACAGTTTTTTTATCCCTTCCGAACCAGGTGGCTGTGGTCGCAGCCTCAGGCGCAGCCAATTTCACCCCCGAGGAGGTGCCAGTCCGGCTTGGAGGTGGACTAATGTGGCTGGGTAAAGGCTATTAACTTGCGATTTGAAGATCTGTGGATTGTAGGAGTGGGGAAAGATATTTCCCGGAAGCCCGTTCCACACCTTTGCAGTGCGACACAGGAACGATTTAGAGAATCGTGCAGTTCGAAGAACTCTTCTGTCCACTACAAAGGGGTGTTCCGCGAGAGTATGGCGGGTTTGGCGAAGGCGAACAGGAGGAGGAGGGATAAGGGAAGCAATTTTGTCAGAGCAGCGGCCATAGTAGACCGATAAAACAGGCTCAATGACCCAACGATACGTCTGTGCTTTAGAGGTTGAAAGTCTTTGTGAGTACAGAGTCACCAATGAGACGAATGGCTCGTCGTTGAATAGAATCCAAGGCATTCTTTATACTAAAAAACTAATTGTGTCTGTTTTTTTTATTTTTTTTTTATTGACAGCGCGACCTATGGCGCCGAGCCACCCATAAGGTGTCTAACGACGCCCATGGACATTCGGTCGTATGCGGGGGTTGCGAATGCCATGCCGGCCTGACAGGTGCCCATTCACGCCCCTCTTGAAGGACCCGAGACTGTACTTGGGGGGAAATATATGGGCAGGGAGAGCGTTCCAGAGTTTACCGGTTCTGTAGAGGAAAGATCTGCATAATCGATTGCTACGCATCCGCGGTAAGTACAGCGTGTAGGGATGCAATCCCTGCCCAGTGCGCGTGGTGCGAAGGTGGAAAGGGGACGGCGGGATCGCATTAAACAGCTCCTCCGAGCACTCCCCATGGAATAAGCGATAGAACACACTTAGGGAGCCGACATCCCTACGGTGTTGCAGTGGTTCTAGATCGCAGGACACTTCGGGGTCACCCACTAGTCGCACGGCTCGACGCTGGATTGAGTCCAGAGGCGCAAGCTGGTATTTGGCAGAGCCATCCCACAGGTGCGAGCAGTACTCCAAGCAGGACCTGATCTGCGATTTATACAGAAGCAGCTTTTGGTCCGGCGTGAAGTACCGTCGAACCTGCCTGGTCTGTCCACGCTAAGTGACGTCTGCAATTCCCTCCGTAATTCCTCGTTCTGACCACACTCAATCAGCAAATGATACATATCATCCTCCTTGTTACACCGATCACAATTTGGAGAATCTCCTCTTTTTCATCAGGAATTTAAATTTATTTAATGGAATGTGGCCAGAACGAAGTCTTACAGCTAGCACTCTTTCAGGCCTTCGTAAATTGCATGCCTGGAACCACGGAATCTGTGGAGGTTCTTATTGTAAGGTTTTGTACCATATCCCACTCTGTACGGATGCACTGTCAAAATGTTCTTCCATAAATTTTTCCATAGTGTTTTTACTTCTGGCAATCGATCCATACAGAATGTTTTACATATTATGTGGGACATTCAACATAAATAACTTCTTTTGCCAATTTATCCTCTGTTTCATTGCCTACAATACCCACGTGAGCTGGAATCCACTGAAATTTAATAGTCCTGTTGTTATTTACTAATTAATTAATTAGTTCTGCAGTCATAATAGGAATGTTTTCTTCAATTTAAAATTTCATACCTAAATTAATTTGGTGGTCAAAAAATTAAACTCATATCCCGGCTTAGTCCTTAGAGCCATCCGTATAAGTGTTAAAAGGCGCAATTATAAGACTCAAAAGGTCAACTTTGAACTAAATTGTTGAGCTATTGGTAAAGGTAAAAAATCTGTAGAAAATATATGTTATGTATTGATCTTTAACAAAGTTAAAAAATATATATTTTACTACCTTGGAAGGTGTTAATTAAATCTCCAAAAAATAAGTAAAAGTACGAGAATTGTACTTTCAAGTTAAATTCTCTTGAGAAGCATAAATTGTTTCAATACAAGAACCCTAATAGAAATATAGATATTTTTCCCTACAATCGTAGATAAAAAAAAAATTTTTCTTCCATCTTTCCAACACGTGAAATTTAATATACTTATAGTGTGATTTTCGCGCAAACGTTCATCGTCGGCGCGACGTATCAGCCACCGCACGAGTAGAACGAATCTCGCATCTATTTACATCTGCATACGGTTCGTGTTTCAATCATCATCAGTAGCACGGTTTGAGTCTTGTTTCCGCCTTAAAGAGTATATTTCGTTTTCGTTTCAATTATTAGTACCCGGGCGACCGAGCTTCGCTCGGCGTCTACACCTGTCTCGATAAACTTGAAAAAAATTACATTATCTAAATACAAAATTTCATCCAAATCGTTAGAGCCGTTTCTGAGAAACTAATTATATATATATGTAGGTATATATATATACAAGTTTAGCTCACTTTAAGTAATAGGATTTTTTTGTTTAATCCTGTATTGGTGGCTCGCCTTCGCAGCTTCGGTTTTTTGGTCGCCTTCGGCGACCAGCCTCAGCCGCTATGGCTCACACGGGCGCTTGCGCTTTGTTACAGCGGACAGGGGCTGCACTCCCTCCGCGCCTCCGGCTTATATAAACACTCTAGGGAATAGCCATACTAACAGGTTATGTCGGGGCGGTGAATTTAGTTTTTCCGCAAAGTAGGTAGCCATGTCTGACCAATGATCTGTTAAAATTTTCAATTTTTTTTTCACGAAAAGTATTGATCTCTTCAGGCTAATTATTTCACTAATATTGTAAGGAAAGTTGTAAATTATTTCCGAACAAATTTCATCTCTGCGAAAAAATTTACTGGAAAAATAGGCTGGTTGTCCTCTCACGCTGAGCGTGAGCGCTGACGGCCGAATATGTAGGTATCACATAGTATCGTTTTCTTATAACGCTGAGAGCTCGGCGCCGACGGTGCTCGGCGCTGAGGCGTACGCGGCTCTCAGCGCCGCGCGTCGGCGCTCGGCGCTCAGCGGCGCTCACGCGCCTCCACTGCCAGTGAGCGTTGCCGTGTCACGCCGATCACACGTGCTGACGAGTACAGTCGCAATGAGTCGTGATATTGATACGGGGCGAGTAATTGACGAAGTCGTCTGCGATGGAGTTACAATGAAAGATAGATTGAGAAATAGTGTAGTGCGAGAGCGCTGTGGGCTGAAAGAAGATATAGTGACAAGGATTGAGAAAGGGATGCTTCGGTGGTTCGGTCATGTTGGAAGAATGGATGATAGGAGACTAACGAAAGAAATTTATGAAGCAAATGTGAGTGGAAGAGTCGGGAAGGGTCGCCCTAGACGCACTTACCTGGACCAGATCGGGCATGTGCTCAAAAAGGGGCAAGTGCGTAGTACCCGTAACCGACGAGCATGCATGAAGAACATTATGGAAGTGGAAGAGGCGGCAGAGGTGTGTCAGGATCGTGGCACTTGGAGATCCGTTGTCTCTGCCTACCCCACCGGGAAACAGGCGTGACGCTATGTATGTATGTATGTGTTCAGGACGACGGCCAGCCGGAGCGGCGACGACGGACCCCGGCCTGGGACACGACGCGCACGTCGTCACCCCCGTAGCATGAGAAAGTAGGAAGCGGCCGGCATAGCTTAGTTTAGGTAATTTTAAGATGTAAATATAAGATAAATAAGTTAAATATAAGTTAAAACATAAGTAAATAAATATATACAAAATCGTAGATTAAGATAGTTAAGATATGGAAGTTAGTTAAGATAGATACAGCTAGATTAAGATAGGTAAATCTAGCTTAAGATAGGTAAAAATATGATAAGATAGATAGGCATAGTTATAAGATAGATAGAATTAGATATAAGTTATACGGAAAATAAATATGTTGCTGCGTACTGGGTTTCATTCGGGACAGGCGGGAGGTGTGCACTCGCCGCGATCATTAGGAAAATGAGCCGAGCCGGGGCGCGCCGCGGGCGCGGAGCGCTGTGATTGGTCGGCGCGGAGACTGACGGAGAGATATCGCAGCCTCCGCACCTCTCACGGCGCACGGCGCGCCCGCGCGTGTATAAAGATAGCGCGTTTCGGCCGGTTCAGTTAGTATTCGCCGCAACACCACGAAGAGAAGACGCCTGGAGCCTGAGCTCGGCGCACCGGTCGACCGAGGAGCGAACAGTCGGAAGAGAGTCTTCAGAGCGGAACGACTGCCTCGGCCGATCGGACGGTTCTTCTCGCGGCGAGTGCTCCACCCACGCACGTCCCGGGTGCTACTCAGTGCGTGGCTTCGTAAAGCCACCCACGCATTTCTTTTACCTAAACGCTTCGCTACGTTTACCTCCCGGCGCCCCGCGGCGTATCGGTCGAGGATTACCTCCCGGCGCCCCGCGGCGTACGGTCGAGCGATCGCGCCACCACCTCCCGGCGCCCCGTGGCGTTACGGTCGAGGATTACCTCCCTACGCCACGTGGCGTGTCGGTCGAGGAAGGACACCACCTCCCTGCGCCCTAGCGTAACGGTCGAGGAAGAAGAGGTGAAGCACACCTGCGGTCGACCCATCGCACCACCCGTGAACGACCGCCGCGAGTGATCTCTCCGCGCCGCACGCCCGTCTGCGCCGGCCGCGAGAGAGAGAGACCGTCGCCGCGTCGCCGAGTGAGCGAGACGGTCGCAGCACCGCTCGAAGTGAAGCACACCTACGGTCGACCCATCGCACCACCCGCGAACGACCACCGCGAGTGACGCTGCCGAGCCGCACGCCCGTCTGCGTCGGTCGTGCAGGAGCGAGACGGTCACCGAGGCGTGCGAAAGAGAAGAAAGAAGGTTTCCTGTCTCCGGCCCTCGTAACCGCTCTGCGAAGACTGGCAGCTCAAGTGAACGGGTGAAAATATACAGTCCACACCTGAGTTACGTGTCCAACATTGGTCCTATCGTTCGCCGGATTGGAGATGCCAGTCACACGGAGCCAGAGCAACGGGCGAGGGCGCACCACGCCGGTGCCGACTCCGTCAGAGCAGCGAGTGCTGCCCCCGAGCGCAGAGGCGACCGAACCGCAGCTGCAACCGGGCGCCGACCAGACGACGGAGCCGACAACAAGTGCGCCTCCGACGAGTATGGAGACGGAGATCAAGACGTGGTCGTCACACGAAACGACGGCCACGCCGATCGCGACGGACTCAACCGTACGCGAGCGCGCGCGCGCAGCCAGCGACGCGCGCGCACCGGCCCGCGCGCACACTCACAGCGACGCGCGCGCGCCGAGCCGCAGCTCTCACGCAACCGCACTAGAGACAGCAGCGACCGCGCGCAGCGACAAGGACGGGCGAAGCAACCACTCTGCCCGCTCGTCTAAGTCAATGCGTCGCCGTGCAATCGAAAGAGAGCTGCTGCGAGCGAAGCAAGAAGAGGCGAGACAAGCCAGAGAAGAGGCGAGACAAGCCAGAGAAGAAGCGAGGCTGGCAGGCCAGATTGCCGAATCGCGCCTCCGCGACTGCGACGAGGAAGATTCGTCGGACGAGGAGGATAGAGAGGAGACGGCGCGAAGTGAACTGGTAGCATCATGGGTGAACACGCAAGCGGACCTACACCGGCGGGAGGCGACCGACCCCGCCCCGCGCGCTGCGCTCGCCGTCGCGAGCGCCGCCGCGCCCGCGGACCCGGCCGCCCGCCTGTGCGCACCCCCCACCACCACCACCGCCGCGCCCCTCTACGCGGCCCCCACCACTGCCGCCGGCGCCGCCCCCCTCTACGCGCCCCCCGCCGCAGCCTCAGACGCCGCGCCCCTCCACGCGCCGCCCGCCGCTGCACCCGCCTCCGCTCCCCTCTTCGCTGCCCCCGCCGCGGCCACCGACGCCACGCCCCTCCGCGTGGCGCCCGACGCCGCACACACGTACGAGCAGCCGGCTGCGCGCCTCCGCGCGCTGCCCGCCGCTACCGAGCATCTCTACGAGCAGGCCGCCGCCGCCGCGCCCTTCCGCGCGCCGGCCGCCGCCGCACACCTCAGCACGCCGGCCGCCGCCGCCGCCGCACCGAACCCGACCGCGCCGCTCTCCGCCGCCACGATTACGGTGGAAATGCTCGCCGCTGCGCTGGGACGAGCGGAGCACAACCGACCGCCCGCCCCACCCAAGTTCCTTCAAGAGCTGCCGTATTTCGACGGGTCCGCGGGAGAGTGGCTACAGTTCGTCGCCGCGTACCGCGAGACAGAACATTATTTCTCGCCGGGCGAGAACGCGGCCCGCATACGACGCTGCCTACGAGGAAAAGCGAAAGAGGCTGCCTACAGCCTGATGCTGTCGGCGCCGGAACCCAGCCGCGTGTTAGCGGCACTGGAGCAGCGCTTCGGACGGCCAGACTTCCTCGTGCTGGGGGAAATGGACAAATTGAGAAGCCTACCTAAACCGAAGGACTCGCCGAACGATATGAGTGAGTTTGCAAACCGAGTGCATAATATTGTGGCTACGGTCGAAGCCCTTGGCCGGCCGCAATATTTGCACAGCCCCGAGACGATGCGGTTACTCGTCGACAAACTGACGCCGCTGCGTCAGGCCCGGTGGTTTGATTATGAAGACCGGGCGAGCGACGACGGCCCCGCACTATCGAGGATGGCGGCCTTTCTCAACGACGAAGCCCGCAAGTGCGGAGCGTACGCCCGCCCGGACGCCGCCGCGGCTGCCGATGTGTCGACGAAGGAGACCCGCCGCATCAACAGTAACCGCCGTCCCGCGGAGAAAGCCCACGCCGCCAGTGAAGAAGAAGCCAGTGACGACGAAATGCCAAAGTGCCCGACGTGCGCTGAGGCACACTATCTTCCGTCGTGCCCCAAATTTATAGAGGCCGACACGGACGACCGCTGGCGGCAGGCCAAGGACGGCAAGATATGCTTTCGCTGCTTGAAAAGCAAACATCGTCGCACTAAATGCAAGGCGAAACCGTGCGGGGTGCAGGGCTGCACATTTGGTCACCACAGGCTGCTGCACCACGAACAACACAAAGAAGAGACGACCGCCACCGCGGTCACAGCCGCAGCCCGCTCGGACTCGGTCTTGCTAAAGATCGTCCCGGTACAACTGAGCGGGCCGAGCGGCTGGGTCGACATCTTCGCTCTTCTGGACGAGGGGTCCACGGTCACGATGCTGGACGTCGCCGTGGCCGATCTGCTGGGCGCAAAGGGCACGACGGAGCCCCTGCACGTCGTGGGCATCGGTGGCGGGCGAGTCGCGACGAACGCCTCGCGCCGCCTCAACCTGCGCGTCCGCGGAAAGTATGAGACGACTGTGCACGACCTCGTCGGAGCGAGGACCGTCGACCGACTGAACTTCCCGCCCCAGACCATAACCAAGAGGTACCTGGAGGGCTGCGACTACCTCGGAGAGCTCACCGGAACGCTGGCGTACACGGACGCACGCCCGAGACTACTCATTGGCCAGGACAATTGGCCCTTGATAGTCTCGCGGGAAATGAAGTGCGGCCGCCGCGACCAGCCGGTTGCTTCGCAGACCCAGCTGGGCTGGGTGCTCCACGGTTGCCGGACTTCGGTGGCCGAGCCTGCACAGCGCTGCGCCCACACGTCGACAGGATCGGTGCATCGCTGCGCTAACGCCATCGAGTTTGCGGGCGCCTCCGCACCGCTCGCGCCGCCGCGCACGAACCCGCCGGCGGCGCACTCTGCAGTGACGCGACGGTCGGCGCCGCCTGTCAGCGACTCGCCGAACGCGAGTTGCCGCGCCCAGCCACCGAACGTGGCCCATCACATCGCCGCGCCGCCGCGCCCGAACTCGCCGGCGGCGCACTCCGAGGCGGCGCAATGGTTTGCGCCGCCCGCCCACGGCGCGCCGCCCGCCCGCGGCTCGCCGACCGCGAGCCGCCCCGCCCAGCCGCCGACCGCGGCTGCCTACATCGCCGCGCCGCCGCGCCCGAACTCGCTGGCGGCGCACTCCGAGGCGGCGCAATGGTTTGCGCCGCCCGCCCACGGCGCGCCGCCCGCCCGCGGCTCGCCGCCCGCCCGCGGCTCGCCGCCCGCCCGCGGCTCGCCGACCGCGAGCCGCCCCGCCCAGCCGCCGACCGCGGCTGCCTACATCGCCGCGCCGCCGCGCCCGAACTCGCCGGCGGCGCACTCCGAGGCGGCGCAATGGTTTGCGCCGCCCGCCCACGGCGCGCCGCCCGCCCACGGCGCGCCACCCGCCCGCGGCTCGCCGCCCGCCCGCGGCTCGCCGCCCGCCCGCGGCTCGCCGACCGCGAGCCGCCCCGCCCAGCCGCCGACCGCGGCCCACCACGTCGCCGTGCCGCCGCCCCCGAACTCGTTGGCGGCGCAATGGTCCGCACCGCCCACCCACGGCTCGCCGATCGCGAGCCGCCGGGCCCAGCCGCCGATCACGGCTACCTACGTCGTCGCGCCGCCGCGCCCGAACTCACCGGCGGCGCACTCTACAGCAGCGCAAGGGTCTGCACCACCAGCCAGCGACTCGCCGCATGCGAGTCGCTACGCCCAGCCGCAGAACGCGGCACCCTGGCCCGCTGCGCGCCACTGCGCGCCGCCCGCCGCCGCGCGCCACTGCGCGCCACCCGACTCTGCGCGCCACTGCGCGCCGCCCGCTGCCGCCGCGCGCCACTGCGCGCCGCCCGACTCTGCGCGCCACTGCGCGCCACCCGACTCTGCGCGCCACTGCGCGCCGCCCGCTGCCGCCGCGCGCCACTGCGCGCCGCACGCCGCCCGCGCCGCTGCGCGCCACTGCGCGCCGCCCGACGCCGCGCGCCACTGCGCGCCGCCCGACGCCGCCACCGCCGCGCGCCTCTGCGCGCCGCTCGCCGCGCTGCCGACATGGAGAGACTGGTGCACGGAGGCGAACCGACACCATGACGTCCGCCCCCACCCCAGACCGACGCCGATGACAACAGCGCCACAGCGCTGCACGCAGGCGCACCACGACTGGCGGACGAGCTGCCCCTCCGGTGGGCGCGAGAGCGCCAGAACCGACTCCAACAACGGCGGGAGCCTCGCCACAGCGGAAGAGCGCCTGCGGAGGAAGACGTGGTCATCGCCGTCGTCGAGCCGAGCCGGGGTGCCCGCCCCTACCACAACACCGGTTGGAGCGTCGTGGAATAGTCCTGGTCGCCGACCCCAGCCGGCCGCGGAAGACCTGGCTACGAGGCAGGGTGGAAGCCATCCGCCCCAGAAGAGACGATGCCGTACGCGTCGTGGACGTCTGCCCGGGAGACAAGCTGCTGCGCCGGCCGATCAAGAGGAGCGTCGTCCTTCCGACTTTGGAGATCGCCGAGGGAGCGACGGCGGGAGAATGTTCAGGACGACGGCCAGCCGGAGCGGCGACGACGGACCCCGGCCTGGGACACGACGCGCACGTCGTCACCCCCGTAGCATGAGAAAGTAGGAAGCGGCCGGCATAGCTTAGTTTAGGTAATTTTAAGATGTAAATATAAGATAAATAAGTTAAATATAAGTTAAAACATAAGTAAATAAATATATACAAAATCGTAGATTAAGATAGTTAAGATATGGAAGTTAGTTAAGATAGATACAGCTAGATTAAGATAGGTAAATCTAGCTTAAGATAGGTAAAAATATGATAAGATAGATAGGCATAGTTATAAGATAGATAGAATTAGATATAAGTTATACGGAAAATAAATATGTTGCTGCGTACTGGGTTTCATTCGGGACAGGCGGGAGGTGTGCACTCGCCGCGATCATTAGGAAAATGAGCCGAGCCGGGGCGCGCCGCGGGCGCGGAGCGCTGTGATTGGTCGGCGCGGAGACTGACGGAGAGATATCGCAGCCTCCGCACCTCTCACGGCGCACGGCGCGCCCGCGCGTGTATAAAGATAGCGCGTTTCGGCCGGTTCAGTTAGTATTCGCCGCAACACCACGAAGAGAAGACGCCTGGAGCCTGAGCTCGGCGCACCGGTCGACCGAGGAGCGAACAGTCGGAAGAGAGTCTTCAGAGCGGAACGACTGCCTCGGCCGATCGGACGGTTCTTCTCGCGGCGAGTGCTCCACCCACGCACGTCCCGGGTGCTACTCAGTGCGTGGCTTCGTAAAGCCACCCACGCATTTCTTTTACCTAAACGCTTCGCTACGTTTACCTCCCGGCGCCCCGCGGCGTATCGGTCGAGGATTACCTCCCGGCGCCCCGCGGCGTACGGTCGAGCGATCGCGCCACCACCTCCCGGCGCCCCGTGGCGTTACGGTCGAGGATTACCTCCCTACGCCACGTGGCGTGTCGGTCGAGGAAGGACACCACCTCCCTGCGCCCTAGCGTAACGGTCGAGGAAGAAGAGGTGAAGCACACCTGCGGTCGACCCATCGCACCACCCGTGAACGACCGCCGCGAGTGATCTCTCCGCGCCGCACGCCCGTCTGCGCCGGCCGCGAGAGAGAGAGACCGTCGCCGCGTCGCCGAGTGAGCGAGACGGTCGCAGCACCGCTCGAAGTGAAGCACACCTACGGTCGACCCATCGCACCACCCGCGAACGACCACCGCGAGTGACGCTGCCGAGCCGCACGCCCGTCTGCGTCGGTCGTGCAGGAGCGAGACGGTCACCGAGGCGTGCGAAAGAGAAGAAAGAAGGTTTCCTGTCTCCGGCCCTCGTAACCGCTCTGCGAAGACTGGCAGCTCAAGTGAACGGGTGAAAATATACAGTCCACACCTGAGTTACGTGTCCAACAGTATGTATCGTCTGCGAAAATGTTTATGGGACGCCTCCGACCAATTATACAAGAACAAAGACGCGCGAATGAAGGCTTGGGAAGACATCGCGTTTTCTCTTCTTAAGTTGTTGTTTTTTCTTCCATAAATAATACGCGGCAACAATTTTAACAGCATACATGTTGACGACTGTACCTTGCGGCTGTCAGCGCGAGACTAAAACGACTCAAGCTGACCGCTCAGCGCTGATTATCTACGCGCCGACACTCAGCGCTCACGCTCAGCGTGAGAGGAAAACCAGCCATACAGTTCTAAGGTCTCAGGTATTTAGTTCTTATAATGCCCCTCGGCCTCCTGTCTTCGCCTTTACATAGCTATGTGTGCTTCAGATATAGTTCGTCTAAACAGTATTGCCCCACTTAAATTCACTTCTTTTTAGGGTTCCGTCGCGGGACTCTCATAAAATCGGTCTGGTGTCTGTTCGTCTGTCGTTCTGTCACGTGCGCTGTTCGAGGTGATTACTTCGGGTCGGAATGTTAATTTATTTATCCTTACCTTTAATAAATTCCAATGTCTGCTTTCTGTCTGTATGTATGTATGTCTGTCCGCTTATAACTTGAGAACCACTGAACCGATTTTAATACAGTTTGCTTCTACAGATAGCTTGGTTCTTCGCATCAATTATAGGCTACTTTTCATCACGTTAAATGGCTTATGAGTTTAGCAGATAAGTCAAATATGAAAGCGAGCGGAGCCGCCGTCCCTTAATGTAATAGAGTCTGACCAATTACACATGTTCCACTTCTTAGTACTAGAGAAAAAAAATTACTGGCCAAGTGCGAGTCGGGACTCGCGCACCGAGGGCTCCGTACCACAACATAATTGGCCGGTTGTTGTTGTTGTTGTTGTTCGGACTCGTTCTTCGCGCTTAAGCCCACTCCATTGCAGGCCTTTTGCGCGTCCTACGGCCTTACTCCAACCAGCCGAGTTCTTCCAGGAGGCGGCACACTCTCTTTGGATCTTGGCACGCCTCTCGAAGTGTAGTAGGGCCTCCCAGCTCCTTCACCCTTATGTCTACCACCTCCTCGCACTCCAGCAGCACGTGGGTGGGTGTCTCGTCCGCCTGCAGGCATGCTCTGCACAGTGGACTGTCCGTTACTCCAATTATATAGAGGTGTCTGTTAAGTGTACAGTGCCCAGTAAGCATACCTATCACTACGTAGTTTTGATCTATGGACACGGAGCAGCGTCTTGGTGAGACGGATTTTATTAGTTTATTTATTTATTTATATAAGGTCTTTCATTAGTAGTAACAATACGCTAAGGGGTGTATGTGTATCAGATACTGATCACGTTTTTTTTTACATATAAAAAACCTACTCACTCCTCAAATTGAATATGTGAAGTGCGCGTTTTTCACCTTAATAAGTATGTTTTTTATATCGTAAAAAAAACATTTGGTATGGGAACGTGATCAGTATCTGATACACATACACCCCTTAGCGTAATGAAAGACCTAACTAACTAACTAACTAGTAATTTTTTTTTTCACCGCGAAGGGCCAAACTCAAGTGATGAGGCTGAAAAAATGTTTACATGTGGCTCTTAAGTCGTTTTTCAGCTAAACAGGATTAAACATGAAAAAATAAATTATACCGTGTGAAAGCCTTACTTTTCAGGAATATTTGACAAAAACTAGATTTAAGAAAAGCTTGCA
This sequence comes from Nematopogon swammerdamellus, assembly GCA_946902875.1. Lineage (NCBI taxonomy): Eukaryota > Metazoa > Arthropoda > Insecta > Lepidoptera > Adelidae > Nematopogon > Nematopogon swammerdamellus. Next base: position 15,700,945 of record OX336356.1, read on the forward strand.
TTTGTACTTGTGGCATTTAAAAAAATGAGCTGAGAGAGAAAATTTTGGATTTTTACAAAAATGACAATATCTCAAAAACTAAGCCATTTTTACTAAACCTAAAATTAGATATTCTGAGAGGTAATTAGCAGCCCTATCTCCTGTTAAAGGATTATCGTCGGTTTCTGGGACACCCTGTATATAGGGTCTAGAAACGCAGTAATCTCATAAAACAAAGTAACTTCCTCCAAAACCATCCCTTACAGATTTATTAAATTTTTATTTTTATTTTTTATTTTTATGGAAACTGACACGTTTGGCTATATCACCTACAACGTCCGTGATGTCAAGCCCATAACAACGGTTGAACTAGGTGCCATGTCAGTGCTTCCCCCTTTGATCGTGCCCGCTAACTGGTCGGAAAACACAAACTATTTACATAGCCGTTTGGACCGACGACGTTTCATTCAGTGCGGTGGTTTATTATTATCTATTTTTAACCCCCGACGAAAAAAACGGAGGGGTGTTATAAGTTTGACGTGTGTGTGTGTGTGTGTGTGTGTGTGTGTGTGTGTGTCTGTCTGTGGCATCGTAGCTCCCAAACGGATGGACCGATTTGGATGCGGTTTTTTTTATTAGGAAGCCTGTTTAATCGGGATGGTTCTTAGCTATGTTTGTAATCAAGTAATTAAGTAATTAAGTAATAAAAAAAATTATTATCTTCAAAAGTGGACCGATTTGCATGCGGTTTTTTTTAAAAAGCTTGAAATAAAAGTTAAATTACAAATTTAAAAAACCCCCGACTCTTAAAAAGTCAAAAATAATTTCCGTTTACTTACTTAAAGGAGTCGGGGGACCGCTAAGTAAATTAAATATAAAGACTCAAAAGTTGCGCGGGAATTTACTTAGCGGTCTACCGACTCCTTTAAGTAAGTAAACGGAAATTATTTTTGACTTTTTAAGAGTCGGGGGTTTTTTAATTAGTATTGATATTTTATTTTAAATATTGTATACAGTCTTGAGTTATGTATGACGGAGCTGTACAAGATAGCATAGACAGGCTTTACGAAGGGTGGCCCGTGCCGCGAGCCGCCGCGATCGATACCGCTTCACCCCCTCCCCCTCGCGCCTACCCCCTCCCCTCGCCCCCTCTCCCACCCCACCCACAGCTGTCAGATCAGCTGGTCCACGCTGCTGTAAGCCCATACGCACGCTCTCACCCCCCTCCTCGGATAGATGCGATAGGAGGAGAAAGAAATACGTTGTATACCCATAGGGCAGTGGTGCTCATACTTTTTTCTATGAAGATCTAAGTACCTACTTCTACAAAAAAATTTAGATTGGGTGATCGACACTTGTACCAAAAGTTTTCTTTGTTCAAGGTTTTGTAGTAATTTTTGTTAGTAAAAATTATAATTGTAATTATTTATACGTATTGTTTCTAAATTACACAATTTACTTGTATAATGTACAAATGTACAATTAAAACGATTTAATAAATGTCTAATAAATAATAAAAAAAAAACACAGAGGGATAGAGGGGAGGGGTGGAGACGACGGAGGGAAGGAGGGGAGGGAGGGAGAAAGATAGAGAGAGAGAGAGAAAAAAAGAGAAGCGATCTTTTATTATCATATATTTGCGTTTAAACCGAGTCTACCGCGAGCGAAGCCGCGGGCAAAAGCTAGTATATAAATATATACCCGAGTATATACCTCTAAACGTCGATGTGGCAACTATGACAGGTCGTTAAAACAACATAATATACAAGCTGTGCCCGCGGCTCCGCCCGCTCTCATATTTCACTTCACTGCTAACCTCATAAGCTATTTAGCGTGATAGTAAGTAGACTATAGTTGATCGGAAGAATCAAGCTATCCGTAGAATTTTGTTTTATTAAAATCGGTTCAGTGGTTCTCGAGTTATAAGCGGACAGACAGACACTCAGACACTCAGACAGAAAGCAGACGTTGGATTTTATTATAGGTAAGGAAGGATAAGGAAGGAAGGAAGGAAGGAAGGAAGGAAGGATATAGGTACTGCAATGAGGAGATAAAGGTGATATTAACAGAAGTCGGTTAAAGAGAAATCGAAAGCTGAGAACTACTCCATAAATATTTTTTAACATCCCTAATATTATTTAATTCGAAAATGTGCCTCTAAGCCCTTCGCTCTAGAATTAACCAGTCAATATAATATATACATATCTATCACACACGCTGAATCCCGACAATCGGGGTAAGCAGAGTAATCGGTGTTGTGCTGCAAGAACTCTGGTAAATTACAGCACAACACCGACCACCACGTTTCGCAAACACCGATTGCTCTGCTTACCCCGATTGTCGGGATATAGCGCTGTGATAATAATATGTATAAATAATATTCATATATTGACGTAGGTACGTTACACGGTCGGTCACCCGTAGAAACTTCGCTTTATTTCTCGCTTTATTTGTTAGGATTTCGCCTCTGCGCACACCATTGCATCGGGTTTAACACCTGAAAGACGTCCTGGCTCCTTTGGCTCCTTTCGTGAACACTCGGCTCGAAACGAAACGTAACAAAAACGACATGCACCGCCTCAACATTAGGTTAGGTTTATATTAACCCTGGTTATTTTTTTTTAACCACCAAAACATCACTCATACCACAATTTCATTCGAGCCGAAGTCTGCCGAAAGGAGCTAAAGGAGCCAGGAAGTCTTTCAGGTGGCGCACCGCATTGCATCGACTTTTCGCCTGTCCGACGACCGACGCGCCCCTCCTATCCTTTCGAATGGCTCGTCCGTTACCACATCTGCGGTTCCGCAGCTTCCTGCATCTCCGTTTTCCGCGATGATGGTCTGGTGTTAAATGCAGTTTTCCTTGTTCTGTGTACGAGTAGATACCTACATTTTACTTGTGTTATTTTGCATTTGTGTAAGAATAACTTGGCATCGTATCGTTGGGTCATTGAGCCTGTTTTATCGGTATTACTATGGCCGCTGCTCTGACGAACTTGCTTCCCTTATCCCTCCTCCTCCTGTTCGCCTTCGCCAAATCCGCCATTCTCTCGTGTGCACACCTTTGAAGTCGACAGAAGAGTTCTTCGAACTGCACGATTCTCTAAATCGTTCTTGTGCCGCACTGCAAAGGTGTGGAACGGGCTCCTAGGGAATATGTTTCCCCACTCCTACAATCCACGGATCTTCAAATCGCGGGTTAATAGCCTTTCCCCAGCGACATTAGTCCACCTCAAAGCCGGACTGGCACCTCCTCGGCGCGGTGAAATTGGCTGCGCCTGAGGCTTCGACCTCGGGAAAAGCCACCCAGTTCGGAAGCAATGGGAAAAAAATTATAAATTTGTATGGAGTCCGACATTCTTGGTCACATGAAATCAAATGAAATAATAATAAAAAATCATTTATTTATTAACTTTAAAATATTACATCCTTACCTATAATAAAATCCAACGTCTGCTTTCTGTCTGTCTGAGTGTCTGTCTGTCCGCTTATAACTCGAGAACCACTGAACCGATTTTAATAAAACAAAATTTTACGGATAGCTTGATTCTTCCCATCAACTATAGGCTACTTACTATCACGCTAAATGGCTTATGAGGTTAGCAGTGAAGTGATATATGAGAGCGGGCGGAGCCGCGGGCACAGCTTGCTTTACATACAATCAGCACTTGAACTAATTGTATACCTACTAATAAATATACACCATCACGCTGCTATATCCCGATAATCGGGGCAAGCAGAGTAATCGGTGTTGTGCTGCAAGAACTCTGGTTAATTTCAGCACAACACCGACTACCGCGTATTAGGACAAGATAACGATCAAGCAACAAGTAAGGCGCAAAGGACTAACCTATTGCATGACTATGGAAGGACCGTGCCAAGGTTGAGATGTGGCGAAACTGTCGCCCTTTAGCACGACATCTTGTCATTATCCCTTAGTCGCCTTTTACGACATGCACGGGGAGAGATGCAGTGGGCCTATTATTTTCAAGCACCAATAACTCCACCACCACACCACTAATAAAGTTAACAATGACTTCCAGTACCTGGTAAAACGGTATTTTAATAGTTTTTAGGGTTCCGTATCCGGTACGGGACCCTATTACTAAGCCTACGCCGTCTGTCTGTCCGTCCGTCCGTCTGTCCGTCCGTCCGAGGGCTGCACGTGTATCTCTTGAACCGTAATAGGTAGCCCGTTGAAATTTTCACAGAATATGTGTTATTATGGGCGATATAACAAAAAATAATAAAAATAAGATAAAGCAAAAAATTCATGGGGTTTCCCATAGAAGAAACCATAAAGTGTATGCGCGCGCGTCATCTACCGAATAGATTATGAAGCATTTTAACTAATCATGACATCTAGCTAATATGAAACATTTCATAACTCGCCATAGATGGCGTGAGTGGCGCTAACCATGACATGGCGATACGGAACCCTCGGTGCGCGATTTCGACTCGCACTTGGCCGGTTTTTGCTTCACAGCTGTAACGAAAGCCGAATGCTGGCTCGTTAGATGCGGCGGAAGCGGCGCGGGCGCCGCCCCGGGCCGGACGCGCCGCTGCTGTCTGCGTGACCCATATGATGCATCGCCGCGCCACTCGCCAGTCAGTTGTGCAGGGTTGCCAGCTTCCGACAGAAATGCGTTGTACCGTGTGGGACCGCCGCGCGCCGGTACTTTAAAATAATAGCCCCACTGCATCTCTCTCCGTGTATCTCGTAGAAGGCGACTAAGGGATGTGACTCCCTTCTTATATTACTAGGTGGTAGGGTTTAACCCGCCCGGGTTGGTACCACCGCACTGAATGAAAGGTCGGTCGAAACGGCTATGTAAATAGTTTGTGTTTTCCGTCCAGTTCAGTGTAGCCGGCACGACCGAAGGGAAGCACTGACGTGGCACCTAGTTCACCCGGTGTTATGGGCTGACATCACAAATGTTGTAGGTGATGTAGCCAACCGTGTCAGTTTCCATAAAAAAAAAACTAAGTGATCACCCGAGAAGGTAAATGATGTAAAAAGCGCTGGCTTTTATTTTATTTTTTTATTTTTATATTTTTTCATGGATTTGTCATCATAAGGACGGCAGTGAACCTGTTAGCCACATTTTTAGGTATCCTTACTCCGTACGAAAGCCTATTACTAATCCTACGCCGTCTGTCTGTCTGTCTGTCTGTCCTACCTACTTAGCTGAATCTTTTGATCCGCAATAGCAAGCCGTTTTAAATTTACACTGAATAGGTATGCGTTTTTATTGCGGATATAACAAAAAATAATAAATAAATTAAATAGTAAAAAATTAAGGGTGGTCCCCGTACAAGAAAAGTGTTTTTTCAACCTTTTTTTTTTTGTGGTGCGAAAACCTCTGTGCGCGAGTCCGACTCGCACTTGGCCGGTTTTTTATTAAATTAGCATATTAAAAAAAATCATAAAACGATATCCGTTCCCAGGTATTGGCGTATAATGAAATGTTGTCGGCTTTTGTAACATGCGAGGTAACATGCTTAGTATAACACTGGTAAACTTTGCAACGCTCTACCTGCCCACATATTTCCCCCTATCTATAGTCTCGGGTCCTTCAAGAGAGGCGTGAATGTACACCTGTCAGACCGGCATGGCATTCGCAACCCCCGCGTACGACTGAATGTCCATGGGCGTCGTTAGACACCTTATGGGTAGGCTCGGCGCAACGCGTCGTGCATTCTATTAAAAAGAAATGTGACGCCAAAATATTTAATATAGCGTTTTGTGGTTGATCGATGGAAGTACAGAGGAGTTGACAACCCTAGCTCGCAACAGACGCGTTGTCGTGTAAATTATGCGCAACGAGCGTAATGTGATGTGATGTGACTATTGTATTGTTTCTTGTTTAGTGCCACTGCCGGTCCACACCACACACGCTAATGAGTTTAATGTATGATGCGTTCACTTTTACAGAGCGCGGTACAAACATTGAATATAGAATTAGAAATAGTATGGAACCGGGCAGCATATATTTTCCAAAGTCTGCCGCGGGAGTCCGCGAAAGCCTTATCTATTTACTAGCTTTTGCCCGCGGCTTCGCTTGCGTTAGATTCGTATTAAAAAAAAGAAAGTAAGTAGAATGAATGCCGAGCTGAGTTCGATCTCGCGAGACCCTCTAGCTAGCTAGTGTCTCACCGTTTCTGTTTTTCTGACCGCTACCTCCCTCTCCCCTGCGGTGGAGGCGGCAGTAGGTAAAATTGACTTGCATGTGACCTACACGCCGAGTTAGTGAACTGCGGATCTGATGCGCTGACATGCTCCAGTCAGCGCCGTAGTTAGGGTCTGCCAGCTGGGGGCACTCGGCAGGACCCATAACGGAGGGCGGATTAGCAAAGCGATTCATATTTTTAAGCCCCGACGCAAAAAGAGGGGTGTTATAAGTTTAACGTGTCAGTGTATAGGTGTGTCTGTCTGTGGCATCGTAGCTCCCAAACGGATGGACCGATTTAGGTGCGGTTTTTTATATTAGAACGCTGGTTTAATCGGGATGGTTCTTAGCTATGTTTGTAATCAAGTAACTAAGTAATTAAACATTTTATTATCTTCAAAAGTGGACAGATTTGCATGAGGTTTTTTTTTAAACTTGATATAAAACTTAAATGACAAATTTGAAAAACCCCGACCCTTAAAAAGTCAAAAATAATTTCCGTTTACTTACTTAAATAAATGAGTCGGGGGACCGCTAAGTAAATAAAATATAAAAACTCAGAGACTTAGCGGTCCACCGACTCATTTAAGTAAGTAAACGGAAACACACCTATTTTCAGGTTGCACTTTTATTTTGACTTCTATATTTAGTTTATTTTCTGTTATATTTCAATAAGTTACATAGTTGAAATTGGCGGTTCACAGTTATATCGAAAGCTTATCATTTTGATGGATCCGAAATCAGAATGATAGACCTAAATCAACAAAGACCTACAGTGTAGGTCTTTGTTGATGATCTGCCTTTGTGAATTAAAATATATGTAGGTCTATGTAGGTCTTACAGATGTTTTAACTCAGAAAGGCGGGCGAGCCATACTTGTAGTTGTGACACGCGCGCTTATGTGTGTGACGCGCGGCTCGGGGGCGATACTGAGCGCTCTCCCCGAGCTTACACACACATAAACAAAGTGCGTGTTCATCACACTCACAACTAAAACCAATCCGCTTTCGTGAGAATACTTACCACAGAAACAGTTGGGGTTATCCATGCTATTTTAGGGGTTTTCCCCGTTTATCTCCCTACACGCTACGCCAAAAGCTACGGCACTGATCGAATGGTCGCGGTGGGTGACTGATGCGATAATCCGCACTCAGGATGCCAGTGCTCGTCCGTAAACACTTCCTAGACTACAGGGAGCTGAGATGGACACTCTGTTGTCTTGTTGGTTTGTCCGGCTGATCTGTAGCGTATGTTTTTGGTTTGCTGATTATTGTATAACATAGATAGGGCATAGTCTGGATTTTGAATTGGTTTGAAGAAAAAAAAATTCACACCATAAAATCCATGTGTCACAATAGGCAAGCTTAATGTCATGATAGTTGATTTACCAACTATTTTTTTAGGAAAATTCATTGGTCTGTTTTAATATTCCTTCCGGAAAACCGGCAGAGTTTAAGTTTCGGGTCTAGATAGATATTTTTGGAAGTGAATGGGTTTCGATAAATACGTAGACAGGCAGAATACCAAGGGCTTTAATAATACTTTCCTATAAAAACCAAATATTCTAGTTTACTAATACTTAAAAATACTACCTACTCTACCTTGTATGGGGCCTTAATACCAACCTACGTTCCTATTCAAACCAAATGTCTACTAATACTTAAAAATACTACCTACTCTATCCAAACCAAATGTTCTAGTTTACTAATACTTAAAAATACTACCTACTCTACCTTGTATGGGGCCTTAATACCAACCTACGTTCCTATTCAAACCAAATGTCTACTAATACTTAAAAATACTACCTACTCTATCCAAACCAAATGTTCTAGTTTACTAATACTTAAAAATACTACCTACTCTACCTTGTATGGGGCCTTAATACCAACCTACGTTCCTATTCAAACCAAATGTCTACTAATACTTAAAAATACTACCTACTCTATCCAAACCAAATGTTCTAGTTTACTAATACTTAAAAATACTACCTACTCTATCGTTGGAACGGCAGCGCACCACAGAGAGCATGCGAGGGAACGTATCCTCGAGCGTATCCTTACAGACGTGTCTATCAGTGACAGACAGACACGGACGAACGGACGGAAGTGGACGCAAGGCGCGGTCATTGTCCACGCTTCCTAATCTCTGTTTGAATCGTTGTCAAAATATTAACTTTGTGGGACCGTTATCTTTGCATTATTATAAAATTCAAGTGAGTGTATATGTGTGTTCTTCACTTTAAGGTGATGTGAGACTGCGTCTTACTCGAATTTCAAGAAGTGTACCGACAGTGCTTACCTGACAGATTCAGTTTTATTATATGTAAAACTTCATCTATCAGCGAGGAGTTCTGGGAGAGTGTGAGAGAAATACTTAATGCATGTGAGGGGAATGAGAGAGTGTTATTGATGGGAGACTTTAATGGATGGGTTGGCGTGAAAAGGGATGGCTATGAGTCTGTACTTGGAAAGTTTGGTGACGAAAGAAAAAACGAGAATGGTGTTAGTTTGCTCGAGGTGTGCCTGGAAAAGAATCTTTTTGTGACAAACACTATGTTTGACCACAAAAAGATTCATATGTATACTTGGCAGAGACAGGAAGAAAGAAGTATGATAGATTTTGTGATAGTTGACGAAAGATTAAGAGGCAATGTTGTAGACACAAGGGTTCATCGTGGAGCCAATGTTGGGACAGACCACTTCCTGGTGGTATGCCGAATCAGGGGTCTGTTCAAGCGTTGGCGACACCGAAACCATGTGGAAACAACGGCGCTAGAAAGAATAAAAGTAGAAAGATTACAGGATACGGATGTTGAAGGTGAATATCACAAAAAATTGAGCGAAAGGTTGAGTGAAGATTTCTGTAGAAACGTTGAGTATGAAATGGAATATGTATGGGAGAAAATGAAAAGTGGAATGATCGAGACAGCTACTGAGATATGTGGCGTCGCAAAGAGAAAGAATGGAAGGAAATCCAATAAATCTTGGTGGAATGATGATGTAAAACGTGTAGTGGATGAGAAGAAGAAAGCATGGCTTGATCTGTTAGCGAGTAAGGCTGACAGAAGAGTGAACGCAGGAAATAATGTAGTAGAGGTACGAAAACAAAGGTATGTTGAGGCTAAAATGAAAGTGAAAGAATGTGTTGAAAGAAGTAAAAGCAAAGAGAAAGAAAAGAATGACAGGAGATTCTCTGACAACTTCCGGACTAATATAAAACTGTTTTGGAAAATGGTAAAAACAGTCCGGAAGAAATCAGAGACATGTAAAATAACGGATATCAGGGACAATGAGGGATGTGTATTAAAGGATGAAAAGAAAATTTTAGAACGATGGAAGGATTATTTTGAAAGACTTTTTGAACCTGAAGGTGTGGAGACACAGCCTGAAGCTGGAGCTGTGAGCGACACGCCTAGTATGGATGATGATAGCGAGATTAGTGTGGATGAGATTCAGAAAGCATTGAAAGGCATGAAATTAGGTAAAGCAGCGGGATATGATAGAGTGTCGGTCGAAATGCTGAGGGGCGGTGGTTGGGTGGTTGCAGACCTGTTGCACCGGCTCTTTAATATGTGCTGGCGACACGGCCGAGTACCAGATGATTGGTGCAAAGCTGTGATCGTCCCGCTGTATAAAGGAAAAGGTTCGCAGCAGGAATGCAAAAACTACCGGGGCATAAGCCTTCTCAGCATTGTCGGCAAACTGTACGCAAAAGTACTGATTGAAAGGGTGTTGAAAATTACGGAAGAAAAAATCTGGGATGTACAAGCGGGATTTAGGAAGGGTATGGGATGCACGGATCAGGTCTTTTCCCTACGGTGCATAGCCGAAAAATATCTGGCGAAAAACCAGAAGGTCTTTTGCGCGTTCGTAGATCTGGAGAAGGCCTATGACAAAGTGATGAGGAAGGAGTTGTGGGCAGTGTTGTCCGAGTATGGAGTGGACAGTCACTTGGTGCAAGCGCTGAAATCTCTCTATGAGGGTTCTAGGGCTTGCGTCAGGATAAGCGGGGCATACACCGACTGGTTTGACATCTCTAGAGGGGTCAGACAGGGGTGTGTGGCGTCACCCTGGCTGTTCAATCTATTCATGGACAGCTGCTTGGCTGATCTGAAAGAATATGATTGTGGATTAAGAATGGATGAGTTAGTTGTGAAATGCCTCTTGTACGCCGACGATCAAGTGATACTTGCATCGTCGGTGGGCGAGTTGCAGGACATGGTAACTGTTATGGTTGAAGCATTTAAAAGGAAGGGAATGAAAGTGAATGTAAACAAGACGAAAGTTATGGTACTGGAGAGGAATGAAATAGTGTCCGAATGCGATGTCAGGATTGGGAATGAGAGACTGGAGCAAGTGAACGAATTCGTATATCTGGGGAATATGTTCACGCGTGATGGAAAATGTGAAGGAGATGTAGAAAAGAGAGTGAAAGCCGGCAACCAAGTGAATGGGGCGTTGCACGCTATTATGAGCAGCCAAAGCATGTCAACTAGGGCACGTTTGGCTGTCCATGGTGGAGTGCTGGCCCCTACACTTATGTACGGGAGTGAAAGTTGGGCATGGCAGACGAAGCATGAAAGCAGGATTAATGCTGTGGAAATGCGCGCGTTGAGGAGTATGTGCGGAGTTACAATGAAAGATAGATTGAGAAATAGTGTAGTGCGAGAGCGCTGTGGGTTGAAAGAAGATATAGTGACAAGGATTGAGAAAGGGATGCTTCGGTGGTTCGGTCATGTTGGAAGAATGGATGATAGGAGACTAACGAAAGAAATTTATGAAGCAAATGTGAGTGGAAGAGTCGGGAAGGGTCGCCCTAGACGCACGTACCTGGACCAGATCGGGCATGTGCTCAAAAAGGGGCAAGTGCTTAGTACCCGTAACCGACGAGCATGCATGAAGAACATTATGGGAGTGGAAGAGGCGGCAGAGGTGTGTCAGGATCGTGGCACGTGGAGATCCGTTGTCTCTGCCTACCCCACCGGGAAACAGGCGTGACGCTATGTATGTATGTATGTATGTATGTCATCTATCAGCGCAGATCGATAGCTTTTTGAAAACACGATTTGATTAACTTCGCTCGATAGAAAAAAATCATGTACGTGCCTCTGAATTTAGTTATAAAACCGTATTTAAAGCAACGTGACCAAATCAAGATTTTGGAAAAAAGAAATTATTTGTTGAATATATATCTAAATCCGTAGCTTTTTACTTTTTTGTTTCGATCCGTAGTTTTGGAAAAAAAAAATAAAAACCTAATTTTTCATTGATTGATTGTGTTGCATCCTACTCCAACAAGCGAAAGCGGCGGCGCCTTGAAAGATGAGTACGTATTGACAGGGCCTTAAATAAATTCATAATTATCAAAGAAAAATAAATGTGTTTAATTAAATTTATGAATATGATTTGGGCGTGAATAGGCCCCTGTCAGGCCGGCATTGCATTCGCAACCCCCGCGTGCGATCGAATGTCCATGGACCTCGTTAGACACCATAGGGGTGGCTCAGGGCCACATAAAAGGCTAACACAAAAAAATAAAAACAAATTTCATCAAGTTACTCGAGAACGGCTCACTCTTTGTCATAATAATAGCTAAAACGAAACGTGAATATTAGTGTTTTTCATACGAATATCACTAATATGTATCTAAGAATAGAAGACTTTCTGAAGAAGTAGGTAAACATTGCCGTGAGCTATAAATTCGTGTAGATATTTCTGTAGGCGCTATTTTCGCAAGTCTGCTCATTTTTTTTCTCGACGAAAAAAGTTTGGCCTTTGTAACTTTTTTTTTTAATTGTAAGCTCGACATATGGCGTATGCGGATGTTGCGATTGCCATGCCGGCCTGCCGCCGGCCCATTCACGCCTCTCTTGAAGGACCCGAGACTGTACTCTATTGTACTGTACTAGTGACAAAAATACTTAGGTAGTTTTGTAATGTGGTTTATTATTCGTAATATATATTTCTGTGATTTTTCCGTCCTTTATACAGGGTGTCCCAGAAACCGACGATAATCCTTTAACAGGAGATAGTGCTGCTAATTACCTCTCAGAATATCTAATTTTAGGTTTAGTAAAAATGGCTTAGTTTTTGAGATATTGTCATTTTTGTAAAAATCCAAAATTTTCTCCCTCCGCTCATTTTTTTAAATACCACAAGTACAAATGTAAGGTTTTCTTAAATCTAGTTTTTGTCGAATATTCCTGAAAAGTAAGGCTTTCACACGGTATAATTAATTTTTTCATGTTTAATCCTGTTTAGCTGAAAAACGACTTAAGAGCCACATGTTAAAATTTTTTCAGCCTCATCCCTTGAGTTTGGCCCTTCGCGGTGAAAAAAAAAATTACTACACTAAAGTGGCATTATACAAAAAAAATACGCCCATCTAATGTAGTTTTTAAAATGGTACATCACTTACCGATTTGCCTAATAATTTATGAGCTATTCTTTTTTAACTGCAAAAAGACCTCGGAATTTGATAATTGTTCTATCAACTACGAATTGGAATAAAATAATCACTTGAAGTAATTGGTCTTTATTAACCTGTTAAAGTAGATGTTCAAATTGTTTACAACCTGCACAAATGCTAGCTCGACATCTTCTCACAAATGCCCGGTTGATGCGTCGAGCAAGTACTCGATGCAAGTGAAGATACGTCCACCTATGCTATGTAATAGTTTGTGTTTTCCGTCCTGTTGACTATAGTCGGCACGACCGAAGGGAAGCACTGACGTGGCACCAAGTTCACTCGGTGTTATGAGCTAACATCACGGATGTTGTAGGTGATGTAGCCAACCATGTCAGTTTACATAAAAAAAACCTGAGCTACTGCCGTAATTCTTTCTTTGAGCTCTATCAAGTGTTCCACAGGTTTCCCGTAAACTTTTTCTTTTAAATAGCCCCAATAAAAAAAATCTAACGGATTTAAATACGGTGATCTAGACGTCCGGTCTATCTGTGGGGATGCAAGTGGCTAGGAGGCCAGAAGACGTCCGTTGAATTGTAGAGACTTTAAACGGGCGAATTATCTTGAGTTTCTACAACAGGAGCTTCAGAGCCTTTTAGAAGATGTACCATTGGCCATACGGGGGTGGTTGTAAAATGATGGCTGCCCAGCCCATCACGCTAGGGAAGTGCGTAATTTTTTAGACCAAGCATATCCCCACAGATGGATCGGACGTCTAGGTCACCGGATTTAAATCCGTTAGATTTTTATTATTGGGGCTATTTAAAAGAAAAAGTTTACGGGAAACCTGTGGAAAACTTGATAGAGCTCAAAGAATAAATTACGGCAGTAGCTCAGGTTTTTTGTATGTAAACTGACATGGTTAGCTACATCACCTACAACATCCGTGATGTCAGCCCATAACACCGGGTGAACTTGGTGCCACGTCAGTGCTTCCCTTCGGTCGTGCCGACTATAGTCAACTGGACGGAAAACAAAAACTATTTACATAGCATAGGTGAACGTATCTGCACTTGCATCGAGTACTTGCTCGACGCATCAACCGGGCATTTGTGAGAAGATGTCGAGCTAGCATTTGTGCAGGTTGTAAACAATTTGAACATCTACTTTAACAGGTTAATAAAGACCAATTACTTCAAGTGATTATTTTATTCCAATTCGTAGTTGGTAGAACAATTATCAAATTCCGAGGTCTTTTTGCAGTTAAAAAAGAATAGCTCATAAATTATTGGGCAAATCGATAAGTGATGTACCATTTTAAAAACTACATTAGATGGGCGTATTTTTTTTGCATAATGCCACTTTAGTGTAGTACTATTTTTTTTCACCGCGAAGGGCCAAACTCAAGGGATGAGGCTAAAAAAATTTTAACATGTGGCTCTTAAGTCGTTTTTCAGCTAAACAGGATTAAACGTGAAAAAATAAATTATACCGTGTGAAAGCCTTACTTTTCAGGAATATTTAACAAAAACTAGATTTAAGAAAATCTTACATTTGTACTTGTGGCATTTAAAAAAATGAGCTGAGGGAGAAAATTTTGGATTTTTACAAAAATTACAATATCTCAAAAACTAAGCCATTTTTACTAAACCTAAAATTAGATATTCTGAGAGGTAATTAGCAGCCCTATCTCCTGTTAAAGGATTATCGTCGGTTTCTGGGACACCCTGTATATAAGATAGCGTGGTGTTATTAAGCGATATTTAACGATATAAACATAAATCTTTATTTACATAAAATATAAAAAAGTAAAGATATTGTATTGTATTGTTTATTGATCGATCATTCATATTATGGCCGTTAGACTGCACTGGAACTTGCCATATTTGGATCGTATTTGTTCTATTACCCTTTAAATGCGACATTTTGCCCTAAACACAGAAAAACCTGTTAAGTGCGAACAAGGTTCACACCACAGAACACCTATTAATAGTTAATACTTCTCTGATCTGTGGTTCACACACAGAGGGTTCCGCATCCATTTCCTTCTAGCACGAATAGCGATCGCGCGGTCGCACAGTTTCTCTCGGGAGGTGCGGGGTGTGGCCGACTCACCGACAGACGGACGGACAGACACCTGCCTGATTCATTTAATAAGGGTCCCGCCAGAATCGCTAGCTGCGGAACCCTTATAAATTGCCTCCCAATTACGCCACTGGCAGGCATAGATTTTGCAAAATTGCGTTTCCGCGGCTCCGCTCGCGTTAATGATACCGCGTTCTGTCAAATGTGCCAGAAAACGCCAGTGAAAACCCAATGTGAATTGATTTATTTCTGAAATAATAAAATAATCTGTACTAGATTTAAGTGGATAATTTGACACACGTCATAATATTAGCACTCTTATCTTATCAGGAAATACACTTTGAGGAATTTATCTTGATGTGATTATGGTAACTAAAAACGAAACGTAAATATTACAGTGTTTTTCATAAACTTTGACAAGGAGGCCAACAGAAGGATTCAGCTAGGCTGGGCGGCATTTGGGAAACTCCGCCACATCTTTTCATCCTCCATCCCACAGTCATTGAAGACGAAGGTTTTCAATCAGTGCGTTCTGCCAGTAATGACGTACGGAGCGGAAACGTGGACCCTGACGATGGGCCTGCTCCACAAATTTAAAGTCGCTCAGCGAGCTATGGAAAGAGCAATGCTCGGCATATCTTTGACCGATAAAATCCGTAACGACGTGATACGTCAAAGAACTAAGGTAGTCGACATTGCTAAGAAAATAAGCAAGCTGAAGTGGCAGTGGGCTGGGCACATCTGTCGCAGACCCGACAACCGATGGGGTAGACGGGTGCTCGAATGGAGGCCACGTACAAGCAAACGTAGCGTGGGACGCCCCCCGGCTAGGTGGACAGATGACCTAAAAAAGGTAGCCGGGAGTGGCTGGATGAGAAGAGCGGAAGACCGTGTGTGGTGGCGTGCCTTGGGAGAGGCCTATGTCCAGCAGTGGACCGATACAGGCTGATGATGATGATTATGATTATGGTAACTCTTTGATATTTTCAAATCAATGTTCGTTTTGCTTTAATATACCTACGTTTTTTATTTGTATTTTTTTATATACAGCTGAGATGGATGGCTTTGTCTAATAAAAAACAATTCAACTCTAGGGTTAGATTTTTTTTTATTTCATAAATTTTTTAAGGCGGTTTTTATATTTTTTTAAATAGTTTTTTATTTCAGACTTTTTTTTAGTAATTTTTTGCTATTAATGTACTCTGCGGAATCGCTCGGCCTTCGGCCTCGCTATCCCGCCTCGCTTTCCAATCCGATGTTGACCAAATTAAAATGGGACCACAAGGGAAGCACCAGCTTTCAAATAAAAAAAGAATTTTCAAAATCGGTTCTCCCAGTGGAAAGTTCTGAGGTACGAAACATAAAAAAAAATAAAAAAAAAATGTCGAATTGATAACCTCCTCCTTTTTTTTGAAGTCGGTTAAAAGGGCATAATGAACGATTTCACACTGGCCCTATGTTCTCCCGATGAACCCATTACATATAAACATTGTACTATGTACTAGAGTACTAATAAGTATTCTTTAGTACCTACTAGCACAGCAAAAACCATCACTCCACATAAAAGCTCTAGGTATTGTGGCGCAATGCAGGTGTACGAAACTACGGTCGTGCTCAAACAATCCACTCGAGAGTTATTCGGTCGAACGCGTTTTCATTCAACATTTCAAATATAGAACGCACGCGCCGGCCGACACGCGATCGCGAAGTGATGTCAGCTGCGCTGCGCACACGCCTACTTCGCACCGGGCCTGCTATAAAAAACCTGTTAAGTGCGAACCTAGTTCACAAGGGTTCCGTAGCCGTTTCCTTTTTGCACGCGTAGCGAGTATACTTGCGCGGCCCCGCCCCGCGCTTCGCCGATGTTCATAGAAAGCTATTTATTTCTCTACTAGCTTTTGCCCGCGGCTTCGCTCGCGTAGCCTTGGTTCATCCTGAAGGTCCATTCTAAATATTGATCTAAGAATGTTTTAAATCGGATGAGCATTTTCGGAGATTACCTGCTACGTCTAAACTTACAAACTTACAAATTTCACCTCTTTGTAATATTAGTGTAGGTTTAGGTTTAGGTTTTTTTTTCCCATCATTCGTAGGCAAATAAATTTTGCACTTGAATTCGTTATCTTTCGAAATGTAACAACAACGAAAAACAATTAAACAGACAATGACAAGAGCTGTACAAAACCAGATAAAAGACAAAAACAATTAAGCTATCTTATGCTTATAGACTACTACTGCACTTTTTTTTGAGCACCTGTGACGGACAGACATCAGAAAGACACCTGAACCATTTATAAGGGTCCCCGCCAGCGGGGCTATCCCGGAATACGGGACCCTAAAATGAAATAAAAGAAAATGTTCAATCGAACTCGCCCATAAAAGCCTTTTACGACTAGAATAGGTTCTAAAAAATGTAATTTAAATGTACAAAAAAATCTCTTGAAGCTTCCACGCAGAGGCCACCTGGCGTTCTGAAGTCAAGGTCAACTTCTGACCGATGCGAAGTTAGCAGCAAACGTTTACTGCTAACTTAATAACATATGACTAGAGTACTTGCGAAGACAAATCCAACGAGCCCAAACACGATGGGCTTATCATGTTTAGTTTAGGAGTTCCTATGGCTTCCTTCCGGCTCCATCATCAGACCCCAACTAACCTTTTCCTTATCCCGACTTTCTCGTGTCGCTCAGCGACAATATTTTTTCGAATTCCGTAGATTCATTTGCAATATGCTCTATAGTCGTGTGAGGCACGAAATCTGTGAATTTCTTTTTTCAGAAAGGTTGAGCTACAGGGCAAATCCTTAACCCGATCGTCTTTGTTTTAGGCTCAAATTGTAGCTGACTAAACTGTCCAGAGGACTTTTTCTCAAATTTTTGATATCATTCTTCGTTTCCAAAATATCGAGCGCCAAAATAGAAAATTCGGAAAAAAATTAATTTTTTTTTTTCACTTTCGGCCATAACTTTTTTCGTTTTTTATTTTCTCGTATAATTATTTTTGCACCTTACAGCTCTCATGAATACGCGTCTTTTGGGCCTTTTTTGAATATCATATCTTCACTACTCTCCGAGATATAAGGGGATCGCACTTTTTCGTGAAATCGGGGCCTATACTGAAACGAACCAAAAGAAATTTTCAATGTCAAAAATTGTGTGTTCAATGTTCGTTCCTTTCTCGCACCGCTAGGGTGTGGAGCTGTCTTCCGGCGAGTGTGTTTCCCGAATCCTTAACCTGGGTGTCTTTAAACGTCGCATTACAGGCTAGACAGCCTAACAACAGTCGGAAAATCTGCTGGCATAGCATCTTTCTGAGCGTGGTGTCGCGAGGAGAGGTGAAATTGACTCTGTCGAGTGCATTTTTGGTTCCTCTGCTGCGCCAACCCGTGCGATGGTTTCAAAAGTTTTTATCCAAAATATTTCGAAAAGATACTGCAAAACATTAACATTGTATCATTAGTTAAGTGTTTTTTTCTCTAAACACCCACATAAATGTTTTAATAGGGTGTTTGACCGGCAGAGATTGCCTTAGGCAATAAGTCTTCCATTTGTTGTATAATTTATATCACTGTGTGAGGCCGGTACTTAAAAAAGGATAGCCCCACTGCGTCTCTCCCCGTGCATGTCGTAAAAGGTGACTAAGGGATAAGAACGAGATGCCGTGCTAAAGGGCGACAGGCTTGCCACCTCTCACCTTGGCACGGTCCTTCCACCGAGTCGTGCAGCAGGTGGGTATCTGTGTCTTACTTGCTGCTTGATAGTTATCTTGTCCGAATATACTACTCTGTCAAGAAAGTACCGGGAAAAGGTCAATAATAGACACAATATTAATTATTCTTCCAAATTTATGCTATCGTCTTCAAATTAGGCCCCTTCCGAAATAATACACTTACGTCAACGAATAATCAAATAATCAAATCATTTTTTAAATGCATTTTCCGGAATCGACTTCAGTTCTCACCCTGAATTCTGTTTTCTGTCTTTTATAGAGTGAAAACTGGTGCCTCGAAGTGGTAATTTGAGTTTTGGATACAGAAAAATGTCGGCCAGAGCCATATCCGTTGAATACGGTGGTTGTTCGATGGTATTTGTTGAGTTTTTGGCCAAAAATTCGTTCACAATGATGGCATTAAGCGATTGAGTTTTTGAAGAAAATTTAAATCTCGAGCGGCAAGGTCTTTCATGCCCAAGCGATCGTTTAAAAATGGTACAAATCGATTCGTGAGACAACACAGAAATTTGAGCGGCTATCTCTCTCAAACTTGAATGAGGATTTTCAGTCACCATTTCCTTCACTTCAGCTTTAATAACTTCAGTGGAAGACGTTGATGGCCGACCGGAGCGAGGCAAATCTTCCACCACATCTCGA
Organism: Nematopogon swammerdamellus; assembly: GCA_946902875.1. NCBI lineage: Eukaryota > Metazoa > Arthropoda > Insecta > Lepidoptera > Adelidae > Nematopogon > Nematopogon swammerdamellus. The sequence continues at coordinate 15,719,952 of OX336356.1, forward strand.
CCCCTTTTGAATGCACTGTACCACTCATGTACACGTGTTTTTGATAAAGTCGATTCACCGTAAGCTTTCTGTAACATTTTCAGCGACTCCGGAACACGAAATTCCATTTGCGATGCAAAATCCGAGACAAACTCTTTGTTCGATATTTTTATCCATTATAAAAATCGCAAAACACACTTGAGATGAACTAACAAAATCGAGCATTGTAAACAAACTAAATGACAGATGGGGCTCAAACTCCGCGCCAATATAGAAAACAGTTGTGCCAACTTAGCGACAAAAATAATTATTTGAATTGAATTTGGAATCAGAATTAAATTGTCAATTCCCGGTACTTTTTTGACAGAATGTAAATATACTTTGCTAAACGTGGTGGTCGATGTTGTGTTGCAATTTTCCATAGTTCTTGTAGCACAACACCGATTACTCTGCTTACCCTGATTGTCGGGATACAGCGTGTGTGGTATGTATGTATATGTATTTATATTAAACAATAAAGTATATTAAATAAAATAAATAAATAAATAAAACCACAATGTTTTGGAGTCAGAATGTTACGCATTTCAATTATACTGTGTTTAGATAAAACGCTACATCAGTGTCGACCGTGGTATCGACATTACTACCTACCTGGGACGATAAACAGAGTAAAGATGAAAGCGGTCTCGCTCTTTGATGGGACGGATAACCTTGTGTTCTGTTTTCATGCCGCGCACCAATATTAACTACCACCTATCTAAATCAAAATAATAGCCGCTCAGTGGCAACCTGGTGTTTCCAGGAATATCCCAGACGGCAGTGCTTTCAATTGCGTCTGGATTTATCAAAGGCATGTTGGTTTCTGTTCAGGCTGATCTTTGTTTATATATTGCATCATTTAGGCTTCCACGCCAAAAAGTTCTTCTCCTCTCTTCTTCAAACGGTTCTTATTTTTATTTTTTCAAAATGGGCGTGAAAAGGGTCCGTTCAGGCCGGCGTAGCATTCGCAATCCCCGTGCATAACAGAATGCCCATGGACATCGCTAGACACCTATTCGTAGGTGTAACGATGCCGCATGTCGCGCTTTCCATAAAAAAAAAGGTCGGCACGGGTGGCTATGCCCAAAAGTCGGACGGAAGATCAGACACACACAATAAATAAAATAAAAATAAAATAAATAAATAAAATAGTCCGAGTAAGTAAATAGGCCGAGGTTCGGATTCCTCGTAAAACTGTAGGTCCCTTCCCTCCTAATCTTACTTGGTGGTAGAGTTTAACCAGCCCGGGTTGGTACCACCGCACTGAATGAAACGTCGGTCTAAACGGTTATGTAAATAGTTTGTGTTTTCCGACCAGTTCAGTGTAGCCGGCACGATCAAAGGGGGAAGCACTGACATGGCACCTAGTTCACCCGGTGTTATGGGCTGACATCACGGACGTTGTAGGTGATGTAGCTAACCGTGTCAGTTTCCATAAAAAAAAAAGTCTTCGTCTAATTTATTGATACGTCTACCTGGTACCTCAGACGCCGAGCCGTCTCGCGTCCGCCTTGATGGAGACGCGAAACTCAGTGATGGTCTCTGAGCCACATACGATTTGTAGGATCACTCAGTCTGTTCGACAGGTACTAAGAAAATTATGGACGCTGCTCGGAGGAACTTGCATAGCTTATTCCTTGCCATCCAACATATCTCCGCATCACTTGTCGCAGAGAAACTGAACAAACTTTTGTTGCTCGGATTGGGCTTTTGAGGACCCATCGTTTCTCAAAATCGTTCCACTGTCGCACCGCTAGCGTGTGGAATTGGCGACCGACTAACCTTCACACTGCTTGTCACAACAGTGTGAAGGTTAGGAGTTTTCCTTCCTAACTGTTCAAGATCGACGCTCAGGGAGCGGTGGACTGTAGTGTTTCTCTTCTTCTGGATCGACGAAGACACCCAAGTCACTCGGTCAGCGACTCGCGGAGAGGGAATAACGACGCGAAATAAAACACTCGTGCTCTATCAACTATAACGGGACGGCCCGACCCGGGAGCAACTCGGACTTGAACGACAGGGGGCTCAGTGAGCACAACGCGACGCGGAGAGAGAGGGACGGCGGTAGCGCAGTCGAGCTCGCTCTTGATGTCAACCGCTTCGGCGGGAAAGCTCTGGTGCTCGCTGCGCTTGTTGCTTGAGGTCCGCTCTCTCCCGCTGCTGGTAGTGTACTGGCGCGGGCGGCGGCTTAACGGCCCCCTTTTATAACCTGCCTGGGGACGCCGCGAGCAACAGAATGTTGCACCCACGCGCCGGGCAACAGAATGGTGCACCGCGGCGGCGGGGCGGCGGACCGTCGTACTATTGCGCTCGGCTCGGTTGTGACTCATATCTGTCGCTCTCGCCTTGAGTTACTCCCGTAAAAGGCCGTCCAATAATATTATTTATTCAAATAACTTATGTCTAACCTATTCCATATTTTATCTATCTTATTTACTATAATCTATCGCTACGCCTATCTCTATCTATTTCCTAACCTAGTAGCTAATTTACGCACTAACTTAGTCTACGGTTTTTAAATACGTTTATTTCTTATATTTATCTTATAATTAGCTTATATCTAAACTTACAAAACATATATATTTACACCTACTCTAAAAATGGAACTATGCTACACGCCGGCCGCTTCCTAGCTACATGCTACTCTAGCTAGACCGGACAGGACTGCAGGGCTTGTCGTCGTCCGTAACATTCTCCCGCCGTCGCAGCTCTGCTCGATCCGCTTCGGTGGGAAGGACGACGATCTTCTTCACGGGCCTCCTGAAGAGGCGCCCCGCAGTCAGCACGTCGACGAAGCGCGTCACTCCGTCCGGTCCAGAAGTTGCCCGTAGTGGTGACGCAGTCCCTCCGCCGCCCTCCGGGGTCTGCCGCGCCTTCGCGGCTCCCGCCGGTGCTGTAGCCAGGGCAGGAACGGTCTGTCTGCCCGGCGGAGGAGGCGGCGTGCTGCGACGCGGCGGCGGCGGCGTGCTGCGACGCGGCGGCGGCGGCGTGCTGCAACGCGGCGGCGGCGGCGTGCTGCGACGCGGCGGCGGCGGCATACTGCTATGCAGCGGCGGCAGCGTCGTACGGCCAGGCAGCGGTGGCGGCGGTGTACGGCGGCGCTACATCGACAGCGCGTTCGCGCTCGGTCGGCTGAGTGGGTTATAGCGATAGCTCCCGCCGGTGCCGTTCGTCGACTTCGACTCGTAGTGGTGCGGCGTGCGGGCGGCCACGCGATAGCGGCGGGCGGGCAGCGCGGCGTTCGTGTCCGCGGCGGCGGATGGCGCGGCGTGCGGCCCCGCGGTAGCGGCGGCGGCAGCAGCCTGTGGCGCGGACGCCCACGCAGCGGCGGCGGGCGGTAGCACGGCATGTGGCCCCGCGGTATCGGCGGCGGCAGCAGCCTGTGGCGCGGACGGCCACGCAGCGATGGCGGGCGGTAGCGCGGCGTGCGGCCCCGCAGTATCGGCGGAGGCCGCAGACTGTGGCGCGGTGTACTGCCACTCAGCGGCGGTGGGGGTGGCGCGGCGTGCCGCCGCGCGATATCAGCGGCGGCTGCAGCCTGTGGCGCTGTGTACTGCCACGCAGCGGCGGCGGGCGGCGGCGCGGCGTGCGGCGGCCCCGCTGTTCGGCGGCGACGGCAGCCTGTGGCGCGGAGCACGGCCACGCAGCGACGGCGGGCGGCGGCCACGCCGCGCCGGCGAGTTGCAGCGGCGCGGGGGTGGTGGCGTGCGGCCCCGCCGCGCCGGCAGGTTGCAGCGGCGCGGAGGTAGAGGCGTGCGGCCCCTCCGCGCCGGCGGATTGCAGCGGCGCGGAGGCGGAGTTGTGCGGCCACACCGCGCCGGCAGGTTGCAGCGGCGCGGAGGTGGAGGCGTGCGACCACGCCGCGCCGGCAAGTTGCAGCGGCGCGGAGGTGGAGGCGTGCGGCCACGCCGCGCCGGCAGGTTGCAGCGGCGCGGAGGTGGAGGCGTGCGGTCCTGCCGCACCGGCGGATTGCAGCGGTGCGGAGGCGGAGTCGTGCGGCCACGCCGCGCCGGCAGGTTGCAGCGGCGCGGAGGTGGAGTCGTGCGGCCACGCCGCGCCGGCAGGTTGCAGCGGCGCGGAGGTGGAGGCGTGCGGCCACGCCGCGCCGGCAGGTTGCAGCGGCGCGGTGGCGGAAGCGTGCGGCCCAGCCGCGCCGGCAGGTTGCAGCGGCGCGGAGGCGGAGTCGTGTGGCCACGCCGCGCCGGCAGGTTGCAGCGGCGCGGAGGTGGAGTCGTGCGGCCACGCCGCGCCGGCAGGTTGCAGCGGCGCGGAGGTGGAGGCGTGCGGCCACGCCGCGCCGGCAGGTTGCAGCGGCGCGGTGGCGGAAGCGTGCGGCCCAGCCGCGCCGGCAGGTTGCAGCGGCGCGGAGGCGGAGTAGTGCGGCCCCGCCGCGCCGGCAGGTTGCAGCGGCGCGGAGGCGGAGTAGTGCGGCCCCGCCGCGCCGGCAGGTTGCAGCGGCGCGGAGGTGGAGTCTTGCGGCCACGCCGCGCCGGCAGGTTGCAGCGGCGCGGAGGCGGCGGCGTGCGGCCACGCCGCGCCGGCAGGTTGCAGCGGCGCGGTGGTGGATGCGTGCGGCCCCGCCGCGCCGGCAGGTTGCAGCGGCGCGGAGGCGGAGTAGTGCGGCCCCGCCGCGCCGGCAGGTTGCAGCGGCGCGGAGGCGGAGTAGTGCGGCCACGCCGCGCCGGCAGGTTGCAGCGGCGCGGTGGCGGAAGCGTGCGGCCCAGCCGCGCCGGCAGGTTGCAGCGGCGCGGAGGCGGAGTGGTGCGGCCACGCCGCGCCGGCAGGTTGCGGCGGCGCGGTGACGGCGGCGTTTGGCCACACTGCACCGGCAGGTTGCAGCGGCGCAGTGGTGGAGTCGTGCGGGCCGGCCGCGCCGGCAGGTTGCAGCGGCGCGGAGACGGCGGCGTGCGGCCACGCCGCACCGGCAGGTTGTAGCGGCGCGGTGGTGGATGCGTGCGGCCCCGCCGCGCCGGCAGGTTGCAGCGGCGCGGAGGTGGAGTCGTGCGGCCACGCCGCGCCGGCAGGTTGCAGCGGCGCGGTGGCGGAATAGTGCGGCCCCGCCGCGCCGGCAGGTTGCAGCGGCGCGGAGGCGGAGTAGTGCGGCCCCGCCGCGCCGGCAGGTTGCAGCGGCGCGGAGGTGGAGTCTTGCGGCCACGCCGCGCCGGCAGGTTGCAGCGGCGCGGAGGCGGAGTAGCGCGGCCCCGCCGCGCCGGCAGGTTGCAGCGGCGCGGAGGTGGAGTCGAGCGGGCCGGCCGCGCCGGCAGGTTGCAGCAGCGCGGAGGTGGAGTGGTGCGGCCACGCCGCGCCGGCAGGTTGCAGCGGCGCGGTGACGGCGGCGTTTGGCCACACTGCACCGGCAGGTTGCAGCGGCGCAGTGGATGCGTGCGGCCCGGCCGCGCCGGCAGGTTGCAGCGGCGCGGAGGCGGAGTGGTGCGGCCATGCCGCGCCGGCAGGTTGCAGCGGCGCGGTGACGGCGGCGTTTGGCCACACTGCACCGGCAGGTTGCAGCGGCGCAGTGGTGGAGTCGTGCGGCCCAGCCGCGCCGGCAGGTTGCAGCGGCGCGGAGGCGGAGTGATGCGGCCACGCCGCGCCGGCAGGTTGCGGCGGCGCGGTGACGGCGACGTTTGGCCACACTGCACCGGCAGGTTGCAGCGGCGCAGTGGTGGAGTCGTGCGGCCCAGCCGCGCCGGCAGGTTGCAGCGGCGCGGAGGCGGAGTGATGCGGCCACGCCGCGCCGGCAGGTTGCGGCGGCGCGGTGACGGCGACGTTTGGCCACACTGCACCGGCAGGTTGCAGCGGCGCAGTGGTGGAGTCGTGCGGCCCAGCCGCGCCGGCAGGTTGCAGCGGCGCGGAGGCGGAGTGATGCGGCCACGCCGCGCCGGCAGGTTGCGGCGGCGCGGTGACGGCGGCATTTGGCCACACTGCACCGGCAGGTTGCAGCGGCGCAGTGGTGGATGCGTGCGGCGGAGCCGCGGTAGGGTCGTGCGGTTCGTCTTGATTGCGAATCCAGCTCTCCAGTCGGCCCCTCTGCAGCTCTTCGTCGCCTTCCTCGTCACTCGACGATCTCTCCGTCTCCATGCGGTCGAGCTGCTCGGCCTGCAGGCGCTCGAGCCTCGCCTTCACCGATCTTGTGCGCGCACTCGCCTCGTCCATGCGCGCTCTTGCCTCGTCCATGCGCGCTCTTGCCCCGTCCATGCGCGCTCTTGCCTCCTCCAGCTCCACTTGTGCGAGCTCCTCTTGCAGCGCAAGCTCCGCAACCGTGCTCTTCGAGTTTGCCGACCGGGCGGAGGTTGCTCGACGTCCGGCGGAAGCACGGGAACGCGACGTGGCGACCGAGTTAGCGCGCGGCGCGGTACGTACGCCTCGAGCGCTGACGTCATCGCCATGCGGGGCGGCGGCGGGCGCGGCACGTTTCGCTTTCACTGTTTGCGCGGGCGCGGCGACGCCTTCGCTGCGCGTGACGCCGGCGGTCGCGGTACGCGGAACTTGCACTGTCGCGGCGGGCGCGCCGACGTCCTGCGTGACGTCAGCCTTCGGCGCGATGCCGGACGCGAGCACTGACACACCGACGCTATCACGGCGCGTGACGTTGACAATCGCGGTACGCGGCACTACACTTTGTACTCGCACTTGCGCTCCGATGTCGTCGCGACGCGTGACGTCGGCCAGCGCGGTAGGCGGCACTGTACGGTGTGCTCGCACTTGCGCTCCGATGTCGTCGCGGCGCGTGACGTCGGCCAGCGCGGTAGGCGGCACTGTACGGTGTGCTCGCACTTGCGCTCCGGTGTCGTCGCGGCGCATGACGTCGGCCAGCGCGGTAGGCGGCACTGCACTTTGTACACGCACTTGCGCTCCGATGTCGTAGCTAGCTCGTCTTCCGTTGTCGTTGTCCTTGGCTCGGTGTCCGATGTGTCGGGCGGCGATGTCGCGAGCTCCGATGACGCGGACATCGTGCCGTCTGTCGGTGGCACACGCGGCGCGTCACGCGACGACTCTCCTCTCCGCAGCCTCGCGTTGGTCGACCGAGTAATGGGCATCTTCTGATCCGGCTCGAAGGACCAATGTTCGAGATCGACGCTCAGGGAGCGGTGGACTGTAGTGTTTCTTGCAATCTGGATCGGCGAAGACACCCAAGTCACTCGGTCAGCGACTCGCGGAGAGGGAATAACGACGTGAAATAAAACACCCGTGCTCTATCAACTATAACGTGACGGCCCGCCACCGGGGCAACTCGGACTTGAACGACAGGGGGCTCAGTGAGCACAACGCGACGCGGAGAGAGAGGGACGGCGGTAGCGCAGTCGAGCTCGCTCTTGATGTCAACCGCTTCGGCGGGAAAGCTCTGGTGCTCGCTGCGCTTGTTGCTTGAGGTCCGCTCTCTACCGCTGCTCGTAGTGTACTGGCGCGGGCGGCGGCTTAACGGCCCCCTTTTATAACCTGCCTGGGGACGCCGCGAGCAACAGAATGTTGCACCCACGCGCCGGGCAACAGAATGGTGCACCGCGGCGGCGGGGCGGCGGACCGTCGTACTATTGCGCTCGGCTCGGTTGTGACTCATATCTGTCGCTCTCGCCTTGAGTTACTCCCGTAAAAGGCCGTCCAATAATATTATTTATTCAAATAACTTATGTCTAACCTATTCCATATTTTATCTATCTTATTTACTATAATCTATCGCTACGCCTATCTCTATCTATTTCCTAACCTAGTAGCTAATTTACGCACTAACTTAGTCTACGGTTTTTAAATACGTTTATTTCTTATATTTATCTTATAATTAGCTTATATCTAAACTTACAAAACATATATATTTACACCTACTCTAAAAATGGAACTATGCTACACGCCGGCCGCTTCCTAGCTACATGCTACTCTAGCTAGACCGGACAGGACTGCAGGGCTTGTCGTCGTCCGTAACACTAACGTTCACACTAGTATTAAGAGCGTGTCGTGCAAAATGACAGGCGACGGTGCTGCCCCTCAAGTAAATAATATACAGGGTGTAAAAACGGCGAGTACATTAAATTTAGGAAATGATTATTGAGATCAAGAGTAACAAAAAAGTCTAATAACTTTTTTCTGAATTCCTTTTAAATAAAAAGTTACAGTTTTCATACAAACTAATTGATTATTTTAGTGTAAAAATGATCTAATGACAACAGGACGGCGCGGAGGGGGGAAGAGCGCGTGAGACGTGAGCGCCTCGGACGGAGGTGTTGGCGGGAGGGGAGGGGGTTAGCTTTGTGAGTGGAGGACTGGAGGTCGGCAGGCGGAGGGTGCGGAGCGGCAACAACGCGTTAAATTACACTATAAGAAAACATACATTTCAAAAATTCATATCTCGAAAACTAGACACTTTAGAGAAAAACTTTATTTGCTTTTTTGTCTCGGAAAAACATGAGGATTGCGCTGGCGAAATTAATGTACTCGCCGTTTTAACACCCTGTATATCTCTTAAACAAAGCCATAACTGGAAAAAACAAGCCATGAAGCTGTAGTTGATTTTGATTATGATATTCTAAGATACTGAAAACAGTTTTATATTGCTCAGTTTATGCACAATCATTATAACGGATTACGGTGGCCACCGAAATCTTTGCCCTAAAACTTATGATCGCTTACTACTGTTAGAAATTAGAATGTTTTGTTTTTTTAGGGTAGGTGGCATACGACCACGGCTATCCTCTGAACATTACTATGAATTATTTTCTTGTTTCATACTTTTTAGAGCGTGATTTTTCAGTAGTCGGGTTTTAGTTTTTTTAACTATTTTTTTTACAAGCAGGTAGGTAAACACTGTTCAGTTAAGTTTGGCTGAACAGTGTGAAGGTTAGTCCGACGTGAGTGTGAAGGTGAGAAAAGAAATTTGACGGTGTGAAGGTTAGGAAAGCGACTTTCTATCCTTAACACTAATGTGAAGGTCGGGAAATAATTTTCCTAACCTTCACACTGGTGTGGTGTGACAGAGCAGTGTGAAGGTTAGTCGGTCGTCGTGGAATTGTCTGCCGGCGAGTGTGTTTATGTATACTGTCAGTCACCATGGGAGTCTTCAAACGTCGTATTAACAAGCCGTATAGCGTTTACCACAGTCTGCAAATCTACTGGTTGGTGTGTCGCTGAGGTTGGTTCGCGAGGTGGGGTGGATGTGGTTCCCGTGGATCACGAGTCAGTAAGCCTGGATACGCTATACATAGGAGGACAGGGGTAGCCGCGCGTCGGCGCACACGCGCCAGCGCTTCAGTCTAGCTCTAGCGCCGGCGACCGATCTTAGTCTCCGTCCGCCGCTCAGGCGGAGCGAACGTGCGCGTCTGTCACAAAATGCCTCATTGTGCAGTGCTTTGGTGCAAAAAGTCGTCGAAAAATTCAAACTTGAACACAGATGGAGTCACCTTTCACGAGTAAGTACTTTCATTCAATTTGATAGCATTTTTCGCTTGAATTTCAGTAACAAACATCGGCGTAAATATGTATGGAGAGCTCTTTTCTGCTTACCCACCATAGGTCGACTATCGTGTTGGATGCAGTTAGCTCTTGTAATTTTTTTTGTTTATTGATAAATATGTATGTTAAATGTATTCAGATATTTCATGCATTCTGCCTTATTGCCAAAGGACATTTCTTCTAGTCAACCTCAGCAGGTTTCCTCGTTCAATATTCGTTTATCGCGCTTTTTTCATTCAACCAGTACCTACCGGTTTTTACTTTTGAGCGACTCTAAAGGAATTAATTTCTTTAGGTCATGCGTCTACCGGGAATTAGTCTTGTTATGCTTAGCATTAACAAAATTAATTCATAATGAATACCCCGTTAGCATTTAGCACTGCTAAGCGCCCTGATGAATAAAAATTAATGCTAAATGCTAAGCAATAATCACATTTAATTTTAGTTAGCATTGCTGTTTCGTTCGTAAAACTTTGTTGGTTCGTTTGTTTTGGAACGCACAAAGCAATGAAGTATGTGCTATTTATCTGTGGTACTGCTAAATGCTAAATGCTATATAGCGCCTGCGCTCCGCTGCTAGCTAGCTAGCTAGCATCTAAATGCGAAATGCGATGCGATCATGCGAGTGAGGGGTCGGAATTATCATCTGTCACGTGATCATTAGTTTTGGTCATATCTACAGAACCACAGGACTTAGACCCATCGTGTTGGTACTCAAACTGAACGTCTCGGTGAGATCTACCCATCTGTCACGTGTTAATTTGTTTTGGTCATATCTCGAGAACCACTGAACTTAGACCCATCGTGTTGGTACTCAAACTGAACGTCTCGATGAGATCTACCCATCTATCACGTGATAATTTGTTTTGGTCATACCTGGAAAACCTCATTTTACCGTAAAAAAATTAAATATCCAGGTGGGTATGGCTGGTTAGTTTGTTAAAAAAGGCAAAGCCTGGAAAACCTCATTTTACCGTAAAAAAATTAAATATCGAGGTGGGTACTCATAATTTTTTTATGGTAGGGTAGATTTTCGCGAATTTTTCGCGAAGTCATATTGCAATATAATTTGTCATATCGTTGGCTAAGTAATTAGCAAATAGTTGTTAATAATATAATTATTTTTTTTTGCTTACAAAACTTTTCGACTTTCTAACATTATTTTTTAAATTTTGGAAAATTCCAATAACAAATACTCCAATAAGATAATACCAATGTACGAGGTCTTACATATCATTGTTTTGGAAATTTTATGTACATTTATAATAAAGTATCCGAGGTACCTCAGAACTTAGAACTATTATCGTGTTTATGCGAAAATCTGCAAATTCGCAAAATTGTGAAAGGGGCGTTGCCTTTGTTCATTTAAGAGAAAGTTATATTATTCCCTTGATGTAAAGAAAGGTTAAATATTGTTAAATCCGTTTCATGTTTTCATCGCGAATCGACACAATGAGCGACTTAATGTATGAATCCCGTTCAAACGTATGGAAGACTGGCGTCACTTGGCTACCTACTCGTTCGGCCAATCACGGCGTTCCATGCGCCGCTCCCGCCTCAGACTTCACACCCCTTTGGCGGCTACCTCGGTTCTCATACAAACGATGCCGTATTTCGTATCCAGGCTTACTGACTCGTGCCGTGGATACAGGTTTTCCAAAAAAATTAATAATCTCTACGTAAATAGTAGTTCCAGATCACGAGATAATGATTCTTTCGGGCAAGGAATATCTTTGTTTCCTCTCGCCCTAAAGTCTCGTACTCAACGTCCATCTAACTAATTGAATGTTGGAACACAAGTTCGTAGAACGGGTAGGAAACTATTCATCAATTTAAGACATGCATTTCGTTTGAGCCGCCACAGTGGAGGAAATGGTCTTAATGGGTTGACGTCGTCGTCGCCGCAATGAAACGTCAGACGCCCGGCACTGGGTCATGTTACTCATTTGCTTGGGATCTGGTTACAATGGTTACCTGAATGGAGACATCGCTGTTTGGTAGACAGAAATTTTATACTTTTTATGTATAAACATCCAAACATTGATTGAAGCGTCGGAAATTAGAACTGAAAGATAGCGAAAGATGGTTTTACCAAAGAGTTTGTATTACGTCGCTGCGCTCCTTTATAGAGCGACCCTATGGGCACACGGCTACGAGAAAGAATGAAGCCCGCTGCGCGGTGTAGTGCGGGCAGGGGAACGACGTTCGGCTCCTACTCGGGCATGCGCGAACGGAAAGCGTCCAAGCGTAGAAACAATCTAATAATATGTCACACTTGAAAGCGGGTTAAATGCAGTAAATGGGATTCCTAACACTTGAAAAAATGGAAAATTGTATTTTATAGATGATAAATAAAAGTTTGTTATAAGGTAAGTAATTTTATTTTATTTTAATATTTCATTGTTTTACTTCCAGAGGGTTTTCATCCTTTTTGGACGTGAGAGCCCTGGTAAGGGTTCTTCGTCCATGGCATCTTCATCCTCAGGTGGGTGGTTCTTCCTCTGCGTGCTGTTTACCTGCTCTCAGTCGGTGGGAGCGAGCTAATTTCAGGCTTTATATTAGCCACTGACCTCATAAACGACTGGAAGATGTACTGGAGGTCTGTCTTACCGGTGCCCCATACCATTTGAGGAAGCACATCTTCCCAGCCTGTTCAACCTCGCCGTGAGTGGAGGCGGGGTTGCAAAAGATCAGTGCCGCTTCCTTGATGAGTTCCGACTTCAAGTACAATTTTAAGAAGCCCACTTTACTTCTCCTGAAATTTGCGGATGTTGTGTCGCAGCCGGTAGATGAATGTAAGAACAGGATGTGTTCAAATCTACGCTGCTGCATCTCTTGGGTGGACAGTACAATTTTTTTTTGTTTTTCCTCGGCCGGGTTTCAGTAGCAGGATGTCTTGGGTGGAAGGAGTGGGCACCAGCAAGACAGACCTCTCTCAACCAGTACCGTCCAGTCGTTTATGAGGTCAGTGGCTAGTATATAGCCTGAAATTAGTTCGCGCCCACCAACTGAGAGCGCAGCTAAACAGCACGCAAAGGCCCTTCATCAAGAACCACCCACCACTGACGATGAAGATGCCATGGAGGAAGAACCCTTACCAGTGCCCTCACGCCCAAAGAGGATGAAACGTCTTGGAAGTAAAACAATGATTTATTAAAATAAAATAAAATTACTTACCTTATATATAACAAACTTTTATTTATCATCTATAAAATATAATTTTCCATTTCTTCCAGTGACATGAATTCCATTTACTGCATATAACCCGCTTTCAAGTGTGACATATTATTAGATGGTACATAGGTGTAACAAACGATAGTTGTGGCTCAGGAATGACCAAAACAACGTTTTCTGAAAATGATGAAATTTTACAAAAAATCTTAAAATTGGTGCAACTGTTGACCGGCTGGAGATAAATTAGAATATGCATACACACTTTTAAAGGGAATTAAATTCTCTATAACTTTTTGTTTGACAATATCTTTTTCAGGTGAATAGCTTATAAGATATGAAGGAATGTTTGATGAGAAATATGAGGTAAAAATCAATTTTTGGAAAATTTTCACTCTTCCTAAGCGTGTAGCTCGAAAACGGTTCGGAATTCGAAAAAAGTGAATAGAATAAAAGTTGTAGACAATTTTATGACCTTTCATTCGGTACAACACAAATTTTCTCTACGGGGCACTGTTTTCGAGATCATAAAAGCAGGACCTTATTTGGCCCCCCCCCCCCCCCCCCCCCCCCCCCCCTCCGGCTCACCTCGTAGACGCCAAGACTTTTAGTATGTTTACTCCCTAAGCACCCCGAACAGGTTTCTGAAAAATTATCTCTTTTGACCCTGCTCACGCACTCTACACCTCCTTTTGGGCCATTCGTTGAGTGGACTATTGGTATTGCTTGATCTTTGAGTTTTCTATATCCATCTGGTGCAATATTAAAGTAGTCTTCTTTAAAATGTCGAGAACAAATACGGCTGTAAGTGTTTCCTTTTCTTTTTATTGCGGCTTCCCACAGTTTAATTTTTTCAGGATTTTTGGGAAACCTTAAAACCAAACGTACCTAATTGAAAATTACCTAATTGCCATCTTTCACTAAACAAAATTACTCGGAAACCAGTATACATACTAAATAGTCCATATTTGGGCGCTTTTTTAATGGAATCTGACACAGTTGGCTACCTACATCACCTACAACATCCCTGATGTCAGCCCATAACACCAGGTGAGCTAGGTGCCATGTCGGTGCTTCCCTTCATTTCATGTCGGCTACACTGAACTGGTGGGAAAACACGAACTATTTACATAGCCGTTTCGACCGACGTTTTGTCAGAGCGGTGGTATCAACCCGGCCGGGATAAACCCTACCACCTAGTAAGGTATGAAGAGAAGGGGCCTACAGTTTAACGTGGAATCCGAACCACGGTCAGCTCCAACGGTCGAGCGGTCACTCATCCAGTACTGACCGCGCTCAGGGTTGCTTAAGAACGAAGTATGCGTGATTTACGTTAAGCTCATTCCATTCGTTTCGAAATGGCGGCCATTTAAAAAAAAAATTAAATGCTTTATAAGATACCTACGTGAACATGCGTCGTTTAATAAAGTAACCGAGCTCTAAAGTCCTTCCATAGAGTATTGACTTTTATTTGGTTTAAAAAAAAATACACGAAAGATCATATCTGCCTCCTATTTTGGAACTTTATCATCAATACCTACTAATAATAAAGCTGTAAGGGATGGCCATGGAGTAAGTTACTTTGTTTTATGAGATATTGCGTTTGTAGACTCTATGTATGATACTAAAACTAAATTGACGATTTTTAGAACTATTTTCTGTATGTATGTAACTATGTATATTCCACCATAGCTTTTAAACCGATCATCCGAATTCGATAAAACTTAGTACAAGCACATTTATCTATACGAGACATAGGATCGGCTAAATAAAATTCAGTTCCGGTTACGCTATGATGTGGCTGTCATACAAACCGAAAATGTACGGGGGCGAGCTTAATTACTTTCTTCTTTTTAAATTCGAATTTCACGCGAGCGAAGCCGCAGGCAAAAGCTAGTACTACTTAAATTAAATACGTAATCACATGGATTATTTATTATATAAATATTCGGGAAAAAATATGATTTAGACTTAGCACGCTCTATAGGAAATCCTCCACCGCCGTCGCTCCCGGTTAAAATATCACCAAAATACCAATTCCCTGTGGAATCTTAGACCATTCACGATTCTAGTCTCCTTCTTCGAGTCAGATTTGCAAATTAAAACGCAACAGTTGACCATTTTCGCTGAATTTTAGGAATAAAACTAAGAAATTGATCCCTCTGCATCGCGCGACGGAGCACGGCCGATGACTGCCGATCGGACCCGAACGCGGTTCGTGGCGCTCACCAACGAAGCTTCACCTCACCAACGCTCACATTCTCTCTATAAAGGAGCGCAGCGACGTAATACAAACTCTTTGGGTTTTACATAGAACGGTTTCAGTCAAAATGTCCGAGCGCAGGTATAGCGCAGAGAGTAGCGACATCTATCGAACACAATGAACATCTGTTAGTGTGGTATTTTTATTTTATTATGACATTCTAATTCTGATATTGATTTCAATTGTATTGTATTGTTTATTGATCATTCATATGGCAGTTAGACTGCACTCGAACTTGTCACTATTTGTTCTATCCGGTCCGATTACACCCACGAAGAAGAACCAATGAGCGATTTTGGTTTTGGTGCCACTTCATCTGTCCAAAATAATAAATTAGAAGAATGGCGCGTCGTTAAATATAATGCAAGGCCGAAAGAACAGGTTGTGGTAGACGAATGTAATTATAATCTAATTAATTCACGTAGCGATTGCAAAATTTAGCAACTACCCGCATGCACGGCTCGCGACGTGAGCGCGAACGGACAGGAAGTGACCGCGAGAAACTGAGCACTTCCCGCTTGGCTGCGCAGGCGCCGACCGGGCGTGCCGCAGTTGCTCTCCAGCTGTTTACCGCTATACGTGTCGCCGCCGAGTATCGCTTGCTATTGTTTCACATTACAGCTGAGCGTGGAGATGCAATGTAGAACAGACTTAGAAGAGGCATTAACTCGTCGAGAAGGTGAAAAAAATATGCACAAAGATAAAATTACGATTTTTTTTTATGCAACTGACAGGGTTGGCTAAATCACCTACAACGTCCGTGAAGTCAGCCCATAACACCGGGTGAACTAGGTGCCATGTCAGTGCTTCCCTTCGGTCGTGCCGGCTACACTGAACTGGATGGAAAACACGAACTATTTACATAGCCGTTTCGACCGACGTTTCATTCAGTGCGGTGGTAGCAACCAGGACGGGTTGAATCCTACCACCTAGTAAGGTAAGAAGGGATGGTACCTACAGTTTTACGTCGAATCCGAACCACGGCCAGCCTCCAACGGTCGAGCGGTCACTCATCCAAGTACTGACCGGCCCAGCGTTGCTTAACAATCAATAGCAACAGTCGACTGTCTGCACCACTGAGGTATCGAGGCTGACAGAAATGTTTTATATCTGTCGCATACATTACGTATAACACGCTGTATCCCGACAATCGGGGTAAGCAGAGTAATCGGTGCTGTGCTGCAAGGACTCAAGGTTAATTACAGCGCAACACCCCGACCATCGCGTTTCATATTAGATAACTATCAAGCAGCAAGTAAGGCAGGAAGACACACCCGCTGTGTGATTCGGTGGAAAGGCCGTGCCAAGGTGAGAGGCGGCTAGCCTGCCGCACTTATTTGTCAACTGTCAAACCAACGTAAACGTGAAAGTGATGACGCTCCTACTAACAAACGACCTAGTCCTCTCTCGCTCTTCACTTCCACGGAGAGCGAGACAGAACTGCGTAATCGTCGTGAAACATCCCTTTTAGCGTGCATTTGAAGCTGAATTAGTGAGTGTGACATAGTTCTGGTGCCATCTGATTGCCTCGAATATACTTTATTGTATGTCAGTCAGTCAGTCAGTCAGCGTGTAAGCGTCCCCTGCTGGATATGCGCCTCTCAAATTTTCCTTCAGTCTTCTGCTTTCCGCCGACGTACTTGATGTCGTCGTCCCACATGGCGGGTGGTCTTTCCAAACTTCGTTTTCGTGTCCACGACCGCCAGTGTAGGAAACGGTTACTGCAACAGTCATCGTCTCTTCGGCTAACGTGCCCAGCCCACTGCCACTTGAGCTTAGCCACCCGGTGTCCAATATCGATGTACCATAGAGCACGGAAAACACAAGGCGAGTTTAATGCAATGCAGAATTATTTACATACCAACCTTTGCGATGTGGATAATATCTGGAATCTGCATCTGTAAAAGGTATTAGTATAAAAAAAGGTATTAGTCGTAGATACGTACGACTTTTACACCGTTACCGGGATTTTTGGCGCGGTTTTCCGCGCGAGGCCTGCCGTCACTTTGTCCGCTCTATGTAAAATAGCGCGGTCGCCGTGGTCGGCTGGCTGGCGGTATAATGGTCGGTCACTTGGTCCTCCCTAAGTTGGGGGGGGTCGCCGTGACCGACTGCTGGCTAGGGGCGAGCGGCATCGAAGCCGCTACTGCTGCTGGCACGTTCTGCAGTCTCTCGACTGCTGCAGCTGCCTGTGGTGAGGAGAACAGCGAATGAATCGGTGTGGATAATACGGGTCTTCCGTCCGATGACATTGTACTGCATGCCGACCAAATCTTGGTAACAAGATGCCGACATGCTACGAAAATGCCGTTTATGTGTATTTATTTTCATGCAATTTTCGGTATTTAGATGGAGTAGTTGTGGCTAGCGCAAATGACTCTAGCTGTGTCATAATATATATTCGGTGGCTGTGTGGACGGTAATTAGGTGACCCGTACTTCATGTACCGGAAATTTGTGTTTCAATAACAGCGAAGGAGAAAGTGGACCCGAAGGGCATTTCGTCGTGCGCAAGAGTTGAGAATGGATATTGGCTTGACAGCTGTAACTACACGGCTACCACGGCACGGCCAAAGGGAAGGGCTGCCATGGCGCCTAGTTAAAAAAAAAGAAAAGAAATAAAATCAGTAATAATTAAGGCACAGCAGACTAATTTATAGTATACAAGCAGTGCCCGCGGCACCGCCCGCTCTCATATTTCACTTCACTGCTAACCTCATAAGCTCTTTAGCTTGATAGTAAGTAGCCTATAGTTGATGGGAAGAATCAAGCTATCCGTAGAATTTTGTTTTATTAAAATCGGTTCAGTGGTTCTCGAGTTATAAGCGGACAGACAGACAGACAGAAAGCAGACGTTGGATTTTATTATAGGTAAGGAAGGACGTTAATATGATTATGTTATTTTGATATTGCAGTACTTATTAAGCAAACAACATACAAGGCAAATAAATAAAAACCTTTTTCTGCTCCCTTCATTGTTTTATATGCTTCATTTCTCATTTTCGCTCCCTTTTTGGAGGTACTTTGTATAACCCTCCTCCCCCTCCCCCCTCCGCCACCTGCCAGTATCTAAAACCGCCCCAAGGGAAGCACTGACATGGCACCTAGTTCACCCGGTGTTATGGGCTGACACCGCGGATATTGCAGTAAGTACGTTACGTAAATATCGAGTACACATGTACCTGCACACTAAATACGGTCGTGGCGAGTACGGTGCGCCTAAATATCTGTCCAGCACTACCTCGGTCCAGCAGCCAGCGCTCTGCGTGAGGCCGTCAACCTCACGTGAACTTGACTAATAGTAATAAACCCGAAACATGCGCTCGTATGTACACACACACTGCCTCCGCGCCGCGCCGTACGTTCGCTCACTATTGGAGAATGTACAGACATTGCGGTAGACGTTACATCTCACGAAGACGCTTCTCTTGTGTTACACAAAACGACAGCGTGCGTAACAGTGACGACGACGCCAAGCGCGTACAGGTAGCGGCACGAGTTAACCCTCCCTTGCTCGCGCGGGGATACTAGCTATCCCCATGAAATTTAAATATATTATTACTTTGATATTAACGCTCGGATGTTGTCGGTTTCTTTAGTAGTTGACTTTAGTGTGTATGTACGTTGGGTGACGGAAGGAAATCAGTGGCGCATGCGCCGTTCTTGAGTGAGAACATGTCGAAGTTGCGCTGGGGATAGTAGCCATCCCCGCGAGTAACCGCGTTACAATTTTCGACAAAGGTAAGAATTTTTATTTTAGATAATTCTCAGAAATTTTACATGTGCTTTCTCATTTACTTCATTTATTTTATGTATTAGCAATCTGTCATTGTTCGTACATCACGGATGCATAATATTTGATTTTTTATCATATTATTTGGTTTAATTATAATTGCTAAAAAAATAATCATTATATAACTTTGTTTGATGCATTTTTATTAATAATCCGTCTATTAAGCACAATACGTTTTATATTTTAAGTAAAGTTAATCGTTTCGCCTACAAATCAATAAAAATCTTGGGGTGCATTACCATCCCCGCGCGAGCAACCGCGTTACTCAATAGGCGCGCGAGTAAGGTTTAAGGAGGTTTAAGAGCGCTGGGGTATAACTATCTTTTATAGTCTAACGCACGCGTCTATCCCGCACCGACACATGGCGAGCTTACCCCCACATTTTCGCCGAGCGCTCTTAACTCTTGCCGGTACCTATAGCAATGATCGATAGCAAGACCGAACTGATTTGTTTGTGTGTGTTGAGAGAGGACAATAAGTGTACCGTGTGGGGTCGGTACTTAAAAAGAATAGACCCACTGCATCTCTCCCCGTCGCATGTCGTAAAAGTCGACTAAGGGATAAGAAAATTCGTCAGCCTCGGTAGCTCAGCGGCGCGGTTGGTTAGTCAACTGTTATTAAGCAACGCTGAGCGCGGTCAGTGATTGGATGGGTGACCGCTCGACCGTTGGAGGCTGACCGTGGTTCGGATTCCACGTTAAACTGTAGGTCCCTTCCCTTCTTACCTTACTAGGTGGTATGGTTTATCCCGGCCGGGTTGGTACCACCGCACTCAACGAAACGTCGGTCGAAACGGCTATGTAAATAGTTCGTGTTTTCCGTCCAGTTTAGTGTAGCCGACATGAAATGAAGGGAAGCACTGACATGGCACCTAGTTCACCCTGTGTTATGGGCTGACATCACGGATGTTGTAGGTGATGTAGCCAACCGTGTCAGGTTCCATAAAAAAAAAAGTAAGGTGAGCAATTCCCATAGAAATAGACATAGAAATTATTATTAATATTAAAAATATAAAGCATTTAAGCAGAGGTGGTGGTGATAATGGGCAGGATCTAACGATGCGCCGTCTCTGTCTTAGGACTATTGGTAAACATGAGATAGCAACTCTCAGTACCGGCCTGTTTCGAAAAATAAAGTATAGTAGCCTGTTAATACAACGAGGACGTTTGAGTGAGAGACGCGCAATCTTACTGTGCTTATACTGGACGTACTAGTTACGTTTTGTGTACGTAAGGATGAGTCATCTGATCAATTTGAGGTCTCGCTGGAAATCCAGAGGTGCGATCTGCGTAATAATGATGTATTGCGGTATTTTTCAGTAGTATCATAGTATCATAAGTTGTGTGTTGGCGTAGCGGTGATAGTTACTCGGATTGGTATCTCTGTACCGCACTAATTCATTTATTTTTTATCGTTCCGTACCTTAAAAGGAAACACGGAACCGATTATAAGATCACTCCGGTGTCCGTCCATCTGTCACAGAGGGTTTTCTCGAAAACTAAGTAACTTATAGAAACTTGAAATTTGGCATAATTATAGATCTTGATGACGCGCACATATATTGTTTATTGTTTATTGTATAATTTCATCCATAGGTAGGTAACCTACGCTTGGACATGTCGAAAATTCCGCCAGTTCTAAATTCAATGCGAAGAAGAACTGACAAACAAACTTCGCAAGTCGCAATGTTTTGTTAGTACCTTATAAGTATTATATTATAGTAACTTACAAATAATTAACCCATACTACCGCTCACAAGAGCATTAATATTTACAGCATAAACATGAATACTGAAGAATTTGACCACACTGCCTATTTAAATTACCTATATCTGGTGTATAGTGCCATCGTCAATTTTGATACTTCATATTATATCAAGTCAATACTTCATATTATATCAAGACAATATCGCCCGTCAAAAACTAGATAAAAATTTATAGGAGTCAATTGGATACAAAAAAAAAAGTTTTAATTAACATAAATCGTGTAAGCTAAAATTTAGATTTTTATGGGGTTAGTAGATATTAAACCATAGACTACAAAAAAACTGCAGGTTTTTTCGACAATATAATATTTGCGGGGAAAACAAAAATATTTTTGTTTTAGCACAAAACTATAATTTGTGCGAGCCTGACCCGCTCTTAACCTTTTTTTATATATAAACCAACATGGGTGGCTGTGCCGAGAGACCAATGGTGCAGTCGACAGACCCAAAATCACCTCTCCTTGCGAAACCACACTCAGACGGCGGCGGCGGCGCCATGCCAGTAGATTTGCGGACTGTTGCTGGGCTATCTTTGAAGACACCCAGGTTAAAGGATTCGGGAAACACACTCGCCGGAATTCAGTTCCACGCCCAAGCGGTGCGACAAATAACTTGGTCATATAGGTTTTTTCGTACCTACTTAACTGCGAAACATTCCTCAGGCAACGGATAGCCCTTGCTATCAAGCGTGGAAATACAGCGAGTGTTTTAGGTACCTACCCTTCGCGGTCATTTCGGGGACCGATTGAACGAGATTTTTAATACACGGTGAACAAAACACCTGTCGAACACCCGAAGGCAGGAAGTGCAGTTTCAGATACTGAATCGGATAGGCTAGTTTTTTTTTTAATTCGGAAATTTTTCAATAAAAAAATTTAATTAGTATCACGACCTTTTACTTCTTTCTAATGCAAAATTCTTTACTCTAGGCGGCGCGGAGGCGGCGGCGCGCGCGCGACAGAAAGCGCCCGCCGCCGCCTCGCCGCTAGTGTCATAAATTATCTTGAGGCAGCATTGAATGAAGTGAAGGCAGAGAGCGTGTTCTTATCTCTTTAGTGAAATTCTTTGTAAAATAATTTGGCGATTTAATTTTTTTTTTGTCTTCTGTACTGAAAATGAAGTCGGTAAGTGCTTTGAGGTCTGTTAGTGTGCAACAGACATATAGACTTAAGACTTAAGACATATAGACGTGCTTTAAGACATAGAGTTTAACTTCACCTCACTGTTATGATGGCATGCAGACATAATTTAGTTATTTAAAGACTTCTTGATACTTGGGAATAATTAAAAAAGGGCATATTTTCATAAAAAAATCGAAAAAAAACCTATCCGATTCAGTATCTGAAACTGTACTTCCTGCCTTCGGGTGTTCGACAGGTTTTTTGTTCACCGTGTCTATTATAGTTTTTAGTTAAATAAGTATCTATTATGTAATGGTATTTTTGCTGTTGAATAAATAAATCCATTCTCCCCTCGTTTTACGAGTCCATAGGTTACCTAGCCATTATGATTTCTTTAGAAACTTTTATTGTAGTAACATTGTCTAATCCTGTTTCTCCTAAGTCAGCGGTGCAGTTGCGGAAATTGGTACACGCTGTATAAAGCTGTAACTCTGTAACACCCGGCGGTTTACTGTTAATCTTGTTAACGTTTTAATGGGTAATTTTAAATTCCGATCAACATTGTAATTATTCCAACATACTGTGATCCCTGTAATCGTGAAAATAAAACCTGCGACGCACCATCGACTTGTCCAGTGTCGAATAGGGCAAGTTTTCGTTTTATTTCGATACGTGCATGTTTTTTTTATAGAAAGCGCGACTTGTGACGCCGAGTCTCCACATAAGGTGTCTAACGACGCCCATGGACATTCGATCATACGCGAGCGAGAGTTGCGTGCGAGTGCCATGTCGGCATCACAGCGAGTTTTAAAATTAGCGCCCTTCTCACCGGCTCCCAGGGGTTTTTTTTTATGGAAACTGACACGGTTGGCTACATCACCTACAACATCCGTGATGTCAGGCCACCGGATGAACTTGGTGCCACGTCAGCTTGCTTCCCTTCGGCCGTGCCGGCTACACTGAACTGGACGGAAAACACAATCTATGTACATAGCCGTTTCGACCGACCTTTCATTTAGTGCGGTGGTACCAACCCGGGCGGGTTGAACCCTACCATCTAGCAATATAAAAAGGGAGTCATATCCCTTAGTCACCTTTTAGGACATATACGGGAAGAGATGCAGTGGGGCTATTCTTTTAAATTACCGGCCCCACACGATACAGTCCCAGGGTCCGGTCGGTGGTGAGGGACAATGCCTGTGTTAGGTACAATTTTTCTTGTCTGTACTGTATTTTTTTGTATCTATTGTGCGTGTATTGATCGAGAGAAATAAAAAAACATTAATGTTCCACGCTTTTGAACTCTATGCGTCGGGTGCGGTCTAACAGGATTGCCGACTGTGGCGACAGGTTGGTCCAATCATCGTGTCGGGTCGCGGCTTCCACTGACCTTGCCGCGGCTGACCTACAAATGCGTTTAATCGTACCTCGTTCGTAGACTCCTTTCACATTTTAGGACTCCAAATTGGTCGTGTCGCGTATACTTCCTCGCACCAGCCTCACACGACTACTAATTAAATAAATCAATAATCACAAAAATTAAATTACATACATGCATATCACACATGCTGAATCAGAGTAATTTGTGTTTTGCTGCAAGAACTCTGGTAAATTACAGCAGAACACCGCCCACCGCGTTTCGGAAAGTATTCGAACAAGATTCAATCGATCAAGCAGCAAGTAGGCATGAAGACCTAAAAATAAAATTACTAATTCAAAAAACCCCCGACCCTTATAGAGTAAAAAATTATTTCTGTTTAATCACTTAAAGGAGTCGGAGGACCGCTAAGTAAATACCCGCGCAGCTCTGAGTTTTTTTTTACGTGAATATATGTCTTTAAATTTGCTTCCATAGTGGGAGCCAATCCAGAAAACTGATAACAAAATCGGTGGATAGGGTTTGGTGTTGTAGCTTTATATCTATCTTCTACATCCAAAATTTAATTACACCACTCGATAGGTAAAGGATCAAAGAATACACGTATTCACGTAAAACACACGGCCGTGTCCACGACACAGCCACACCCCGATTTTTTATTTACTTAGCGGTCCCCCCACTCCTTTAAGTATGTAAACGGAAAGCATTTTTGACAGTGCCGGGGGTTTTTTAATTTTTATATAAGCTTTAAAAAAAAGTAAACCATCCAAATCGATCCATCCTTTCGGGAGCTACGATGCCACAGACAGACATACCCTTACATCACACACACACACGTAAAACTTATGACACCCCTTTTTAGCGTCGGGGGTTAAAAACAGGAGCGGGGAGTCTGAGGTAAGCGGTAAGCGGGAGCGGGCGGGGTGCGTAGGAATGCGGCGTGAACCAATCGCGTCGGCAGTTGAAGCGGGGGGGGGGGGGGGGGGTCTGACCTCTGACTCAGCCGCCCATACCGGATTACATTAAAAAAAACCGTCCAAGTGCGAGTCGGACTTGCGCACCTAGGTTTCAGCACCGTGGTTGTGGTCGGTTTTTATTATTATTTTTGTTCTTTTACTTTAGAGTCGCAGTCGCACTAGCATGTATCTCGCGCATCACGCCATCTATCGGTGCTCGCTCATACTTTTGTGGTTAAAATGTGTCGTTAATAAAATTTAAAAGTTAATTTTGTAGATAGCGCTCTTATGCAAATTATGATACTTGTATTGTATGGGGACCCCCCCTCAATTTTTTACTTTTTTTGGGATATCCGCCATAAAAATACAGATTCTGTGAAAACTTCAACCGGCCACCTAGTACGGTTCCAAAGATACAGCCATCGGGCGGACGGACAAACAGACAGACGGACAGACGGCGTAGGCTCAGTTACGGAGTACAGAAACGTAAAAAAAAGTGATGGCACATATTATACGGTGCAATAGTCTTGGTTTATAACGGCCGCGACTCGGTGTTCTGTGTGGTGTGTGTAACTTGAACGACGATGAACAATGGGTACGCACGATGGCTGACTGATCGTGAAACCGCTCACGTAACTGGCCCACATACTGCACATTCTCTGCCGTAATTTCTGCCAAGTCGTGTGTCTATATGTCTATTTTCTTTTTATTATTATTTTTTTATTGCTTCCGATCTGGGTGGCTCTGCCCGAGGTCGAAGCCTCAGGCGCAGCCAATTTCACCCCCGAGAAGGTGCCAGTCCAGCTTGGAGGTGGCTAATGTCGCTGGAGGAAGGCTGATCCGTGGATTGTAGGAGTGGGGAAAGATATTCCCCGGAAGCCCGTTCCACACCTTTGCAGTGCGGCACAAGAACGATTTAGAGAATCGTGCAGTTCGAAGAACTCTTCTGTCGACTACAAAGGGGTGTTCCGCGATAGTATTGCGGGTTGGCGAACGCAAACAGGAGGAGAAGGGATAAGGGAAGCAAGTTCGTCACAGCAGCGGTCTATACTTTATAAACACTCGATTTTGACAGTACGACGGCGTATTACTAAGCCTACGCCGCCGCCTGTCTGTCTGTCCATCCGTCTGTCTGTCTGTCCGTCCAATGGCTGTGTATGGCCTTACTGCAAGCAGCTAGTAAGGCACGAAGACCCACCTGCTGCATGAATCGGTGGAAGGACGGTGCCGAGGTTTAGTTGTGGCTATCTTGTCGCCCTTTAGCACGGCACCTTGCCCCTTATCCCTTAGTCGCCTTTAATGACATACACGCACGGGATAGATGCTGATCGAATATGATTGTTAGTTAACCCTTGTGCTCCCAAGTGGAGCGCGCGCTCCAGTTTTCGTCGCCTACCCATGGCTCCCAAGTGGAGCGCGCGCTCCACTTATTGCGCGCCTTTTGCGCGCCGCTAGTTTTAATTCATTATCTAATTCTACCAATTTTCCACCAAAACACTCAATACTGGTATCATTTCTTGGTTAAACTTACTAATAACTATTCTCAGACACGACTGGGCACACAATAACCTTCACACAGAAAATAAATAATGAAGTTGACAGAAAATAAAATGTCACTTTTGGCAGCTGACATTTCCACTGACCCTGGAATAGACAAAGATTGTACTCGTAAACGTTGTTCGGTATTCGATAGTTCGTTTCAATGCGCTTATTTCGGTATGCGATATGTAAGACGAAATTGTACAGTTTTGGTCAGAAAAATTCAAAAAAAAATGTCGAGTGTGTTTTGTTTTGCCTGGAGTTCAAAAAATCGGCCTGTTCTTCTAAATAAGTGAATCCTGAAGAATTTGGTATCACTGAACGCGTAATTTGAGTACAAACAAGACTGAATAACGAGTATTGACGGATCGATCGATTGAGGCGGGATATTCGAATTTGTGTGGGAGCGCGCGCGCCAAAATTTTGCGTTTTTGAGCGCCGCTAAAAGGGCCTGGGAGCCAAGGGGAGTAGTACTATTTTCCCGTCAAAGGGACTGAAAGGGTTTGTCTCTTGGAGCAATATATCAGGTATTTTCTATATATCTTAATACATACATATCAATCACTACCTACTAATAATAAATCTGTAAGGGTTGGTCATGGAGTAGGTAAGTTACTTTGTTTTATGAGATACTGCGTTTGTAGACTCTATGTATGATACTAAAACAATCTAAAACTAAATTGACGATTTTTAGAAATCTTTTCTGTATGTATGTATGTTCCGTCATACGTAACTCTTAAACAAATCATCCGAATTCGATGAAACTTATGATGAAACTTCGTACAAACACATTTAATTATACGTAACACAGAATAGGTTAAATAAAATTCAGTTCCGATTACGCTAAGATGTGGCTCTCATACATACCGAATTGTTCCGTTGAATTTTATGGAAACTGACACGGTTGGCTACATCACCTACAACATCCGTGATGTCATGCCCATAGCACCTCGGTCAACTAGGTGCCATGTCAGTGCTTCCATTTGGTATTATTTGCATAGCCGTTTCGACCGACCTTTCATTGAGTGGGGTGGTACCAACCCGGGCGGGTTAAACCCTACCACCTAGTAATATAAGAAGGGAGTCATATCCCTTAGTCGCCTTTTACGACATACACGGGGAGAGATGCAGTGGGGCTATTCTTTTCAAGTACCGGCCCCACACGGTAAAATTACTTTCTTCTTTTTAAATACGAATTTCACGCGAGCGAAGCCGCCAGCAAAAGCTAGTAATAAATAAAATAAAGTTTGTAAACATAAAGAAAATTGCTTTGATTAGGAAACTCATTAAAAAGCTATTATAAATGTTATATATAATACTGTAGATATTAGATAGGTAATATTAACATTCCTGAACCGGGCAGCCTCGATCGCGTGATGTCAGACGTTATGAGGTCGCGACACGAACGCAGTATCACGCAGTGTGCATAGTGACCGCAATATTGATTTAACATATCACAGTACTGACCTACTACACCTCTCAATCAAGTGATTCCAGAAATATGCGGCAAGTGTGTTTTATCGCTTATTCCACGGGGAGTGCTCGGAGGTGCTGTTTAACGCGATCCCGCCGCCGCCGTCCCCTTTCCACCTCAAACTCTGGAACGCTCTCCCGGCTAATATAATTCCCCCCAAGTACAGTTTCGGGTCCTTTAAGAGGGGCGTGAATGGGCGCCTGTCAGGCCGGCATGACATTCGCAACCTCCGCATACGACCGAATGTCCATGGACGTCGTTGGACACCTTATGGGTGGCTCGGCGCCGGTGTCGCGCTTTCAATAAAAAAAAAACCTACGCTGTTTTTGTATGGAGAAACGAAGTTCGCAAATCTATCGCTAGAGGCGCTGCTCCGTTTCTCCGTACAAAATTATGCGGAGAACACGGCGTAGCGTAGTACGCGGTGTAGGCAGGTTAAATAATAACCCCTTTTGTTGTTGACATTGGGCGTTTGAGAACCCATCGGTTCTCTAAATCGTTTCCAAAGAGTTTGTATTACGTCGCTGCGCTCCTTTAAAGGAGCGCAGCGACGTAATACAAACTCTTTGATCGTTTCTTTGTCGCACCGCTACCTAGTGTGTGGAACTGTCTTCCGGCGAGTGTATTTCCTGAATCCTTTAACCTGGGTGTCTTCAAGCGTCGTATTAACGGGCTAGACAGCCTAGCAACAGTCCGCAAATCTGCTGGCATGGCACCTAACTGAGCGTGGTTTCGCGAGGAGAATTGGCTCTGTCGACTGCTCCATTGGTTTCTCGGCACAGCCACCCATGCTGGTTTACATAAAAAAAAACCTTATGCGTGGCTAAGCGCCATATGTCGCGCTTATAAAAAAAAACCTCGGCTATGGAGAAACGAAGTTCGCAAATCTATCACTAGAGGCGCTGCTCCGTTTCTCCATACAAAATGATGCGGAGAACACGGCGCGCGGCGGCGTAGCGTATAAGGGTACTGCATGCATATGCAGTAGGTGATCCGAGGTATCCCGAAACTTAGAGACCTTACAACTCCGCAGGGACGTTGGATCTTTGTGTGTGTTCTATCGCCTGCACCACGGAGAGTGTTCCAAGGAGCTGCACGATGCGATCCCTCCATCCCCATTCTACCATCGTTCCACGCGCAGCAGGTTGGGAATGCATCCACATTCCACACACTGTCGATATCCCCCCTCGATCCTGTAAATCCTTTACCAGATTTACAGGGTTGCCAACATGTGGAACGTACTCCCACCTGCATCCTTTCCTCTAATGTAAAGTTTGGGATCCTTCAAACATAATGTGAAGGTGCACCTAGCCGGCCGACATGGTATTCGCAGCCCCCATAAATATTCGAATGCCCGTGGGCGCTGTCGGACTACACCTCTGCGCTAGTCTGGCGCGCGCCAAATGTCGTGCTTCCCATAAAAAAAAAATGTAAAGCCGTATGTCTACTGTCCGCAGAGCGCTCTCGCGATGTTCAACTTCATGAAGAAGTCGAGCGGCGGCGGCGGCGCGGAGGCGGTCGGCGGCGAGGAGCGGGACGCGGACAAGGAGCGCCGCAAGAGGGAGAAGAAGGAGCGGAAGGACAGGGAGAAGCGGGAGCGGCTCGCCAACGGCGCGGACGAGCCGCTGCGGCTCGACGAGGTGAGCTTACTGAATTGTTTCTAGCTACCGCAGAGCGCTCTCGCGATGTTCAACTTCATGAAGAAGTCGAGCGGCGGCGGCGGCGCGGAGGCGGTTGGCGGCGAGGAGCGGGACGCGGACAAGGAGCGCCGCAAGAGGGAGAAGAAGGAGCGGAAGGACAGGGAGAAGCGGGAGCGGCTCGCCAACGGCGCGGACGAGCCGCTGCGGCTCGACGAGGTGAGCTTACTGAATTGTTTCTAGCTACCGCAGAGCGCTCTCGCGATGTTCAACTTCATGAAGAAGTCGAGCGGCGGCGGCGGCGCGGAGGCGGTTGGCGGCGAGGAGCGCGACGCTGACAAGGAGCGCCGCAAGAGGGAGAAGAAGGAGCGGAAGGACAGGGAGAAGCGGGAGCGGCTCGCCAACGGCGCGGACGAGCCGCTGCGGCTCGACGAGGTGAGCTTACTGAATTGTTTCTAGCTACCGCAGAGCGCTCTCGCGATGTTCAACTTCATGAAGAAGTCGAGCTGCGGCGGCGGCGCGGCGCGGAGGCGGTCGGCGGCGAGGAGCGAGACGCGGACAAGGAGCGCCGCAAGAGGGAGAAGAAGGAGCGGAAGGACAGGGAGAAGCGGGAGCGGCTCGCCAACGGCGCGGACGAGCCGCTGCGGCTCGACGAGGTGAGCTTACTGAATTGTTTCTAGCTACCGCAGAGCGCTCTCGCGATGTTCAACTTCATGAAGAAGTCGAGCGGCGGCGGCGGCGCGGAGGCGGTCGGCGGCGAGGAGCGGGACGCGAACAAGGAGCGCCGCAAGAGGGAGAAGAAGGAGCGGAAGGACAGGGAGAAGCGGGAGCGGCTCGCCAATGGCGCGGACGAGCCGCTGCGGCTCGACGAGGTGAGCTTACTGAATTGTTTCTAGCTACCGCAGAGCGCTCTCGCGATGTTCAACTTCATGAAGAAGTCGAGCGGCGGCGGCGCGGAGGCGGTCGGCGGCGAGGAGCGGGACGCGGACAAGGAGCGCCGCAAGAGGGAGAAGAAGGAGCGGAAGGACAGGGAGAAGCGGGAGCGGCTCGCCAACGGCGCGGACGAGCCGCTGCGGCTCGACGAGGTGAGGTTACTGAATTGTTTCTAGCTACCGCAGAGCGCTCTCGCGATGTTCAACTTCATGAAGAAGTCGAGAGGCGGCGGCGGCGCGGAGGCGGTCGGCGGCGAGGAGCGCGACGCTGACAAGGAGCGCCGCAAGAGGGAGAAGAAGGAGCGGAAGGACAGGGAGAAGCGGGAGCGGCTCGCCAACGGCGCGGACGAGCCGCTGCGGCTCGACGAGGTGAGCTTACTGAATTGTTTCTAGCTACCTCAGAGCGCTCTCGCGATGTTCAACTTCACGAAGAAGTCGAGCGGCGACGGCGGCGCGGAGGCGGTCGGCGGCGAGGACCGGGACGCGGACAAGGAGCGCCGCAAGAGGGAGAAGAAGGAGCGGAAGGACAGGGAGAAGCGGGAGCGGCTCGCCAACGACGCGGACGAGCCGCTGCGGCTCGACGAGGTGAGCTTACTGAATTGTTTCTAGCTACTGCAGAGCGCTCTCGCGATGTTCAACTTCATGAAGAAGTCGAGCGGCGGCGGCGGCGCGGAGGCGGTCGGCGGCGAGGAGCGCGACGCGGACAAGGAGCGCCGCAAGAGGGAGAAGAAGGAGCGGAAGGACAGGGAGAAGCGGGAGCGGCTCGCCAACGCACAGTGGGTCGAGACTGCTATATAAGGGACATAGGGATTTTTTTTACAAATTTCATTTTTTAACAACACCGATCGATAGGTCTCATCATTCTGATGAATAGTTGTCATTAAACATTTTCGTCTAAAAGTGATAGTTTGCCAGGAAAAAAATATTTTTAAATTTTGATGTATGGAATTAGACATAAAACGCTCCGTTTCGGCCAAGTCTTGACAGGTCTTGCTTTAAAACTATTTAAGCATTGTTCTGTGGTTTATTGACTATAATCATACACTATCAGCGCGCGCCCAATGTTGCCCGTTCACGAGTTATGTGGATCCTAAAAATCAATTAAAAATGTAAGTAAAAATTGTTTTGTTTATTTCTAGAATCATAGGGCATTAATAGATTTAATCTAAATAATTGTTTTATATAAAAGTACTAACAAATAGATAAAGTTCTTCATTTTAAAACATTATTTTATCGTAAAGATACATCAAAATCTAATAAAAAAATTATAAAAGTGTTTGTTAATCAGACACAGTTACATAATATTAAAGATGTTTTGTACATAGAATGCATGACACATGACAAATAGTACCTATACTCAGATGTATCTACACTGTACCCGCTAGTTCTAGCTATTTGATGGACACTGTCGCCTAAACTGGCCCTAAGACTGTTTCATAGGCGACATTGTTTGGTCAAACCACTGGTGATTACATTTGGGCACTTAACTCTGATCTTATATTAAAAAAATTTAAACCTATAGCTATATATACATACTTATTCTAATTTATCTGTGCACGGTGAGTGAGAGAGACTCACTAGTGCAGTGTGTGCGTTAAATGTGTGAGTGCATTGCAAGACAACCCACACGATGACGCCTTAATCGAAAGGTTCCACGTTATTTTGCGGACAGCGGCTTCACGAGAGCGAGTGGATCTTCCAAAATTCTGGAAATTTTGTGAAGATACAGCAACTTTGTATATCCAGTTATATCCGTGGTACTACATGCCCTCTAGCGTACATAAGTTGCTTGTGCATGGAACGGATATAATAGAACATTTTGAACTTTTACCAATCGAGAAACTGTCGGAAGAAGCATCCGAGGCTAGAAATAAGGATTTCCGTAAATATAGAGGGAAACATTCCAGAAAAGTAAGTAGGACAGCGACAAATGAAGATATCTTGCATAATCTTCTCCTGCCATCCGATCCAAAACTTACTTCTCTAAGGCCAAGAATGGCCAAACAACGGAGAATGGATTTCTCACCAGGAGCAATCGAGCTTTTGGTGTCTCTTACCCGCCCAAGTTAGAGAAGACATCAGGTGACAAAGGTGCTATGTAACAAAAACAAAAAGCTGAGAAAAATGAGGTCAAAGTTTTGACTTTTGAATAGATTTTTTTCTATACCTGATAACTAACTGACTAAGTTTACTTTGTATGAACATGAAAAGCGTACAAAACCATGCATTAATACAAAATCAAGCGTTCATGTGGATGAATGTCTTTTGTACACATAGCTCTCTCATCATGCACAAAAAATTCAATTCATGAGATGATCTTTGGAGATGATCAAACTGGAATAAAGTGTTTTATGACCATAACACCTTGACCACTTGAATAACTCCTATTTCCGTCGTGATTTCGGATTTTCTGTCAGTGCCACTTGATTACTCGGCACATAACACCTTCATCTACGGTAAATAATGCATTTCTAAAAAAAAATTACATAGTACCTTCGTCCACCCACGTCTTCGAATGTATTACGAATTTATTTATTTATGATTGCTCTTGGTGAGAGATCCATTCTCCGTTGTTTGGCCATTCTTGGCCTTAGAGAAGTAAGTTTTAGATCGGATGACTTGAGAAGATTATGCAAGTAACGACTACAGCTTATACAATATAATAAAAAAATATTAATCAATCATTTATATAAATAAATTCTAAATCGGGCGGGTAAGAGATACCAAAAGCTCGATTGCTCTTGGTGAGACTTCCATTCTCCGTTGTTTGGCCATTCTTGGCCTTAGAGAAATAAGTTTTGGATCGGATGACATGAGACGATTATGCAAGGTATCTTCATTTGTCCGACAGTTTCTCGATTGGTAAAGTTCTAAATGTCCTATTATATCCGTTTCATGCACAAGCAACTTATGTACGCTAGAGGGCATGTAGTACCACGGATATAACTGGATATGCAAAGTTGCTGTATCTTCACGAAATTTCCAGAATTTTGGAAGATCCACTCGCTCTCTTGAAGCCACTGTCTGCAAAATAACGTGGAACCTTTCGATTAAGGCTTCATCGTGTGGGTTGTCTTGCAATGCACTCACACATTTAACGCACACACTGCACTAATGAGTCTCTCTCACTCACCGCGCACAGATAAATTAGAATAAGTATGTATATATAACTATAGGTTTAAAAAATTTAAATATAAGATCAAAGTTAAGTACCCAAATGTAATCACCAGTGGTTTGACCAAACAATGTCGCCTATGAAACAGTTTTAGGGCCAGTTTAGGCGACAGTGTTCATCAAATAGCTCGAACTAGCGGGTACAGTGTAGATACATGTGAGTATAGGTACTATTTGTCATGCGTCATGCATTCTATGTAAAAACATCTTTAATATATGTAACTTTCTCTGATTAATAAACACTTTTATAATTTTTTTATTACATTTTGATGTATCTTTACGATAAACTAATGTTTTAAAATTAAGAACTTTATCTATTTGTTAGTACTTTTATATAAAACAATTATTTAGATTAAATCTATTAATGCCCTATGATTCTAGAAATTAAAAAAATATATTTTTACTTACATTTTTAATTGATATTTAGGATCCACATAACTCGTGAACGGGCAACATTGGGCGCGCGCTGATAGTGTAGGATTATAGTCAATAAACCACAGAACAATGCTTAAATAGTTTTAAAGCAAGACCTGTCAAGACTTGGCCGAAACGGAGCGTTTTATGTCTAATTCCATACATCAAAATTTGAAAATATTTTTTTCCTGGCAAACTATCACTTTTAGACGAAAATGTTTAATGACAACTATTCATCAGAATGACGAGACCTATCGATGGGTGTTGTTAAAAAATGAAATTTGTAAAAAAAATCCCTATGTCCCTTATATAGCAATCTCGACCCACTGTGCAACGGCGCGGACGAGCCGCTGCGGCTCGACGAGGTGAGCTTACTGAATTGTTTTTTTAGCTATTTAAGAGGTAAAATTTGTTTGTTTGTTTGTATGGGATCATTCAACAATTACGTGATCTTTTTTTGGCCATTTTTTCACCCCCCTCCAATCTTCGTCCGTGCTTCATTATTGCATAAACGTGGGTCATTTATTTTTTTAGAAAAAAATTTAATTGAATATATTTTTTTGGTAAAACTACGGGCATTCTGGTTTTATTTGGGATAGTTCAATAGCAGAGGCTACCAATAAAAAAAAATAACAATTATATTTTTTATTTGATATTTGCAAAATTGTAGTCGTAGTACCTAAAAATGTTGTACGTTTTTCAAAAAATGCTCATCATGAAAAACAAATGACTCCGATTGTTTTCTTATTTTTCCACGGGTAGTCATAAACTGGCCTACTCCCTGGTTCCCGCTTGACGTTGAGTTTTGGGACACGTTGTATATTTTTAAAATCTAAAGTTTTTATGTACCTCACTCCGCGCACCGAAACCCTGACGCTGGTAACAAGGTGGGGGTAAGCCGCGCACTATGCCGCCACCATCAAATCCACACGGCGCATGTCCAAATAGACATAAATGTTTTTATGGAAACTGACACAGTTTGTCTACCATCACCTACAACATCCGTGATGTCAGCCCATAGCACCTCGGGTCAACTAGGTGCCATGTCAGTGCTTGCATTTGGTCGTGCGGGCTACAGTGAACTGGACGGAAAACACGAACTATTAGCCGTTACGACCGACCTTTCATTCAGTGCAGTCGTACCGATCCAGGCGGGTTAAACACTACCACCTAGGAACGTAACAAGGGAAGGGACCTACAGTTTTGCGTGGAATCCGAACCACGGTCAGCCTCCAACGGTCGAGCGCAGCGGTCACCCATCCAAGTTCTGCGTACCGACGAGTACATTCGATGCCAAAATCATAACCCTATTTCTGGCTTCGCCATGGTCGGGTAAAAATAGACTGTTGTAATTGTACCGTGTGGGACCGGCACTTTAAAAGAATAGCCCCACTGCATCTCTCCCCGTGTATGTCGTGAAAGGCGACTAAGGGATATGACTCCCTTCTTATATTACTAGGTGGTAGGGTTTAACCCGCCTGGGTTGGTACCACCGCACTGAATGAAAGGCCGGTCGAAACGGCTATGTAAATAGTTTGTGTTTTCCGTCCAGTTCAGTGTAGCCGGCATGACCGAAGGGAAGCACTGACGTGGCACCAAGTTCACCCGGTGTTATGGGCTGACATCACGGATGTTGTAGGTGATGTAGCCAACCGTGTCAGTTTCCATAAAAAAAAAAGACAGCATTACTGGGACACATACTTTGAAGCTTTTTAATCAGTGCGTTCGGCCAGTAATGTAATGACGTACGGAGCGGAAACGTGGACCCTGATGGACCTGGTCCACAAATTTAAAGTCGCTCAGCGTGCTATGGAAAGAGCAATGCTCGGCATTTCTTTGACCGATAAAATCCGTAACGACGTGATACGTCAAAGAACTAAGGTAGTTGACATTGCTAAGAAAATAAGCAAGCTGAAGTGGCAGTGGGCTGGGCACATCTGTCGTAGACCCGACAACCGATGGGGTAGACGGGTGCTCAAATGGAGGCCGTGTACAAGCAAACGTAGCGTGGGACGCCCCCCCGGCTAGGTGGACAGATGACCTAAAAAAGGTAGCCGGGGGGAGTGGATTGATGAGAAGAACGGAAGACCGCGTGTGGTGGCGTGCCTTGGGAGAGGCCTATGTCCAGCAGTGGACCGATACAGGCTGATGATGATACTTCGAAGCAAGTGAATACGAAGACGAAGAAGGTAAAAGCCGATCCGGCGCGTGCGCAGAGTGTGAAATGTCAGTGGGACGCTGGTAGGATGTTAGGAAACCTGCGCTGGCGCATTGACCTATTGTGCAAATCGCAGGGGAAGCGCTATGCGCCAGCGCGCGCTGTGCATACTGCAAATATAGTTGATATTCTAATATCATTTAGAATTTTGTACCTTGTGGGGCCGGTACTTTAAAAGAATAGCCCCACTGCATCTCTCCCCGTGTATGTCGTGAAAGGCGACTAAGGGATATGACTCCCTTCTTATATTACTAGGTGGTAGGGTTTAACCCGCCCGGGTTGGTACCACCGCACTGATTGAAAGGTCCGGTCGAAACGGCTATGCAAATAGTTTGTGTTTTCCGTGCAGTTCAGTGTAGCCGGCGCGACCGAAGGGAAGCACTGACGTGGCACCAAGTTCACCCGGTGTTATGGGCTGATATCACGGATGTTGCAGGTGATGTAGCCAACCGTGTCAGTTTACATAAAGATAAAAAAAACGGATTCTGTTCAGAGTCAGCGTGTAATACGTCCACTGCTGGACATACGCCTCTCAAATGTTCCTCCATTCCTCCCGCCCGGCCCTCGGCGCTAAGGAACCACTGCTTTCCGCCGGCGTACTTGACTTTTTTATTTTTTTTATGTAATCCGGTAAATCCGGATGAGTCAGAGGGGCCAAAGCACATGCTTCGACCAGCCAATATCACCTCCGAGAAGGTAGGTGCCATACCGGGGACTTCCCTGGATTGCTGGCTATACTGGACTAGAGGAGAACACAATTAATCGAGGCTGCTATGCGGCCATATTAAATCCAGTACGGTGGTACCAATCCAGTCGGCTACAATTTGAGCCTACCATCTAAGTAAGTGGCAAGGGAAGGAACCTACAGTTTTACACCGGTTCCGAACGGTGATGTCGTCGTACCACCTGTCAGGTCGGCATGGCATTCGAATCGAAACCCCTGCCTGCATGCGAACGAATGTCCATGGGCGTCGTTAGACACCTTATGGGTGGCGCGGCGGCACATATCTAACAACATATAAACAAGAACTATTTACACAGCCGTTTCAACCGACCTATCATTCAGTGCGGGGGTACCAATCCGGGCGGATTAAACCTAGTAAGGTAAGAAGGGAAGGGACCATAAGGGACCTACAACAACTAATGTAAACATGTAGCTATTGTGGAAAGCAGTTCACTTTCACGCCGGCCACCTGCATGCTCGTTTCAAAATGTACTCTAGAGAGTAATCTCATTATTACATGGACATACTAATTAGCTGTTTCAAATTATAATTACCACAACATTAAAATAAAAAACCGACCGAGTTAAGAGCACGGTGCGCAGCTCGGCTCCCATACTAACGTAATCGGAAGATAACTAACTACAAAAGTTAAATTAGAAATTAAAAAAAAAAAAACCGACTCTTAAAAAGTCAATAATAATTTCCGTTTACTTAAAAAGGAGGAGACCGCTAAGTAAATACCCGCGCAACTTGAGTTTTTATATTTTATTAACTTAGCGGTCTCCCGACTTCTTTAAGTAAGGAAGTAAAAAGAAATTATTTTCAAATTTTTAAGGGTCAGGGTTTTTTTTTTAAATTTCTAATTTAACTTTTATTTCAAGCTTTAAAAAACCGCATGCAAATCCGCCCACTTTTTAAGATAACTAATTGTTTGATTACTTAATTACTTCATTACAAACATAGCTAACAACCAAGCCAATTAAACCAGCTTTCTAATAATAAAAAAAAACTCATCCAGATCGGTCCATCCGTTTGGGAGCTACGATGCCACAGACAGACCATACACCAGGGTTGCCAGATGTCCGGTTTTGGGCCGGACAGTCCGGTTTTTGAGGCTTGTGTCCGGTCTCCAAAATAATTAAACACCGGACACCAAAACGTCCGGTTTTTTCTTCATGTAACGCAAATATTTACTTTTTCAAAATATTAATACTAATCTTACTGTGTTCTTCGATTTTGCAGTAAGTTCGATCAATTCAACCCTTTTATTTATTACTCTATCTCCATACATCCATTTTCAAAAGTAAAGGTCATTTGAACCTGAAAAATCAAAGGCCCTTTGATGAAAAATGTCCGGTTTTCTCAACTAAACCATCTGCCAACCCTGCCATACACACATACACGCACACGTTAAACTTATGACACCCCTCTTTGAACATTTTCCGCCTTTGCCCCTCATGTAAATTACTTATCGTTTGTTTCTGTAAAATGTTTTTTTGGAGCAATAAAGTATTTCTATCTATCTATCTATCTATATTTTTTCGTCGGGGTTAAAAACATCTTAGGTTGTGCGAAAGGAGTATTTCTTGCACGGCTGTGTATCTAATCATGAGCTCATCACCCGTAATGTTAGCCCATTCTGTTTCTGTCGAAACTGTTCGCCTTCTCAATACACCGGTTCCCGGCGGCAAAGTCGAGCTTTAGAAAGAGACAACGCGGTTGTAGAGTTTTCACGAACTCGCGCGTCTCCGTGCGACAGGGACGACGCTCTACAACCGCGTTGTATCTTTCTAAAGCTCGACGCTCATTATTTACTGGCGGGAACTGCGCTTCATGCCTTTGGTCAAGCGTCAAGATGGTCCACGCGCCAGATCTGCTGGTTCCGCTCTCTGCGCCAACGAAACTCGGAACTAACGGGGAGCTGTGAAGCGTTCATCAGAGATGGCAAAACTTTAGTTGCTATCCGAATAGTATTACGTAAACCTGACATGGGTCGGTCGGTGACGCCAGCGCATCAAACCTTGTTCCTGTGGGAACTAGCTATATAGACAGATCTATATACGAGTATATATTTATGGAAACTGACACGGTTGGTTGGCTACATCACCTACAACATCTGTGATGTCAGCCCATAACACCGGGTGAACTAGGTGCCATGTCAGTGCTTCCCTTCGGTCGTGCCGGCTACACTGAACTGGACGGAAGACACGAACTATTTACATAGCCGTTTCGACCGTCGACGTTTCAGCCAGGAGATCTTGTATACCATACTTGTCAAAAAACCATATTCGCCTATATTTTGTCTTTCTATCATGCTAAATATAAATACCTGTGGCGCCATCTATTATTCAGTAGCGTGAATATGCACTAATCAATTCTTAGCACGTTTCTTCTATGAGGACCCCCCTTAATTTTTTATTATTTGTCGGCACATCCGCCATAATAACACATATTCTGTGAAAACAACCGGGCTACCTATTACGGTTCAAACGATACAGCCCGAGATACAGCCCTAGGACGGACGGACAGACAGACAGACGGCGTAGGCTTAGTAATAGGCTTCCGAGGTTTTACTTATATTTATTATTCTGCTTTAACGATTTCATATGGCCGCCCATGCATATATAGGATGTCAGGATCGTGGCACGTGTAAATCCGCTGTCTATGCCTACCCCACCGGGAAACAGGCGCGACGCTATATATGTATGTATGTATGGCCGCCCTATTTCCGGTAGACCCGTTGGTCATTTTAGATTTTGTTAAAAACTGAGCAGCGAGATAGTTCAATCAATGCAACCAAACGCTATCTTGGAAAGCACAAAGGCAAAGAGATTAAGAGGGTGGGTTTAATGTCTTTGCACAAAGGCGACGAGTTGATGAGTTTGATGTTGTTGCTTTAATAGCGGCAACTTGTTGCGTCTGTCGTGTGAAGACGTTATTTCAACTCGATCCATACAAAACAATTTCGACCTAGACCTCCATGTAATAAGATCTAAACTCTAACCTCGATTAATGACGGAGTTCTCTTGAATTTTAATCCCGATCACAGCGAATTAAGAGTAAAAAGCATAAAACGACGTATAATTTGTGGGCAAAGAGTAAGCCGTGTAATACCAGAGCGTTCCACATCAATGCAGTTAATGAGAGCCGATAGGAAAGAATTTAAATCCATAGAACTGATATTGTGTTTTGGTTATATTGCATACAATTTACAACGTCCAAAAATATAATCTACAAATGCAAACAATTCGATCAAGATTCAAGACAGCTCGTGATACGCGTGTTGATTGAATGTACTTGTGTCGACTAACACGCTTGTTGATTAAATATACTTGAGTCGACTAACAGCGTGTTGATTGAATGTATTTGAGTCGACTAACACGCGTGTTGATTAAATATACTTGAGTCGACTAACACGCGAGTTGATTGAATGTACTTGAGTCGACTAACACGCGTGTTG
The DNA here is from genome assembly GCA_946902875.1 of Nematopogon swammerdamellus. Taxonomy (NCBI): domain Eukaryota; kingdom Metazoa; phylum Arthropoda; class Insecta; order Lepidoptera; family Adelidae; genus Nematopogon; species Nematopogon swammerdamellus. The sequence continues at coordinate 15,759,429 of OX336356.1, forward strand.
ATTAAATATACTTGAGTCGACTAACACGCGTGTTGATTGAATGTACTTGAGTCGACTAACACGCGTGTTGATTAAATATACTTGAGTCGACTAACACGCGTGTTGATTAAAATACGTGCGTTGACTACCTAAATATACTTGAGTGCACTAAGACCCGTGTTGATTACCTAAATATACTTGAGTACACTAACACGCGTGTTGATTAAAATACGTGCGTTGATTACCTAAATATACTTGAGTACACTAATACGCGTGTTGATTACCTACCTAAATATACTTGAGTACACTATCACGCGTGTTGATTAAATATATGTACTTGAGTCGACTAACACGCGTATTGATGAAATATACTTGAGTACACTAACACGCAAGGGGCCATACCGGAGATTTCTCTTTCGATTGCTGGCTTGTTGGTTATATCAAGTAATCTGTGGTTATACTGCACTAGAGAACATACTCGAGGCTGCTATGTGGGCGATCTTTCGTCCACATTTAGTTACAGATGTTTCATTGACAGAAATGGTTAAATACTGAAATGCACTGAGTATGTTTCGTCATAATTTCATTATGGTTCGTCAGTGACGAATCGTCACCAGTACGGTGGTGTCAACCCAGTCGGTTACAATTTCAGCGCACCACCTAGTAACGAGCGAGGGAAGGGAACTACAGCTCTATAAAATAAAAAATGTAAAGAAAAAAAAGTAATAAATGATTAATAAAATAAATTCGTCTTTTTCACATCATTTATGTTATGTCGTGTTACCTGCCCGAAGAGCTGATACCTCTTCTTGGTATTAAAGTTTTTCCTTACCGAAGTAAATGCAATTTATATTACATAAGTACATATCTTTACTCCCCTTCTCTTACTCTCCTGTCATTCAGTTGATTGTGTTGAACAACGGTACCACCGATTAATGTACATATAATATGTAAGTTTATTATATACATATATATGCTTATTAAAGTATCTATGTAGTATTCGTACGTAGTTTATCAATCATACATATTTCTTTAATCTAACACATTGTCACAAACTATTCTTGTTTGCCTGCATGTACTTCTCCCACATCCCAAAGGTTAGTTAGAATAGAATGTCTCGCGGCATTAAGCTCGCCTGTTGTACCTAATTATGATAAATTGGTGTTCAATAAAGAATATATACATACATACATACTCTTCCATCCTTCTGAATTCTTTGTAGAATCTTTAAAGTTTTTGCCTTGTCATATAGTTGCGTGCGAAAAACCACGCGGAATTTGCGTCTTTTTGCGTCGAGCAGCGAACAGTAGTTACAATATGTTATCAATAGGGCATTGTGTACCGTGTGGGGCCGGTACTTTAAAAGAATAGCCCCACTGCATCTCTCCCCGTGTATGTCGTAAAAGGCGACTAAGGGATATAACTCCCTTCTTATATTACTAGGTGGTGGGGCTTAGCCCGCCCGGGTTGGTACCACCGCACTGAATGAAAGGTCGGTCGAAATGGCTATGTAAATAGTTTGTGTTTTCCGTCCAGTTCAGTGTACCCGGCACGACCGAAGGGAAGCACTGACGTGGCACCAAGTTCACCCGGTGTTATGGGCTGACATCACGGATGTTGTAGGTGATGCAGCCAACCGTGTCAGTTTCCATAAAAAAAAAAAAAAATGTAATCATGGTATTAAATACGTGGAAGGGGTATAAACTTGTCGAGGACGTGAAAGTAAATGCACAAAGACGGAATGTTAAAAATTGATTTTGTATCCCCTCCACGTGCCAAACTCACAGATATAGTATCTGATGTAGAGCAACTTTTGTTCAACAAAGTTTGTTGCTTTTGACATGGAATCAAATGACATGCTCTACCTTGGAACTTGAGAGTAACGCAAAAACAACCATAATAATTACAAATAACTTTTAGTAGGTATAACATAATGTAAAATTAATATGAATTGAATGTAAAAACGTGAAATAAAGATTAAAAAAATTAATTAAAAAACACTCCCAACCCTTAAAAAGTGAAAAATATTTTCCGTTTACTTACGCTCTGAGTTTTTATAATATGTTATTTTTTTATGATTTTTTGATTACTTAATTATTTGATTATGTGATTACAAACCTAGCTAACAACCATCCCGATTAAACCCGTTTTCTAATAAAAAAACCGCATCCACATCGGTCCATCCGTTTGGGAGCTATACGATGTCACAGACAGACACACCCGTCATACACACACACGTTTTTTTTTATGGAAACTGACACGGTTGGCTACATCACCTACAACGTCCGTGATGTCAGCCCATAACACCTGGATGAACTGGTGCCATGTCAGTGCTTCCCCCTTTGATCGTGCCGGCTACACTGAACTGGTCGGAAAACACAAACTATTTACATAGCCGTTTCGACCGACGTTTCATTCAGTGCGGTGGTACCAACCCGGGCGGGTTAAACCCTACCACCAAGTAAGATTAGGAGGGAAGTTAAACTCTTTTTTCGTCGGAGGTTAAAAAGAGACGTGTTCCGGGAAAATTACTACCTATATCTCGGAAAGTATAATAGCGGGGATTATTTATTTATTTATTAGAGAATTCCACAGCTTAACAATTTTAAAAATCAACAATGCAAAAACTTAATAACCTAGAATTGAATTCCTTCGGTTTACATTTTGATAATACACGTTATATAGAAACGATAGAAAATTACAAAATTAAAATATTAAATAAAATAAAATAAAATTGAAATTAATCAGAAAATTAAAAGTCTAAGGGTGGGTTGCACCATCTAACTTTTACCATAACCAATCAGTCAAATCTCCGGTTAAGCGAAAATTGGGTTGCACCAGTTAACGGCAGTTAAATTTACGTCATAACTTAACCTTAAACCTAAGCGCTCGAGTAGTGACCAGTTAAAGTAATAGTTACTGTCAATTTACGCATATTATAACCTCAAATGCCAAACTATGTCTCTTCTCCTCCGTGAAATACTTTTTGAAAGTAGTTCTTCCGAAGATGAAATGGATTTGGAGTATGCAGTAAATGTGCGTGCTAGAAAACCCAGTAAATGTGCGTGCTAGAAAAGCAAAGGTGTATTTTCCCAGAACGGACAGGTTCACAGGGTGGGATGATAAGTCCTTCTTGGCTAGATTTCGAGTATCGAAAAATCTGGCGAAGGCATTGGACGAATACCTGGAGGAGTAATTACTCGCATATAACTGTTTGTGACCTCACATGGGACCATTGCAATATAGCAGTCGAGTCAATTATAATTAGGTTAGTATGATAGTGAGTGACCGACTCGTATACCTAGGTACCTATTTTTAACCGACTTCCAAAAAAGGAGGAGGTTCTCAATTCGAGTGTATGTTTTTTTTCGTATATAAAATGCACCATAGCGTATAATTTGATCATAGAACCATAGGCTTTTATTTTACTATGTTAACAATTTATTCATTGTTTTGAATGCAAAAAATTTCCTGCACGTTCTGCATCATACATAAGAAAATCTGCGAAGTACGATTACACGAAGAGAATATAACCCGCTGCGCTTTTCGATTACGAATGAACACCTATATATATATTTTTTAAATTTATTCGTCCCTTTCCGGGACAGTCAAACTAAGTATACAGCCTTTTCTGTTGTACTTCTGATGTCTGTTGTTTTCTTTTCGTATTGCAAGAATCTCAAAAATATATACTTTTTATTTGCGACGACGCGGTAAACAAACTTATTCGGTCAGCCGCCATCGGCCAACCGGTTCAACCTTGCCATAAATATGAGTAGTAAGCAACAGACAGTGACAGCACAGCTGTTAAATGACGTTAGTTTGGATTGTTGCCATTGAAAAAAACGTTTCCCTCAATAACTTTGGGTCAAATTATGCTTCATTAGGCTAGCAACACTATTAACTTTAACTATAACCAGTAGTTTCGTGGTGCAACCCATAGTAGAGAATAGTCAAAGTTAACCATCTGGTCATGGTTAAAGTTAATTTTAGCTATTACTATAACCAGGCTATTTGGTGCAACCCACCCTTAGTATCAAGTCAAAAGTTAAAAGTTAAAAAGTTAACAGTTGAAATTATGTTTGAAATATCTTACAATTAGAAGAAGGTTGCGACCATTTGTGAACGTGTGTTAATTTTCCACAACAATATGTTTGTTCATATTGTTTTTAAGTGTGCCCTTTGTTCGAGAGCTGTCGCGAGCTGATACATATAGGTAGAGATGACGATTCAAATGCCGAAGTTAAATAAAAATATTTATATTTATATTTAATTTCGGTATTTGAATTGTAACGATTACAATCGTTATGATACTCCCATTGTAATTATTCAACAAAATCGATGCCAATAGACGATTTAAAAATTAATTTGGCAGTTCTCCTGCCTGGTACACTCGCTTATTTATTACGCATCGACAAGCGTGGTTTGGGAGATTGTGAAAAGGCAACAGTCATTGATTCAATATTTTGGTCTACTTCCTTTTCTTCCTTCCTTCCTTCCTTACCTATAATAAAATCCAACGTCTGCTTTCTGTCTGAGTGTATGTATGTCTGTCTGTCAGCTTATAACTCGAGAACCACTGAACCGATTTTAATAAAAAAAAAAAATCTACGGATAGCTTGATTCTTCCCATCAACTATAGGCTACTTAGTACATCACGCTAAATGGCTTATAAGGTTAGCAGTGAAGTCAAATATGAGAGCGGGCGGAGCCGCGGGCACAGCTAGTTTCATATAATTCTGTATGTATGTGGTCCTGAAATGTTTACCGAAGAGTCAGCCTCGATACTTAGCTCAGTGGTGGGGTCGGTCGACTGTCGGTCGTTATCTTATGCACGCCTGGGCGCGGTCAATACTTGGATGGGTGACCGCTCGACCGTTGGAGGAGGATCGTGGTTCGGATTCCACGTCGGAAAACTGTAGGTTCCTTCCCTTTTTACCTTACTAGGTAGGTTGTAAGGGTTTAACCCGCCCGGGTTGTTACCACCGCCGAAATTTTCACAGAATATGTGTTATTATGGCCGATATAATAACAAATATTAAAAATAAGAAAAAGTAAAAAATTCACGGGCGTCCCCATACAAGAAATAAAAAAGTGTATGCACGCCGTCTACCGCTAAACGACTTCTTACTATCATTTTTATTGATTTAAGTTTTGTTTATAGACGTACAGAGATACCAACCTTGCGGTTACAAAATCCAGACGTCTACGCCTGCACTCTTGCGAGTACAGTGATCAATCCAGTGGCGGTTCCCCAGGTGAAGCAGGTGAAGCACCGCCTCACTTAATTATCTTGAAGTTAAAGAAAAAAAAAACATTTCAAAATCGAGTTCAAAATATCATGAAAGAAAATTTAAAAAGTCTATCCGAACCGATCAGAACATTATAGACGAAACCACAGAATAAACGCGATTGGTATTCTATGTCCACGCGCGTGTTGGCGCAAATGCCGACATCACCATACACAGCACGCACACGCACACAGACGTAAGGTGCGCCGTGCGGCTGCGGCATAGTGAACCGCCACCGCCGATCGCTTCACTCACGCCACGAGTCAGTAAGCCTGGATACGAAATACGGCATCGTTTGTATGAGAACCGAGGTAGCCGCCAAAGGGGTGTGAAGTCTGAGGCGGGAGCGGCGCATGGAACGCCGTGATTGGCCGAGCGAGTAGGTAGCCAAGTGACGCCAGTTTTCCATACGTTTGAACGGGATTCATACAATAAGTCGCTCATTGTGTCGATTCGCGATGAAAAGATGAAACGGATTTAACAATATTTAACCCTTCTTTACATAAAGGGAATAATATAACTTTCTCTTAAATGAACAAAGGCAACGCCCCTTTCACAATTTTGCGAATTTGCAGATTTTCGCATAAACACGATAATAGTTCTAAGTTCTGAGATACCTCGGATACTTTATTATAAATCTACATAAAATTTCCAAAACAATGATATGTAAGACCTCGTACATTGGTATTATCTTATTGGAGTATTTGTTATTGGAATTTTCCAAAATTAAAAAAATAATGTTAGAAAGTCGAAAAGTTTTGTAACCAAAAAAAATATAATTATATTATTAACAACTATTTGCTAATTACTTAGCCAACGATATGACAAATTATATTGCAATATGACTTCGCGAAAAATTCGCGAAAATCTACCCTACCATGTCAATTATTTTTAATTCTCCTAAATATCCGCGATCTGATATTCCCGGTAGTGTTGTTAATTAATTCGAAAAAGCATTAATTTAATTCACTTGCGAATCTTACGCCATTAACATGCTAACGTTAAATGCTAAATGCGAATGCGAAAAATATCGCTCGACAGTTCATGATGGAATGAAAACACACAATGAATGTCTTATACACGGTGTTGCAACCCCAACCGTAAAACCCGAAAGGGGGTGATTCTTTACGTGAAATAACCACAACTTTTGTTGTACGACTTTTTAATTTGAAGAAAAAAAATTTTTTTTCTCCATACATTTTGAGAATATGCATTTAAAATATTTACGGAAAAACAATTTTTTTTTGTTAAAAAAATGTTTTCGCCACATAAGTTGTTTAGTTTCACATATAGAATAACCCCCTTATGTCAGTTAGAAATATTACGGGGGCAACTGCAACACCGTGTATATGAAGTGCGAATTCACTCAAGCGTGTGAATAAACCAAAACAAAAGTTCATGTGATAGATGGATAGATCTCACCGAGGCCTGAAGTTTGAGTACCAACACGATGGGTCTAGCACCAGTGGTTCTCGAGTTATGACCAAAACAAAAGTTCATGTGACAGATGGATAGATCTCACCGAGACCTGAAGTTTGAGTACCAACACGATGGGTCTAGCACCAGTGGTTCTCGAGTTATGACCAAAACAAAAGTTAATGTGACAGATGGATAGATCTCATCGAGACGTTCAGATTGAGTACCAACACGATGGGTCTAAGTCCATTGGTTCTCGAGATATGACCAAAACAAATTATCACGTGATAGATGGGTAGATCTCATCGAGACGTTCAGTTTGAGTACCAACACGATGGGTCTAAGTTCAGTGGTTCTCGAGATATGACCAAAACAAATTATCACGTGACAGATGGGTAGATCTCACCGAGACGTTCAGTTTGAGTACCAACACGATGGGTCTAAGTCCAGTGGTTCTGTAGATATGACCAAAACTAATGATCACGTGACAGATGATAATTCCGACCCCTCACTCGCATGATCGCATCGCATTTCGCATTTAGATGCTAGCTAGCTAGCTAGCAGCGGAGCGCAGGCGCTATATAGCATTTAGCATTTAGCAGTACCACAGATAAATAGCACATACTTCATTGCTTTGTGCGTTCCAAAACAAACGAACCAACAAAGTTTTACGAACGCAACAGCAATGCTAACTAAAATTAAATGTGATTATTGCTTAGCATTTAGCATTAATTTTTATTCATCAGGGCGCTTAGCAGTGCTAAATGCTAACGGGGTATTCATTATGAATTAATTTTGTTAATGCTAAGCATAACAAGACTAATTCCCGGTAGACGCATGACCTAAAGTAATTAATTCCTTTAGAGTCGCTCAAAAGTAAAAACCGGTAGGTACTGGTTGAATGAAAAAAGCGCGATAAACGAATATTGAACGAGGAAACCTGCTGAGGTTGACTAGAAGAAATGTCCTTTGGCAATAAGGCAGAATGCATGAAATATCTGTATACATTTAACATACATATTTATCAATAAACAAAAAAGATTACAAGAGCTAACTGCATCCAACACGATAGTCGACCTATGGTGGGTAAGCAGAAAAGAGCTCTCCATACATATTTACGCCGATGTTTGTTACTGAAATTCAAGCGAAAAATGCTATCAAATTGAATGAAAGTACTTACTCGTGAAAGGTGACTCCATCTGTGTTCAAGTTTGAATTTTTCGACGACTTTTTGCACCAAAGCACTGCACAATGAGGCATTTTGTGACAGACGCGCACGTTCGCTCCGCCTGAGCGGCGGACGGAGACTAAGATCGGTCGCCGGCGCTAGACTGACGCGCTGGCGCGTGTGCGCCGACGCGCGGCTACCCCTGTCCTCCTATGTATAGCGCCTCCAGGCTTACTGACTCGTGACTCACGCATAGAGACAACATTTGACCTTGAAGTTTGAATGTAGGGAGCAACTGAGGCTCCCCGCCGCCGTCCCGCCGCGCCGTCTCCGCCTCCGCGCCGAACAGCCGATCAGTCAGTCCGTCTGGCCGGCGGCGTCCCGTCCACCAGCCAGTCGATTATATGTCGTCGTTGAGAGAGGTTGACTTCACGTCTGTCTTGGCTCAACCGACAAAATAGATCGATAACGCACGCGGTTATCGATCTTTATATTTTGTTGACTTTCTCTAAACTAAAACTACGCTTAGGTACCTTACAACTCGAGAGATTTTCATTTTATTTTTATTAACCGGTTAAGTTTCCATGGTTCCCAAACGGGAACAACTTGCACCTCCGCCGGCTCCCGCGGTGACCGTTCGGTCACAAGATTTATGCGCAATTTACGGCCGCACTATTTGGCCAAATTCACTTTATTTTTCCCTGATCCTCTCTTGACTGCCTGATCCTGTCTTGAAAGGATGAGAACCCTGTCTCCAAGACACAATAATATTGCCTATGGAAACAATAACTAGCCGTCAGTGGACACTTTGATAATCTGTCCGTGTGCGTATTTTTCAAGTAAGAGCGCCCCGTGAAAATAATGATTATAAGTGTATTCAAGTGCATCTATGAGCTAAAGGTTAGTAAATAGTGTTATTTATTAGTTATTCTACCAATAGAAGATGCATTACGAGTTCGGTTGGCGACAAAAGTCATATTTTTCGTCGCTCAAAAATGTGTGTTTATTTTTGTATGAAATGTGTAAACAATGACTTTTGAGGGCATATTTTTCATGGAAATATAGCTTATTTTTCCAATTTTCTTCGCATTATTATACAAACATACGATCAGTTGCAAAATAAAAGAAGGTTTAGTTCAAATAATATATTTATAAAATTGGTAAAAAAATATCACGCGCGTGCCATCTCGGACTTTCCGGATGCTCTCAGGATGTTCATGTTGAACATCCGATTTCGCCGATTTCTGGAAAACGTATATTATACTTTACTATTTCTAAAAGTATGTTTCTTTACGAGTATTCTATTCTAATATAAATTTTGTAAAGGTATGTTTTGAATTTACATTATAATGAATTTTTCAATTTTTTTTGGGGATTTTTTTTTCTAACTAAAATATCTGGTACTTCTAAACAAGGTAAGCCTCACTGTTTCACATGGATTTTAGGAAATTTTCTAGGCTTTCTAGGACAGAAGAGTTTATAGATCTAACTTTATATTGGGGTGAGTATCTTTATTGAACACACAACATTAACAAAAATAATTAAATCTAGACCTAAAAATAACTAAATTAACTATAAAAATAAATCTAACTATAAATAAAAATAGTCGTCCATAGGGACCATAGGCATGGTCCCCATGACGGAAGCGGCGTTCCCCCTCTGGATCGCCAGGCTGATCCGCTGGTTGAAATACGCCCGAGCACGGCGGTCACCAGACGCGTCAATGAGTAGTTTTCCCAATTTCTTGGAAAAACTGATCGCGTCCGGGCTCCATGCCCCAAGTGTCTCTACAGCAAAGGCCACAAACTCGTAGTTGTTCTTGAGTTGGTTGTATTTGGCATGTTTAACCGATTGGGCCTTTATTAGTTTCCGAAATATCTGCGTTTATGTCGAGGTCGGCGCTCATGTCGCGGTACGGCGCGTGCGCGCGCCGTACCGCGGGCCACGCCCATGCGGGAGTAAGGGGCTTGGGGCATATTATAACGCGGGATTATTTATATTTGCACGAAATTTTACTTTTAAATGGAACCGGTGTTAGATATAATTACTTTATTGATAAAAACTCAGGCTAGGGTTTCCAATACGTACACCCTTCTTTCAACTAGCTGGTATGATTGGCGTGTACTTTAGGCTTTTACGATTCTAAAGATGTAATTTTTATTCTGCGGAAATTAGTGGTTTCGGAGAAAAAAATTACTAAAGAAACTTTTTTTCCGTTTCTGCGACTTTGTCACACTCACTCGCTTGCTCTACACATACGCTTACTTGCTGCTACTTAATGTGACAAGGTACAACCCGGGACTTGTATAGATAAGGTGTGTGTTGCCATATAGACAACATTTGAAAGGACAATGGGGTAATTAACGTACTTTGCGGAAAAACTAAATCCACCGCCCCGGCATAACCTGTTAGTGTGGCTAATTCCCTAGAGTGTTTTATAAGCCGGAGAAGAGGCAATTCTAACTCGCTATTGAAAATTAAATTCGCGAAGTCGCCATTTTGCATGAAATTTTTTCGTGAATTTTTTTTTTTTATTTTTGGCCCCAGTTTTGATTTCCGCAGTCTAAGTCTTTTCTAATAGCAGTGTTTTGAGGTCCTTTATGTTCCTGTATTTTTTTACGAGGTGTACATTTTGGAAACCCGCCCCAACACTAAAATGTATGTAAGTGAATTAGAACTATTATACATCCAGTTTGTCATTTGCCCGCCTCGATAGCTCAGTGGTGCAGACCGCTCGACAGTTGGAGGCTGACCGTGGTTCGGATTCCACGTAAAACTGTAGATCCCTTCTCTTCTTACCTTACTAGGTGGTAGGGTTCAACCCGCCCGGGTTGGTACCACCGCACTGAATGAAACGTCGGTCGAAACGGCGATGTACATAAGCAGTTGCTATGTACATAAATAGTTCGTGTTTTCCGTCCAGTTCAGTGTAGCCGACATGAAATGAAGGGAAACACTGACATGGCACCTAGTTCACCCGGTGTTATGGGCTGACATCTCGGATGCTGTAGGTGAAGTAGCTAACCGTTTCAGTTACCATTAAAAAAACACATTTAAACAAAACTATAACTTTTAGTTCGATCGTTTCGTAGTGTAGAACCTAGGGTTTATTGATAAGTTGAATGAAGTTTTATTAATTTCTATGTTATATTTATCTGTCTTATACACATTAATTAATGCAATCAACATGGATGTTTATTTATTGCTAGATTTTGGGCATGTCCTGTCCTCGAAATGAAAACTGCAATACAACATAAAAAAAATAATAGCTATGTAGGTGGATTTTTAGTCGCCTCACTAAAATTTATTGGTCAAAGCCGCCACTGGATCAATCATGTATGCCAGATTGAGGCCCCATAGCTGTACCGTTTTCCTAAATAATCCCATGGGAAATACACAGACTGTGACCTTTCCCCAGCCGATCCGAGCCACCACCCGTCCACCCGAAGGAACCCCCGACCGAAGTCGAGAGCCGGGGGTGAAGCCTTCACTGCCACTGGGGCCCGCTCCCTATCCAACCACAGCCTGTGCCCAGGGCCTCAGCGTTTTGTTCTAGCCGCAGCTTTTGTTTTCACCAGCTATGTATATGCGTGGAAGTTCATATAACCACCACCTAATGTGTACCGGGGATCCACCGGTCTCGAAGAACTTATAGCGTCTTTGACTCGTGAGAAATCCAACCCACATCCACATATAAGTGTGTGTTGCACCGACATACCGATCTACATTATTCGCATGTCTACCAATTCTCCACATTGGTTACGGAGCTCTAAGTGGCTCACCACTCGCAGCTTTCGCTACTTATTCCCGTATTTGATACTTCGAAAGAAGCACCAGGGAATCAACGCTAAACCACAACCCCTGCGAGACCAACTCCAGTGTTCCGTGCAAAAGCACGAAGCATTCTGGGGCTTTTAACGGAACTCCGCAGTACTCAACCCAGCGTTTAGGGTAATATCTCATTTTGACCCACCGACCTGAGTGGGGTCAGCAGCGTGAGCTAAGAGGAGGCCTAAACCCCTAACTTAGTACTCATGTTAGACTTGCAACGTTTAATGAGTAATCGTCGAGAACAAGTTCTCTACCACACATTATTTTCTAACAGTGACACCGTTACACCGCCCAGTTGCGGGATAGGGTAGCCATCTGCTAGTTTTAAGGGTAGCCATCTGCTAGTTTTAAGGGTAGCCGCCGTGTGGTTTGCAAAAGAGAAGCGTCACGGATACTAGTACTCCGACACCTTGGACGACTGAACGCCTCTGCGATCCCGGCTCAAGGGTCGCTCGATACGGGGTCTCTGGATACTAGTGGCTGGGCCCGACACCTTGGGTAAACCGAAGTCTACCACTGCGATCGCTCCTCAGCGACTACCCTACCCTACCGCTAAACAGTATGAAACATTTTAACTAATCATGAATTTGAACTAATATGAATAATTCCACAAAACACGCCTTAGACGGCGTGAGTGGCGCTCGCCATGACGCTGACATGGCGATAGGTGCGCTAGTTCGAATCCCACTTGGCCGGTTTTATTTTAGAATTGACTTGGCCGAACATGACTACAATGGCCTGCTCTCTGTTTATAGTACAACTTTGTACTGGAGTACTTTGCACTGGAGTAATGCATCGCTTTAAGGTCTTTGCTTACGGTGACGCTTGGTCCGGGTCGCCTCTCTCCCTAAAACATGGTTGAGGGAAGCGATGGCTGGCCCTGGCGTGATGCTCGTGAACGGGTGCTGTTCGTGGAGACTGGCCTGCTCCAATTGGTAACATTGCATATTTTATATGTTAGGCGTATATTTTTAAAAGGAACTATAGTATCTGTCATGAACTGTTACATTTGTCGCAGATTTATATTTTTCATTATATTACTTTTTGGTCTTTGAGACTTGTACTACCTCGTATTATCACTGGTATAAACTGAAAATACTACAAACATGTTCACTTGAGATTCTGACTGCATACAAATTTTGAATTTTGACAGGGTACAACCTGTACCTTAATTTATACTGCTGACGCATGCTAAATATTAATTTGACTAATTGATACATTAAGTATCAAATAAATTAATTAATTTATTTTTTGACATTGTACTACAATGTGGTATGAATATTTATAATTGACATGACTTGATACGATATGTATCAACAATTTCTGACAAAGGCTCTATACACCTGATTTTATTTATACTTTTACTTTTACTTTTGATTTTATGTGGTCAGAATTATCAAGCTTAAATTATAGTTATTCTAGCTCTCAAACTATATCTTAACACTGTAAGCGGTGTCTATTGTGTAGCTAGTCACAATGTATTGTAATTGAAGACGTTAAAAAAGAACCCTGCGAAGTTTCTTGCCGGCTCTTCTTTGTGGGTGTAATCGAACCGGATTGTAAAAATAAACAGGACAAATTCAAGCGTAGTGTACTACCATACGAATGATGAATAAAGAATAAAGAATAAAGTACCTATCTCAATTTTGCCGCTCTGCGCTGTGTGACTGAATGTTTATCTAGCTATCTAGTTCGGTGACTGGTATAGCCTAGCACTGCTGCTGCTGCGGTGTCTTGCTAGGCAGAGCATAGCTAATCCTGTTTTCAGCCATGTGGGTTGTGTGCGCGCGTTTATGTGTGTGCATGTGTATGTGTGTGTGGGAATACTGGATCTGTTTAGTGGAAGAAGCTATGGGCATGGTCTGTATATAAACGTTAAAAGGTAGACTGGAATAAATTATTGCTAGTGATAAGCCCGCCTTTGCGTGCTGTGCTACTAAGCTTTGTGTATTTTTTTTTTGTTGTGTATTTATATTTCAGCTGTGCACAGTTTTAATTCTACTCTGAAAAGTCATCGTAATGTCCAGTGTTTTTTATTGAAAGCGCGACATATGGCGCCGAGCCACCCATAAGGTGTCTAACGACACCCATGGACATTCGGTCGTATGGGGGGGTTGCGAATGCCAGGCCGCGCCGGCTCCATTCACGCCCTCTTGAAGGACCCGAGACTGTACTTGGGGGGAAATATATGGGCAGGCAGAGCGTTCCAAAGTTTACCGGTTCTGTCCAGTACGCTAGTGTTTTATAGTTAGGATGACAGAAAATGCCTTGGGCGTTAAGTTCGAAGAATTAATTTCGTTTATGCTTTTCAATAGCGTTATACATTTAAAAGAAACTACCAAGTACATACATACCTCATCTGCTGTTCTTTACATTGAAGTTTATGGCGACATTGTGAATAATTAAGAGTCCAAACTTTATATCTTTAATCTTTGGTCAATTCGTTTCGTCTCATCAATCAGTGGACGCTTTTCACTCGGCTGTTTCAAAGTCATTTTTGCAAGTATCTTGGCATTTAAGAGTAACGAAACATAACAGTCTAAGATGGACAGATACTAATTCAAATGTCTCTTCTTATATTACGTCATACGATCGTAGGTAAAGTCGGATCTCACGCAGCTAGTATCGTATGCCGACCTCGGCCGCTGTCCACTGAGTCGTGACAACAGATCTGCACAAAGCGCTCTATTCAATGAGATTCCTCTCTAATCCGCAGGTCCGCCGCTCGCTGAAGCTCCGAGGCCGGCGCAAGGAGAAGGAGAAACTGCCGTCCGGCATCACCGCCGACTACACGGCCTGCTTCCTCGCCAACCTCGAGCGGCACACCGGCGACTACTCCAACTGCCCGCCAGTGTCCAACTCTGGCTCAAACTCCAACCTCAGCGACGAGAACAACCATCTCTCGCCCGTCTACTCCACGAGCCACGCCTGGAACAAGCGCGAAGTCCTCCAGTCGGACAGCTCGGAAACATCGCTCAACTCCCTGAACAACCCCAACAATGCCAACACCAGTTCGCGGCAACCCCCCAATCTACCTCCGATACCGCCGCGGCCGCCCAAACGCGGAATCCTCAAGGGACCGAGACTCAGCAACGCCAGTTCCAACTCGCAGGATAGCAGCGTACAACCGACAGACGCCGTGGACTATGTAAACGGACAAGATCACAATGTGCTAGCGAGAAATACGCTTCAAAATGAAATAATATCATATAATATGCACGGGTCAAAGAGCGCCTCCAGCGACGACATGTTGCAAGTTCAAAACTTTACCAAAAAGGTCATCCACAGTCCCGTGGATGCCCAATCGAAAAATTACCAAAACAACCACGTCAACAATCCCGTTACAATAACGACTCAGGACTACGACGACCCGCAGAGGAACGGGAACAACTTGGGTGTCACGTCGACGTCGCCTAGCGCCGATTCCTTAACAGACACCACGACTAATTCTTCGTTTGCCACTCCTCCGTTTTCTATGTCGCCGGTCGGAGAGTCTCAGGGCTTCCATCGCTGGTCGCGAACTAGCACATTTGAAGACGTATATCTGCCATTACCTGAGCTCAAACCCGTAGCTCTACCCAAGCCAAGAGTCCTAACGATTCAGCGACAAAAGCCACCGAGGAACGACTTCGGATTCAGCCTCAGAAGGGCCATAATACAGGAAAGGACGTTTAGTGGCTCGCCGAAGGAGTTGAGAATACCTAACGGGCACTCATCTCTAGAAGATAACGGCTACAATAGTGGAGAGGGTGCTAAGACGAACGGTTTTAAAAGCACTCTGAGTTACAAGGCTGTGATTCTTGCTGAGCCGGGCTCTTCGAATGGGGGCCACGAGACGGGTCTGCTACCAGGGGACAGACTGTTGGAGGTGAACGGTGTGGCCGTCGATGGGAAGACGAGGGAGGACATTATTGAACTTATCAAAGGGAGTCAGGACGCCGTCACTATCAAGGTAAGATATTATCTTTAGTGCTGCTTTTAAGGACCACTTGCTTACCCTTTTTTGATACAGATAAATCTTGAGAGTAATTTTTAAAACATGCAATATTTGGGCCAACCGACACGCTCCGCCGCCCAGCGCCGCTTTCGATTGGCCGTCGCTATGGTCGGTCCCTCACCGAGTGGAGGAAGAAGTCTCCCAAATCAAATCCGTTTATTAGCACACATTATCAAACAATTAAAATCGTGATCTTGAGGCATCTTCTTTATACATAACAATTCTTAAATAATAAATAAATTGTATTCCCATTAAATAGACAGATGGCAACAGTAACAATAATTTAAATTCGATTTCAATGTTGCAAGCCACTTTGTTGCGTTCCTGTGTGTCTGACCTGTTGCCACATTGTCTATCAAGCCTTCCTCGACCCCTCTTCATCTCTTCCATACGACGTGTTCATCCGCCACTCCTAATTCTAATAAATTGGATAGATTTTTTTATTTATTATTACAATAAATTATCTCTCAACCGCCTGCCTCGAGGAGCGCGTAGTATTACATTCAACGGCATAGTAAATATTTTACGAAACAAGTTTTCGCGCATAAGGTCAGCGGCACTGGGAAGGACCCTTATAAAATCGATCAGATGTTTGTGCGTCCGTCTGTCGCACGCTCTGTCCGAGGTGACTACTACGGAACGTAAAGATCAATAAATAATTGTTTTTGAAGGAGTTATAGCCCCACTGCATCTCTCCCCGTGTATGTCGTAAAAGGCGACTAAGGGATATGACTAGCTTCTTATCTTACTAGGTGGTAGGGTTTAAACCCGGGTTGGTACCACCGCACTGAATGAAAGGTCGGTCGAAACGGCTATGTAAATAGTTTGTGTTTTCCGTTCAGTTCAGTGTAGCCGGCACGACCGAAGGGAAGCACTGACGTGGCACCAAGTTCACCCGGTGGTGTTATGGGCTGACATCACGGATTTTTAAGGTGATGTAGCCAACCGTGTCAGTATCCATAAAAAAAAGAAAAAGAGTTCAGTTAATCTTTACGCTATGAAAACTATTTTGAAAAAAAATAATACGGTTATATAGAAAATAGCATTATTGTAAACTGCGGGGCAGATTTTATCTGTAGGCTCGGCACTAGAGCCGTTTATCATAGCGTCTTTCAATACTTGTGTAAATAATGGACAAATTATTCAGTAATATTAGCTAGACTAGAGGTAAATATTTGCAATTTTTGAGGAACATTATATTTATGTATTGTAATTAAGATACGATCGAAGTATTAAAATTTGCATAGTTCACAGCATCTAGGACATTAATAGTAGAAGTCCGGATTAGACAGATTAGGTAGCGAGTTAATTAACAAATTTACTTAATTTATCATGTTTAGTTATATATTTATAATAACAAATGTATGAACATATGAAATAGGGTTCGACACACCTCTGACGCCTATTCCGCGCTTACAGTATTTGTGTTTATCTTGCTTGCCACAGATATGTCTCATTAGAGATTTAGATTGAAATGTAAGCAAGCTGAGGACTGCACGTAGGCGAGCGATAAATAGAGACAAGACGCAAAAGAAACTCGATTCTGCTCCTCTAGCTAGGCGACTTGGGAGAATGCAGAATGGCTGGTTCTTCTAAGCCGATCGTTAGAAATTTGCAATCGAAGGAAAAACAGGTCCTAGCGTGTATGTAATCATTGACGCAGCGGGGGTGCCTCAGGGCTCATTTTTAGCGACATCCATCTTTCACTTCAACTGCTTGAGGGACTGTCAGGTGTCATTGACACTATAGATCTTGAAAATAAACGGGTTTGCTCAAAGATTTTGTGCATTTCTAAATTTCTAGCACGTTCTCGGGGGAGAGTTCTAGGAACTCAGATGTTAGAGATTATTGCGGTACCTTAGGTATATTAGTGTGCATATATTAGTTTTTCAATGATACAATATTCGGAAAACAATTTACAATAATTAAGCCTTAATGGAAGTATTTAAATTCAAACTAACTAAAACCAAAATTAAAATCGAAAACAAAACTCCTACCAAGAAATAATAGTATGTTTTTAAACAGTTGCGACTTTATGTATTTGTTATGCTGTATGATATGATTATGATATTGGCTTATTTCTCCACCTTCGGCTAAAATGTATCTGCCGGTTAGTTCCTGCCAATTGTATAAGAAATGTCACTTGAAACATGCTTGAAACGACAGTAAAACTTTTTTTTTGAAATTTTTTTAAATTATAAAAATATATT
The DNA here is from genome assembly GCA_946902875.1 of Nematopogon swammerdamellus. Taxonomy (NCBI): domain Eukaryota; kingdom Metazoa; phylum Arthropoda; class Insecta; order Lepidoptera; family Adelidae; genus Nematopogon; species Nematopogon swammerdamellus. The sequence continues at coordinate 15,777,321 of OX336356.1, forward strand.
TTTACATTTTCCAAATCCGCCTTAAAATTAATGTTATTTATTATAATCGCAAAAATCTTCTAATTAAATGACCATGAATGATATCAAATGCAATGATATCGCTGCCAGCTTTCCTTCACCCGGGCAGTGCAGTGGTGCGAGGCGCGAGTTCGAAAGCGATCACTTTCGCAGCCCCACCCCGCGCGACAAATTACACACATTGACCACTCGGCGGCGCGGCGCCACGCGCCGTGCGCGGGCGCACGCCGCCGCCGCGGGGGAGGGAAGGGCTCTATCTAATAGTCAGTATTATAGAAATTCACAACAGCTAGGAAAATGTAGCTATTGAAAGTAGATAAACGAATAACTTAGTTTGTTGAGTAATGTCTGTGCAGGAAGTAAATTATACTAAATCATCTATTGTTGTTTATTGTTTATTCTATGCAGTGTAGACAATTTCAGTTACATTTGCTCTTAAGTTCAAAACCCTCGGTTCGGTTCGCTCTACCCCTGCCTCACTCTACTTCCAGCCTTGCTCTACCCCCAGCCTTGCTCTACTCCCAGCCTTACTCTACCCCGGTCTGACTCTACCCCGACCTCGCTCTATCCCCAGGCCTCGCTTTTCCCCCTGACCCCCCCCCCCCCCCCCCCTCACTCTAACCCCGGCCTCGCTCCATTTGGCCTGACTACCTAATCCGGTGTCACTCTACTCCCAGCCTCGTTCTTAGCCCGGCCTCACTCTGCTAGTGGGCTCGCTCTACACCCAGCCTCGCTTTACCCCCGACCTCACTCTAACCCCGGCCTCGCTCTACATCCGACCTCACTACGTACCTCCCTCCCCCCTCCCCCTGCGGTGTCACTCCTCCAGCCTCGTTTTCCCCGGCCTCACTCTGGCACCGGCCTCGCTCTACTTTCGACCTACTTCCCCCCCAATCCTCCGCTGTCACTCTACCCTCAACCTCGTTCCTCCACCGGCCTCACTCTGCCACCGGCCTCGCTCTACGTTCGGCCTCACTACCTTCCTCCTCCCGCCCCTCCGGTGTCACGCTACCCCCAGCCTCGCTCTACGCCCGGCCTCACTCTGGCACCGGCCTGGCTCTACATTCGGTCGCACTACCTTCTTCCCCCCGCCCCTCCGGTGTCACGCTACCCCCAGCCTCGCTCTACGCCCGGCCTCACTCTGGCACCGGCCTCGCTCTACATTCGACCACACTACCTATCTCCCACCCCACCCCTCCGGCGTCACTCTACCCCCAGCCTCGTTCTTCCCCCGGCCTCACTCTGCTAGTGGGCTCGCTCTACACCCAGCCTCGCTTTACCCCCGACCTCACTCTAACCCCGGCCTCGCTCTACATCCGACCTCACTACCTCCCTCCTCCCCCCCCTGCGGTGTCACTCCTCCAGCCTCGTCTTCCCCGGCCTCACTCTGGCACCGGCCTCGCTCTACATTCGACCTCACTATCTACTTCCCCATCAACCCTCCGCTGTCACTCTACCCTCAGCCTCGTTCCTCCCCCGGCCTCACTCTGCCACCGGCCTCGCTCTACATTCGGCCTCACTACCTTCCTCCCCCCGCCCCTCCGGTGTCACGCTACCCCCAGCCTCGCTCTACGCCCGGCCTCACTCTGGCACCGGCCTCGCTCTACATTCGACCACACTACCTATCTCCCACCCCACCCCTCCGGCGTCACTCTACCCCCAGCCTCGTTCTTCCCCCGGCCTCACTCTGCTAGTGGGCTCGCTCTACACCCAGCCTCGCTTTACCCCCGACCTCACTCTAACCCCGGCCTCGCTCTACATCCGACCTCACTACCTCCCTCCTCCCCCCCCCCCTGCGGTGTCACTCCTCCAGCCTCGTCTTCCCCGGCCTCACTCTGGCACCGGCCTCGCTCTACATTCGACCTCACTATCTACTTCCCCATCAACCCTCCGCTGTCACTCTACCCTCAGCCTCGTTCCTCCCCCGGCCTCACTCTGCCACCGGCCTCGCTCTACATTCGGCCTCACTACCTTCCTCCCCCCGCCCCTCCGGTGTCACGCTACCCCCAGCCTCGCTCTACGCCCGGCCTCACTGTGGCACCGGCCTCGCTGTACATTCGGCCTCACTACCTCCCTCCCTCCCGCCTCCTACGGTGTCAGTCTACCCCCAGCCTCATCTTCCCCCTGTCTCACTCTGGCACCGGCCTCGCTCTACATTCGTCGTCACTACCTACCTCCCCCCACCCCTCCGCTGTCACTCTACGCCCAGCCCCGTTCTTCCCCCGGCCTCACTCTGCCGCCGGCCTCGCTCTACATTCGACCTCACTACCTACCTTCCCCCCTCTCCGCCGCTGTCACTCTACCCCCAGCCTCGTTCTTCCCCCTGTCTCACTCTGGCACCGGCCTCGCTCTACATTCGACGTCACTATCTCCCTCCCTCCCCCCTCTTACGGTGTCACTCTACCCCCAGCCTCATCTTCCCCCTGTCTCCGTCTGGCACCGGCCGCGCTTTACATTCGACCTCACGACCTCCCTCCGCCAACCCCTCCGGTGTCACTCAACCCCCAGCCTCGCTCTACGCCCGGCCTCGCTCTGGCACCGGCCTCGCTCTACATTCGACCTCACTACCTTCCTCCCCCCACCCCTCCAGTGTCACCCTACCCCCAGCCTCGTCTTCCCCCGGCCTCGCTCTACATTCGACCTCACTACCTCCCCCCCATCCGGTGTCACTCTACCCCCCATCCCTCCGCTGTCACTCTACCCCCAGCCTCGTTCGTCCCCCTGTCTCACTCTGGCACCGACCTAGCTCTACATTCGACCTCACTACCTTCCTCCCCCCACCCCTGCGGTGTCACCGTACCCTCAGCCTCGTCTTCCCCCGGCCTCGCTCTACATTCGACCTCACTACCTCCCTCCCCCATCCGGTGTCACTCTACCCCTCATCCTTCCGCTGTCACTCTACCCCCAGCCTCGTTCCTCCCCCTGTCTCACTCTACCCCCGGCCTCGCTCCACGCCGGGCCTCACCGTGTGCCTCTGCAACACAGGTGCAGCCTATAGCGGAGCTGTGCGAGTTGTCGCGGCGGCGCGCGGCGGACGGAGCCGGCGAGGTCGAGCTGGCGGAGGGCAACATCCGCAGCGGCACACTCAGCCGCTCCGGCAGCAGGCGGTTTGGCAAGTCGCAGGTTAGTGGCGTTTCATTATATTAAATAAATTTAAAAAAAAATCTGTCAAGTGCGAGTTTTACTCGCGCGCGGAGGTTTCTGTATCTATCCGCTATCAATAATATCCGCATATCCGCTCAGGTGGCATAGTATTCGAATTTGAATTATCTGATATTTGTTTATTTTACGTCATTGCTTTACACAGGTCAGGTCTCCATGTTTGCCCACTGACAGCTGTTACCATAGTAACGTCACTTTATTTTTTAAAAGTAATCTGTCAAACATCAAACTTCTGAAAATGATTTTTTTGGAACGACCAAAGATTAAGAAGCGGCTATCTTTTAGAGAAGCCTCAATGAGGTCGATAGCACTTTACGGTGGGAAAATGACAGCACCTAACAATGCATGCAATGTATAAAAGCCGTTGGCGCCATCTGTTATTCAATAGTGTGACTAATCTATTTTAATAAAACGTTTCTTGTATGGGGGCCCCCCTTAATTTTTAACTTTTTTCTTATTTTTCAAAAAATGCTAAACGCGCGAAACGAAGCCGCAAGCAAGAGCTAGTAAACAATGAAGCCACAAAATATTTGTGCACGTGGAGATCCGTTGTCTGCCTACCCCACCGGGAAACAGGCGTGACGCTATGTATGTATGTATGTATATTTGTGGCTATTCCGGCAAGTCTATAATGCGCCGGTCAATTACACGAATGGATCGGAGATGAGTCGCCGGCATGGCACCCCCGCCCCGGCCCTGCAGCGAGCAGTGTGTGTGGGGGAGGATTGATTTGTAGTTGCGCCGGTCGTGGAGCAAGGAACAATGTAGAGTAATACGTTAAACATAAATCTGTATTTGTTTGCTGCTAAGTTAAAATACAGATCAACATACTATTTTTTTTTATGGAAACTCACACTGTTGGCTACATCACCTACAACATCCGTGATGTCAGCCCATAACACCGGGTGAACTAGGTGCCATGTCAGTGCTTCCCTTCAATAATTTACTAATAATAAATCTGTAAGGGATGGTAATGGAGTAAGTTACTTCGTTTTATGAGATAGGTACTGCGTTTGTAGACTCTATGCATGATGCTAAAACTAAATTGACGATTTTTAGAAATCTTTTCTGCATGTTCCTCCATAACTCTTAAACCGATCCTCCTAAAAAAATTCAGTTCCGGTTACGCTAAGATGTGGCACTCATACAAACCGAATTGATCCGCGCGCCGAAATATAGGTACGATAGCGGGCTTACTTACTTTGTTATTTTAAATACGAATTTCACGCGAGTGTAGCCGCGGGCAAAAGCTAGTACACAATAAAGATATAATTATTAAGAAATTAAGTTTCCAGATACATTAAATAGGTAATTTACAATGACTAATAGCAATAAGAGCGTAAACGAAAAAATCAAATACAAAATATTAAAACCAAAAACAAAAATACTAATAAATGTTCAAGCGAGTATAGATATTTTTTTAGCTAAATACGGAACCACAGAGCATCAAATACCTACCGCGCTCGCCCCCTACTAGAGGCGCCCTAAGCGATAATATTTCAAACCCAACAACTACACGCAGTGCTGCTAGCGCTTCGTATGTGTGTGTGTGTGTGCTAGTATCGACACTACACACAAAGAGGAGCAAGTTAGGCACACGCACAAAACAAATGCACACGCACAACACACATATGTAAGTCATAGGCCACGCCCACAGGCTTCAACGGCGTGTAGTGAAATCCCGCTCAGGGCGCCTCTAGGAGGGGCGGCCGCGCGCATTTCATGCTCTGTGTACGGAACTTTTAATTAACCAGTTTTCGCGATATTTTTTAGTTTTTGAAAGCTAATATTAAAGATCTGAACCTGTTGGCAAATATTATAGAATGAAGTGGTATTTCTGCTTATAAATTAATTTTTAAAGTAACAAAGAAAACAAAGGAAAGCAAATAAAAAGCAATTTTTAAAGTTTAGTACTTTGTAAGAAATTTATCCATAGTGTAGCAAATTTTCGTGGCCAACGGAAATTAAACTTTTATTATATCTATAATCAATCAATGAAATTAAAACTACACCAATACTACTACCATCATCCATCATTCAAAAGGCATAACTAAAATGGATTGTTTTCAGTTGATTGTGATCTCACTGTGAATGATATGGTATTTTTTAGGATTCCCTGCCAAGATGGTAAAAAATTAACCCTTATAGTGTGATTTCATAGTCGTTCCGTCTGTCTGTCTGTATGTCCACAGATTCCTAATTTGTAAACGATTTTAGTTAAATTAAAATTTCATATGAAAATTCATTATTTTTATTATCGCTGGCATGGCACTTCGCTAAGCGTGGTTTCGCGAGGAGTGGTGTTATTGGCTGCGTCTGATTGTCCGGTGGGCTCTTGAGCAATATCTATCCCTTTCCTTGCCCCTTACTAGGTGGTAGGCTCAAATTGTAGCCGACTGGGTTGGTACCACCGTACTGGATGTAAGATGGCCGCATAGCAGCCTCGGCTGTGTTCTCCTCTAGTCCAGTATAACCAGCAATCCAGGGAAGTCTCCGGTATGGCACCTACCTTCTCGGAGGTGATATTGGCTGGTCGGAGCATGCGCTTTATCCCCTCCGACCAAGACGCCCATACCGGATGTAATAAAAAAAAAATCTACGAAAGCGCCAGATTTTTATTGTAAAAAAAATATTTAATAAAAATAATTGTACGGCACTTTCAATGAACTGCATAGCTCCACATTAATCCCCCATGGACCGTCATGCGCCCGCTCGCATCACACGCCCGCCCCGGTCTGTGTACTCACTGCCCATTTTGTCTTCATTAAGGCTCGGTAATACCAAAAATCGGTTTCTCACGATTGATGTTTCTCGTAAACTCACATAGTTCAGTCATTATAGTCAGAATTTGTCGCTTTTTTCAAATTTAATTTCCAAAATATCGATCCTAGAAGAAAAATTGTGAGGACCAAACTTGTAGAGAATCAAATTTCCTACAATTTTTGTCCTCACGGTTTTACAGTAAAATCAAAAATGGCCGAGTTATTCAAGAAAAAAACCGTTTTTTTTTTAAAACCGTTTTTCGAATATACGCAGGAGCCTGATTCAGTCTACTTTTTGAATTTACACTCCCAGTGAGCCCCCCGAGGGACCTACGAAAAAAAAATCCAAGAACTAATTATTATTCACGGGTAGGGTCGGTTTTTTGGATATAATGACTGGGCTAACAGTGAGTTTGATGTTGTGTGAATACTACAGTGCGTCCTCCCGGTTATGACGTACGGGGTGTGAAACGTGGACGCTGACAGTCGGTGTTGTCCAAAGATTGAAAGTTGCCCAGCGAGCATTGGAGCGAGCCATGCTGGGAATATCGCTACGTGATATGGTGCGTAACGAGGCAATCCGCCGACGCACCAAAGTAGTCGATATTGGATAGGTACCGGGTGGCTAAGGTCAAGTGGCAGTGGGCTGGGCACGTCAGCCGAAGAACCCCCCCCCCCCCCCCCTAAAACCGTCACGTGGTTTATGAACGCTCCCTAACCACGGTCAGCCTCCAAATAAAAAAAAATACAAAAATAACTTTCTATCGACCAAGGTGACTTTTTATCGACAAAGCACCGCAAATTCGCTTTCGTACGTCATAAAACTTTATTGCCGGTGCTGTCAGGCAGGAGGACCCTGTTACGTTATGCCATTTTGATGCTTGTCCTATTTTTTTTTATTGACAGCGCGACATATGGCGCCGAGCCACCCATAAGGTGTCTAACGACGCCCATGGACATTCGGTCGTATGCGGGGGTTGCAAATGCCATGCCAGCCTGACAGGTGCCCATTCACGCCCCTTCTTGAAGGACCCGAGACTGTACTTGGGGGGAAATATATGGGCAGGGAGAGCGTTCCAGAGTTTAGGGATGCAATCCCTGCCCAGTGCGCGTGGTGCGAAGGTGGAAAGGGGACGCCGGGATCGCATTAAACAGGTCCTCCGAGCACTCCCCACGGAATAAGCGATAGAACACATTTAGGGCACACTATAGGTATTTTAGATTTTTTTAAGACGTTTATTATTAATATCGTTCGATAGCTCCTAAATATTATGAATAGCTCGGCTGACTTGCGAAAACAAACAAGAGGCCGCGACGAACGGACAGACAGACAAAAGAGCGTAATCTATTGTTAGGCAACCGCATTGTCTGACTGAAATACCGACTATCTATCTATGGACATACAATACTAGGGACCGTCTTATCTCGTGAACTTCAGTCGCTTGCAATTCCATGAAATCGCTTAATTTTTTTTGTTATGTTGAATACGTCTGACGTACACCTAGTTAATTCTTGAGATTCGAGAACTGCGCAATGTTTGTTGTTGTTGTGTGGTTTTGTTTGTGTTTCCAGACCCTGCGTTCAGTCGAAATTTTTTAATCGACCGCACCTGAACATGCATCCTCACTATACAATATACATTTAGAAATAAAAAATCACCATTAGAACCATTAGAAATAAAAAATCTTAATGATGTATGTTTTAAGAAACGCATTAAAGCCATTCTTATAAAGAAAGCTTATTATAATGTAAAAGAAGCTATATCTGACAAAATATTGTACTCTGAGGCTGACCGTGTATAGGTTAACATAGTGTACTCGGTGCTAGTGCGAGTGGTATAAGTAATAACAGGATAAACAGAACCTGTACATATTATGTGTATACAGGTTTATAGAACTTCATATTGCTTTGTGATCGGGGCACTGTAGCAGTTTGTGACAGAAGCAGTGGTATTATGTAAAACAAAATGCAAACATATCGTAGAAGTTTCATGTTGCCACTGGAGTAATGCATCGCTTTAAGGTCTTGGCTTACGGTGACGCTTGGTCCGGGTCGCCTCTCTCCCTAAAATATGGTTGAGGGAAGCGATGGCTGGCCCTGGCGTGATGCTCGTGAACGGGTGCTGTTCGTGGAAACTGGCCTGCTCCAATTGGTAAAATTGTATATGTTATATGTTAGGAGTATATTTTTAAAAGGAACTATAGTATCTGTCATGAACCGTTACATTTGTCGCAGATTTATATTTTTCATCACATTACTTTTTGGTCTTTGAGATTTGTACTACGTCGTATTATCACTGGTATAAACTGAAAATGCTACAAACATGTTCACTTGAGATTCTGACTGCATACAAATTTTGAATTTTGACAGGGTACAACCTGTACCTTAATTTATACTGCTGACGCATGTTAAATATTAATTTGACTAATTGATACATTAAGTATCAAGTTTATTTAGCACGCATACTAAAATATTACTTTGACTAATTTATACATTAAGTATCAAATTTATTTATTTAATTTTTTGACATTGTACTACAATGTGGTATGAATATTTATAACTGACATGACTTGTTACGATATGTATCAACAATTTTTGACAAAGGCTCTATACACCTGATTTTATCTATACTTTTACTTTAACTTTTGATTTTATGTGGTCAGAATTATCAAGCTTAAATTATAGTTATTCTAGCTCTCAAACTATATCTTAACACTGTAAGCGGTGTCTATTGTGTAGCTAGTCACAAGGTATTGTAATTGAAGACGTTAAAAAAAGAACCCTGCGAAGTTTCTTGCCGGCTCTTCTTTGTGGGTGTAATCGAACCGGATTGTAAAAACTAACAGGACAAATTCAAGCGTAGTGTACTACCATACGAATGATGAATAAAGAATAAAGAAAAAAGAATACATGACACTGGCAAAAATGTCTCAAGTCTAAATATCAAAATGTGTCAAAGTGCGCAAATGGCGTTTACGAGAACTACCTATGAAAAAAACTTTCCACGTTTTTTTGCATCGGAAAAGGTTGCTATGACAACGCAAGCTGCGTTCTAGCGACGTATTCTAGCGTAGACCTAATTTGCGGTCATTTTATTAACACAACCCCGTAATTTTTGATTGGCTTTTTACACTCGTGATGACACTCTTACACAAAGATAATGGAAGTTACTATTATTGCTATTAATAGGTGTTCTGTGCTCTTACACCATGTTTATCTTGGAACTAAGTGACCTGCAACGCTTTCCTTTGCTCGTTTCGGCTACAATGAATTGAATGGATAACATGAAATATTTGACGTAGCCGTTTAGATCGACTTCTGCGTGGTGCTGATACAAATCTGGCTACATTTTACCCAAATGTATAAAATAGAATAGAATAGAAATACTTTATATCACACAAGAACACTAACAAAGATACAGAAGACAGAAGATAGCATACAGAAGAGCAATAGAAATTTACAATAATTCACACAGAAACAAGAGAACAATAGCGTGCAAAGGCGGACTTATCACTTTAAGTTATTTCTTCCAGTCAACCTTTGGGTAATTAATGAGAGTAATTAAGTAAGAATGATGGCAAGGGTAGTGCAGATTTATCTAGTAAAGTAAGGAAAGGAGGAACCTATAATTTTGTATGGAATTCGAACTAACACGCAGCACGGCAACAAATACGCACTTACCATGACAAACTATTCTAAATAAATAATATTTATTCATAATATCAGATAAATACTGAAGACGGCTATTCGCCGAAATATTTAATAAAATAAAAAAATGTGTTATTTTTTAAATAAATACTTATCAAACTTTGAACTTGTGGGAGAGTCGGCTGATTTGGATTAAATATTTTACCTACAGTAGCGAACCCCCCTTTCTCTATCCGTCAACGGCGCAGTGTCGCACACATCCCGTTTCCTCCTTTCCACCTTACATTTATTTAGTTTTTTTTTATGTTCTTAATTAGGTTCTACACCTGCTGCTTCACCGTTCGGAACCGGTGTAAAACTGTAGGTCCCTTCCCTTGCCCCTTACTAGGTGGTAGGCTCAATCAAATTGTAGCCGACTGGGTTGGTACCACCGTACTGGATGTAAGATGGCCGCATAGCAGCCTCGGTTGTGTTCTCCTCTAGTTCAGTATAGCCAGCAATCCAGGGAAGTCTCCGGTATGGCACCTACCTTCTCGGAGGTGATATTGGCTGGTCGGAGCATGCGCTTTGGCCCCTCCGACTCAGCCACCCATACCGGATTACATAAAAAAAAAAGGTTAGTTTCATACTAAATTAGAAACTTAGAAAGAGATGGGAACATATGCATTCCCAGTACAGCCTTACCTACGAGACGGCCCTTGCCGCTTACTTGGCCACGAGCAGTTTCTACAACCTAGCGACTGTCGTTTTTGTAATACTTATGTCGATCAATAGAAGATTCATCAGTAGCTCAGAGTATGCGGCAAAATTGCTTTTAATTGAGTGTTTGATATCTTTATATTGTATATCTTTAATCTATTTTGAGCCCAATTTGTGAGTAAAGTTGACCATTTTTTAACCGACTTCCAAAAAAGGAGGAGGTTCTCAATTCGTCTGTATGTTTTTTTTTAATTTTTATTTTTTTTATTTTTTTGTATGTTTGTTACGCGATTTCTCCGTCAATTGAGGGCCGATTTAGAAAATTCTTTTTTTGTTAGTTAGGTCATACTTCCGAGGTGGTCCCATTTCAATTTTATCGAAATTGGTTGAGTGGTTTTCGAAAAATCAGCATAATACTATGGTGTGTGGTTACCTTCAGCAAAACTTGTGATGTGGTCGTTTTCGGCAATTTTCAGTTTGATAAATTAGTATGGTGTGTGGTTACCTTCAGCAAAACTTTTGTGATGTGGACTTATTCAGCAATTTGCAGTCTGACACATATGGCGAATAATTCTGTACCACTTCAATCGATTTCGATTATTCTTTTTATTTGTAATATTACTAATAATATTACTAAAAAGAATGAAATAAAAACTGTTTTAAAAAATATTAAACTGATTTCCAAAAAACAAAACAAAAAGAACTAAACAGTATTAAATACATAATATTTTGAAATTTTCTCTGTCCTGTTGAAATACATGAATCGATATTTACTAGTGATACATATTCGGACCCTTGTTTCATGAATATTCTAAATTTGAAATTTTTTATCTTTTCCGACCGGCCAGGTGCGCGTAATTTATTATGGTACGAGTACCATCGAGCTGGTCTGATGATGGAGACAGAAGGTGGCCATAGGAACTCCTAAACTACACATGATAAACCCATCGTGTTTGGGCTCGTTGCATTTGTCTTCACGAGCAATTTACTTTAGACCTAAGAGATTCTCAATTCGACGGTATGTTTTCTTTTTTTGGATGTTTGTTACGCGATTACTCCGTCAATTGTGGGCCGATTTTGAAAATTCTTTTTTTTTTATTTGAAAGGGGATAACCCTGAGGTTTTTGAAGTGAAAACTTCTTTATCGGCGCTTGGCACTTTTTTAGGTGGGTTAAAAATGTATAACTAGCGACATCGCGTCAGCGTCATTTTTAAAATGAAACCTTAAGTCATTGCATTAAGGGTTAAGTTAGAGTGGCACGGGATCTGCCGGCACTCCCGGAGTGCAACTGTTAAGTAGGGTTCGGTAACACGTTTATGTCTGTCCATTCTACTAAGTTCTGCAAAATGAATGTAGGGTTCCGTAACAAATGCATGTCTGTCTGTTCTACTAAATTTAACATTTATTTCAAAATGAATGTAGGGTTCCGTAACAAATGCATGTCTATCCGTTCTACTAAATTTTACAATTTTCAACCAAGGTCCTCCGACGGTTATTTTATAATAAAAGTAGGATTCCGTAACACGTTTATGTCTGTCCGTTCTACAAAATTTAACATTTATTTCAAAATTAATGTAGGGTTCCGTAACAAATGTATGTCTGTCCGTTCTACTAAATTTTACAATTTTCAACCAAGGCCCTCCGACGGTTATTTTATAATAAAAGTAGGGTTCCGTAACAAATGTATGTCTGTCCGTTCTACTAAATTTCACAATTTTCAACCAAGGTCCTCCGACGGTTATTTTATAATAAAAGTAGGGTTCCGTAACACGTTTATGTCTGTCCATTCTACTAAGTTCTGCAACATCACCTACAACGTCCGTGATGTCAGCCCATAACACCGGGTGAACTAAGTGCCATGTCAGTGCTTCCCCCTTTGATCGTGCTGACTACACTGAACTGGTCGGAAAACACAAACTATTTACATAGCCGTTTCGACCGACGCACTAACGGGTATTGGAATGATCTGGGCGGTCAAAAGTCCATTTTGTAAAAATGAACGCAAGTTGAAAATACGGGCAGCGCACCAAAGATGACTCATGAATGAGGGTACTATGCAGTAACATTCGTTACGTGGCCCGCGTAACTACAGGCCCGCACAGGTCAGTCGAAACTTGATTGTCGTTTCGAGCGTACGTGTATTTCTTTGAGTTCCGTGCGAAACAACATTTTCTTAATTTAATATTAGAACCGTGGGTTTTGGATAACAGTGAAGCTTTATGGATTTTAACAGAGCGGCTAAGTGTGTATAGTTTTTATACAGTTTCATTGAAATAAGTACTACTATGACCACTGTAGAAAAAAATTAAATAATTATAAAATAATTATGGTTTTTGTCCCGTTTTTGTAGATATCGGAGATGATTAGTTGCACTTCCCGGCATTTCCCGGCAATTCTTATTTCTGTTTCATCTACCTTGATCTTTCTACTATATAATTTTGTAAAAACTAGCCCCGGAATCACTTGGTCTTGGGAAAAAATGGTCACAGAACTTCATAGGTCGTAATTTCATTTATTTACGAAGTGTAAGTTTTCCTTGTATTTTTAGGGTTCCGCACCTTAAAAGGTAAAACGGAGCCCTTATGAGATTACTCCGGTGTCCGTCCGTCCGTCCGTTAGTCCGTCCGTCCGTCCGTACGTCCGTCTGTCAGAGGTTTTTCTCGAAAACTAAGAAACGTAGAATCTTGAAATTTGGCATAATGATAGATTTTGATGACGCGCACATATATCGCTAGCCAATAACTAGATACAATTTTATTTTAGATTATAAAGGGGGGTTAGTTTAGAATGAAAAAAAAAAATTTTTTTGTTAACATATCGTGTGGGGTATCGTTGAAAAGAGCTAACTGTAAGGATTTTAGAATTTTTAGTGCAGTGGTCTTAAAGAAATGCATAAAAATGTGAAAAAATTACCGTTCCCTCCCTTTCTCCTAGGTTAACCTAATATTTCGTTTCAAAGTGATATTGGAGACAATTTCAAGTGGACTCAAAATCACATTGAAAAGTTCACAGAGTTTACCCAGAAAACAGCAGAACTGTATGTACAACTATACCCATAGTATCCCATGACACCAACTATACACAAAATATTGGTGCATGGGCCCACCGTAATAAAGCACGCCATTGTTCCAATAGGCCAGTTATCAGAGGAGGCCGCAGAAGCATGAAATAAACATTATCGTTTATTCCGTCAAAACTTAGCCAGAAAATTTTCAAGGGTTTCTTGTAATCAAGATGTGCTTAACAGATTACTGTTAAGCTCGGATCCGTTATTAACTGGCATGAGACCCTTGCAAAGGAAGAAAACACAACCTTTATTAAAAGAAACAAAAGATATCCTGCTTCCTACGGAACCCCATGAAGCACAAGACCCGAAGAGTCTGATTGAAAATAGAGGTGAATCTGAATTGTCATCTAACGAGGAATTCTCATCTTCTGACTGATCTACGTTGTAAATTTGGTTATTCTTATTTCATGTCATTAAATGTAGTGAAAATAACAAAAAATCATTTTATTCAATGTTAAAATAGTACCTATCACTAAAATTGCTATAAATTAGTTGGATAGTACACTTACAACCGATTAAACTACAAAAATAATATTGGCCGCCCAAATCGCTCAAATACCCCACCGTGCGACGTTCATCATTCAGTGCGGTGGTATCAACCCGGGCGGGTTAAACCCTACCACCAAGTAAGATTAGGAGGGAAGGGACCTACAGTTTTACGAGGAATCCGAACCTCGGTCAGCCTCCAACGGTCAGCGGTCACCCATCCAAGTACTGACCGCACCCAGCGTTGCTTAACATTCAATAGCGACAGTTGACTGTCTGCACCACTGAGCTATCGAGGCTGACGTGGTCCTATTTTAATTGGGTCAAGATCGGATTGGAAAGCGATTCCGCCGAGTACATTAATAGCAAAAAATTACTAAAAAAAACTGTGAAATAAAAAAAAAGTTTTAAAAAACATAAAACCGACTTCCTAAAAAAAGTAAAACTAAAAAACTATTTAAAATAAAAATATAAAAACCGCCTTCAAAAATATATGAAATAAAAACCTAAAAAAAAAACGAACCCTAGAGTTGAAGGCGGTGCTAAAGCAAGCAAAAATGATGCATGAAAGAAAACATGAGTGGATGATAATATCCTTTGTGATTTGTGTAGCCTTTTTAGCACCGCCTTCAACTCTAGGGTTCGTTTTTTTTTTAGGTTTTTATTTCATATATTTTTGAAGGCGGTTTTTATATTTTTATTTTAAATAGTTTTTTAGTTTTACTTTTTTTAGGAAGTCGGTTTTATGTTTTTTAAAACTTTTTTTTCTTCTTCTTATAATATGACTAGTGATTTACTAACGAATTTTGAATACACTTTGTATCTTGAGATTTTAACATGACAATATTACATTTATTTGTAACAAACTTTTACTAATTTGTAACTGTTAGGTCCCTTACCTTCTTACCTCGGGGAAGTAGGTGCCATGCCAGTGCTACCCTTCATTTCATGTCGGCTACACTGAACTGGACGGAAAACGCGAACTATTTACATAGCCGTTTCGACCGACGACCTTTCATTCAGCGCGGTGGTACCAACACGGGCGGAATGAACCCTACCACCTAGTAAGGTACGCAGGGAAGGGACCTGCAGTTTTGCCTGGAATCCGAACCACGGCCAGCCACCGTAGGGATGTCGGCTCCCTAAGTGTGTTCTATCGCTTATTCCATGGGGAGTGCTCGGAGGAGGTGTTTAATGTGATCCCGGCGTCCCATTTCCACCTTCGCACCACGCGCACTGGGCAGGGATTGCATCCCTACACGCTGGACTTACCGCGGATGCGTACCAATCGATTCTGCAGATCATTCCTTTACAGAACCGGTAAACTCTGGAACGCTCTCCCTGCCCATATATTTCCCCCCAAGTACAGTCTCGGGTCCTTCAAGAGGGGCGTGAATGGGCACCTGTCAGGCCGGCACGGCATTCGGAACCCCCGTTTACGACGAATGTCCATGGGCGTCGTTAGACAGCTCATGGGTGGCTCGGCATTTAAATAGAACTGGCGCTATTTTCGACGTACTCAAGAGTAGATAGATTACCTACCTATGGATAAAATTATACAATAAGCAATCGGAATAATGTATTGGATAAAGTGTAGTGTTTCCAATAAAAATGTTGTTTTTATCGTTCTGCGTACACGAGTGAGGTCGGACGGTCACGCGATCTTTTTGTGCGGCCGTGTCTGGCCGGGATACGTATGTTAAATCGACAACTGCCGTTTAGGTTAGCTCCCACCCGGAATTAGAGCCTCCTTTCACTCACCTTTTTCAAAAAAGCTTTATAGGTACTACTATACCTCTCGAAGGAATAATAATTTTGTGTATAACATATATTTTTGACGTGATAACGTCACGTCTTATAAATTGATAAACACCGGCTGCACACACGAAAAAGTGCCACGTTCCATCTGAACATGTGTGTGCAAGCGAGAGCGCGTAACAAGCGATAGAGAGGCCTATATGGAGAGTAGGAAATACAAAATATATTTGTCCGTCTTTTGCGAGTCTCGAACCCGCGGTCCCTGCCACCAATATTGTGTGACCGACCAGACGTCTTAACCACCCGGCTAAATCGATCATGTACCTAGCGAAGCGAATTCGGTCAGTAGGTGAAGAATTTTACAGACAACCAATTTTTTTATATGAATATGTTTATGTGTGGGTATGTTATGGGTGGCCGAATGGTTTCGGCATCGGCTTCTCATGCGAGAGGTCCGAGGTTCGAATCCGGTCGGCGTGTACCAATGAGTTTTTTCTGACGAAAAAAATTACGTGCATACCTACACCTGCTGCTTCACCGTTCGGAACCGGTGTAAAACTGTAGGTCCCTTCCCTTGCCCCTTACTAGGTGGTAGGCTCAAATTGTAGCCGACTGGGTTGGTACCACCGTACTGGATGTAAGATGGCCGCATAGCAACCTCGGTTGTGTTCTCCTCTAGTCCAGTATAGCCAGCAATCCAGGGAAGTCTCCGGTATTGCACCTACCTTTTCGGAGGTGATATTGGCTGGTCGGAGCATGTGCTTTGGAGCATGTCCGACTCAGCCACCCATATCAGATTACATAAAAAAAAATGTTGTTTGGGTATTTTACCTATTTAGTATTTATATTATTTAATATACTTATATAAGTATGTCTCTATGTATTAATATGTAGTTTATTTTTAACCCCCGACGAAAAAAACGGAGGGGTGTTATAAGTTTGACGTGTGTGTGTGTGTGTGTGTGTGTGTGTGTGTGTGTCTGTCTGTGGCATCGTAGCTCCCAAACGGACGGACCGATTTGGATGCGGTTTTTTTTATTAGGAAGCTTGTTTAATCGGGATGGTTCTTAGCTATGTTTGTAATCAAGTAATCAAGTAATTAAGTAATAAAAAAATTAATTATGTTAAAAAGTGGACCGATTTTCATGCGGTTTTTTTAAAAAAGCTTTAAATAAAAGTTAAATTACAAATTTAAAAAACCCCCGACCCTTAAAAAGTCAAAAATAATTTTCGTTTACTCACTTAAAGGAGTCGGGGGACCGCTAAGTAAATAAAATATAATAACTCCGAGATGCGCGGGAATTTACTTAGCGGTCTACCGACTCCTTTAAGTGAGTAAACGAAAATTATTTTTGACTTTTTAAGGGTCGGGGGTTTTTTAAATTTGTAATTTAACTTTTTTATCTATAATATTATAGTGTTGTTTTAGGCGTGCAAGTTGTCTTTGTTCTTTTTTTTTCATTAATTTATTAACATGTTAGTTGTTTTTTCTCTAAATACCCACAACAATGTTGTAATAGGGTGGTTGACGGGCAGAGATTGCCTTAGGCAATAAGTCCGCCATTTGTTGTATAACTTATATAAAAATAAAATAGTAAAGTATATGAAATAAAAAATAGGCACGTATACACAGTAGGTACATTTATATAATGACCTAAGACAATAGCCCCACTGCATCTCTCCCCGTGTATGTGTACCGTGTGGGGCCGGTACTTTAAAAGAATAGCCCCACTGCATCTCTCCCCGTGTATGTCGTAAAAGGCGACTAAGGGATATGACTCCCTTCTCATATTACTAGGTGGAAGGGTTTAACCCGCCCGGGTTGGTACCACCGCACTGAATGAAAGGTCGGTCGAAACGGCTATGTAAATAGTTTGTGTTTTCCGTCCAGTTCAGTGTAGCCGGCACGACCGAAGGGAAGGCTGACGTGGCACCAAGATCACCCGGTGTTATGGGCTGACATCACGGGAGTTGTAGGTGATGTAGCCAACCGTGTCAGTTTCCATAAAAAAAAAAAAAAAGTGTATGTATTGGTATTGTCTTTACATACATACACACCACGCGATATATCCCGACCATCGGGGTAAGCAGAGTAATCGGTGTTGTGCTGTGAGAACTGCATTACAGCACAAGACCGACCACGAAGCATCAGGACAAGATGATTCTCAAACAACAAGTAAGGCACAAACGCCCACCTACTGCCTGACTCGGTCGGAAGGACCATGCTAAAGTGAGAGGTGGCCTTAAAGTGAGCCTGCCTTACCGTGCCGGCCAAAAATAGTCGATCTTTCCACGTTTCGATCTAATGCCGTATCACCGACCTCTCGACCTGTCGACCTATAGCTGCCGACCTGTCTAGACACGCGTGCGGGGAGGTGGGGTCCTAGTCCCTTCTCCCCCCACGATAGTACAAGGGCGATTTCCGGACGTTTTCAAAATATTCCGGAACGAGCCAATCGACTTGAGCTGATGAGGACCCCGCTGGACTTCGTGACTTGTTTCTTTTTTTTATGTAAAGAGCTAACGCTAATGGCTGTGCCCAACAGTCCGCCAGAAACTCAGACGCAGCCAATAACGCCACTCCTCGCGAAGCTACGTTCTACAATACTCTCTACGCTCTACAATTTTTATTATTTCTTGTTATATCGGCCATAATATAATAATAACACATATATTCTGTGAAAATTTCAACGGGCTACCTATTACGGTTCAAGAGATACAGCCCTCGGACAAACGGACAGACGGCGTAGGCTTAGGGATGGGGTCCCGTACGAAAAATACGGAACCCTAAAAAAAGGTAGATAGGTACGAAGTACCATGCGTGTTAGTGAATGCATTGGCGACAGCGTTCCTAGGGCGTTGTACACACTGCGTCCTCTGTCGTCACTCGTCAGCATTGCGAATGACGAGATGACGAGAGTGCATGAAGGGTTGGCTGACGCTGTGATCTAGGAGAGACTAGGTGCGATATCGTGGTAGGTATTACGAGGTTTTATGAAGCGAACATTCCGATAGTATTGTCGGAATGGTGATTCGATGAGATTTAAAAGTGTTTTTAAAGTACTGCGGTCGGTGTTCACAATGAAAAGAATGTTTTTCCCCAGACTCTCAAAGTGGAGGATGTTTCACTTTAATGCTATTTCATTTTTTCTTTTTTAAGGATACTGACACGGTTGGCTACATAACCTACAACATGCGTGATGTGAGCCCATAACACCGGGTGAAATTGGTGCCACGTCAGTGCTTCCCTTCGGTCGTGCCGGCTACACTGAACTGGACGGAAAACACTAACTATTTACATAGCCGTTTCGACCGACCTATCATTCAGTGCGGTGGTACCAACCCGGGCGGGTTAAACCCTACCACCTAGTAATATAAGAAGGGAGTCATAGCCCTTAGTCGCCTTTTACGACATACACGGGGAGAGATGCAGTGAGGCTATTCTTTTAAAGTACCGGCCCCACACGCTACAGTAACTATTAACAGTACGGTACGGTAATTATTTTTCTTTATTAAAAGCTTTTTCCCGCGGCTTCGCTCGCGTTAAATTCGTATTTAAAAAGAAAAAAGTAAGTAAGCCCGCTACCGTATCTTTATTTCGGCGCGCGGAACAACTCGGTTTGTATGAGAGCCACATCTTAGCGTAACCGGAACTCAATTTTATTTTGCCTATTCGGTGTCACGTATAGTTAAATGTGCTTGTAATAAGTTTCGTCGAATTCGGATGATCGGTTTAAACGTTATGGATGAACATACATACATACAGAAAATAATTAAAAACATCGTTAATTTATTTTTAGTATCATAAATTGAGTCTGCAAACGCAGTATCTCATAAAACAAAGTAACTTACTCCATGACTATACCTTTCGGATTTATTATTAGTATTGATTTAAATTAAGTGAGTGGTTTAGGTTTCTCCATTTCCTCGTAACTCCAAAACCGTCGAATGATTTATCAAAAAGATTTGAAACAACATGGCGAACGCTAGGCCCCCTAATGTCAAAATGTTTTCAAACCATCAAGTGGGGTCTTGTACACTCTAGAGCTTAAAAAAACCGCCAAGTGCGAGTCGAACTCACGCACCGAGGGTTCCGTATCGCCATGTCATGGTCAGCGCTGCTTCATACTGTTTTCGGTAGATGGCGCACATGCACTTTTTAGATACTTGTATGGGGACCCCGTGAATTTTTTACTTTTTCTTATTTTTATTATTTGTTATATCGGCCATAATAATTACACATACCTATTCTGTGAAAATTTCAACGATAGTATTACGGTTCAAGAGATACAGCCCTCGGCCAGACGGAAAGACAGACAGACAGACAGACGGTGTAGGCTTAATAATAGGGTCCCGTACGACGGATACGGAACCCTAAAAATTGCTCTTATAGTTTACTTTAGCCCCCTTTGACAGGGAGTCCATGGGTAGTTTTAACATTTAAAACACGGTCCATGACTATACAAATCCTTACGGAGATTTCTTTCACCTTCCGAAGTCAGTGCGCGTCCTATTTCTCCTTCATCCACTGAGCACATTGAAGGGTTTCGCTGAGAGACGCGCACTCGACGCGTCGCGATCCGTCACAACCGCCCACTTATCCAGCTTTGTGCTGGCTGTTTCAAGCTGTCTCACGTACAGACAGACAGACAGACAGGCGGGAATTATGTTCATTTGCGTTCACTGATGCAAATGTAACACTGTTTTATAGTTCAATAACTTTTTAAATAATGTCTTGATAATTAAATGAAGATTAAATACTAATTTACACACCTATTTGATGGCTGTGATTTATTTGTCGGCGATGCTTGCTCGACACATTTGAGCCTTCGCGAAGTTGGCAATAGACTGAAGCTCCTGGCTGCAGCTTCGGGGCAGGTACTGATGGAAGACCCTTTCAAGTGGTCCGTCTCTGGAATGCGGCGACGAGCCAGCCACTTGACGTAGATACGTAACACCTCCCCCATCAGAACGAAGTCCCTTTTTTACCTCTTCTTTGGTGAAAAGGGACTGACAGTCTATGTTGTTCAAAGCCAGATAAGGCATATGAGGACTATGGAGTCTTCCGGCGTAGGAGAAGTGATAAAATGATAATAGGGACAGGCAGGAATGTCTGTAAAATATTGTTGCCATCATAATTGCAAATAAACTGAACTACCTTTGCTAAATTTCTCTGTTAACCTAATTGTTATTATCTATTCCTTAATTAATTTTACGTAGTACATATTATTTAATTCCATTTATCATTAATCAAAATCTAAACATAACCTAAATAATTTTTAATACTTGTATGCTATGTACTTACGTAATACAAACACTATTTCATTATTCTAAGCATATATCTCTATAATTTAGAGAGAAATTTTAACTTAATTTTGTTCATGTAAAGGTGAATCGTATTCCTGTGATAACAGTTGCTGATATTTTAAAGGTTTTCTAACGTTTCTTTTGTGTAGGAGCTGCCCCTTATTATCTAATATTTTAATACCTAAATTGTTTTTGTTATGCCTAGTAATAAATCTAGGTTGCACCTTATGTCTAACAGCTAAGGGATTTTTATAATAGGCTGCAGCGTTCTCTGCGTAGGCCGCAGGGGGTTCGCGGTCTGCATTGTGTCTGGTCATAGTCGTCAATTGTTCCTTTAATAGCCTCTCATTAATATCTGAATAGAGAGCAGTGGTAAGGGTTTTGTGCTTGTCTATGTAATTTTGAAAGTATTTATGCGTTACATTCAAATCAAAAGGGTCTCGTGTGTCCATGTGACCATTTATAATTTCTATCGGCTTTTTCTTCGTAAGCGAGTGTATGGAATTATTATAGCCTAGAATAGCATAAGCCATGAGTTGAACTATTGGAGTTTGCGACTGTTGCAATGTGAGAATGCGAATATGTTCTAGGATCGTGGAATGGAATCTTTCGATAGCTCCGTTCGACGCTGGATTATTTACACTAATAAAATGCAATTCCACCTTGTGAAGTTCAGTAAATTCCTTGAATAGATGATTTTTAAACTCGGATCCTTGATCAGCTGTTAAGGAGAGGGGAAGGCCGTGATGAGTCATAAAGCCGAGGAGTGCGTTGATAACACAAACACCTGTGGCGCTGTCTATGGGATATGCTTGAGCGTATTTAGAAAAGGTGTCTATTATTGTTAGAAATTTTTGACCTTTGACCGTAAATGTATCAAGGTGACAAACCTCGAATGGTTTGTTTGGTATTGGCACTATTTGGAATTGTTGTTTGTTCGGCGTTCTTTCATATTTACTGGTTTGGCAGATTTCACAATTATTTATATATTCGGTTATGCTCTTTATTATGTTTGGCCAATAAAAACGTCTTTTTATCTGGTGTTCGGTTTCTTGGATACCTCGATGATTTGTTTTTCCTATATGGTAAGAATTGATGATCTTCATCTGTTGTTCGGGTTCGAAGACATCCTCTAGTTTTAATTTACATAATGTAATGTTATAAGCAGAGTTTTTGAACGTCAGCTGCAGTATGCTAGTAATTTCGGGTATGTAATGTTGGTTAGACAGCCATATACCTATTTGTGAATTTGGTTTCAAATATTCTTTAAATAATTGTATGATCTCGTTTTTCATATTTGAAGTACTTATCTGACACATGATTCTTGTTTTATTTTTAAATATCTCTTTTGATTTAATGTTTGCAGGCGAATGGTGAACGAACTCTATGAAAACTTGAGTGTTAAATGTGTTTACCGATTTCTCTGATATTGGAATGTTCAGAATAGGATGTTCGAGGCTTGTGTGTACAGTACCTAATGAGTTCTGTTCCAGTTCGTCCAAATCTGTTAGTAGTGGAAAATCTGTTGCGTTTCCAATCAACGACAGATTGTCTTCGCCCACTTCCTCGTCGGAGGAATCAAGAAGCGGCTGAACGCTATTGTTGTGCAATTCTATGGGGATTCTGGACAGAGCGTCGGCATTGGTATTGTTTTTGCCCTTTTTGTGAAATATTTTATATTCGAACTCTTCTAGTTTCAGTCTCCATCTGGTGAGGCGTGAGTTTGGTTCTTTTAATGAAAATATCCATTGCAAGGGTTTGTGATCGGTTATAATGTTAAATTGTCTGCCAAAAAGATACGGTCTGAAATATTTCGTTGCCCAAACGATGGCCAGTAGTTCTTTTTCTATTGTGCTATAGTTTATTTCGCTTTCGTTTAGTGTACGGGAGGCGTACGCAATCGGTTTATCAGACCCTATAGGACCCTGTGATAAAATTCCAGAGATAGCAAAATTTGAGGCGTCACATGTGAGATTAAATTCTTTATCAAATTGAGGATACTGCAAAATGGGGCCGTTCATTAAAATATCTTTACATAAATTGAAGCTTTCTAAATATTGAGGCGTTATTTCGACTTTAGCTTTCTTTTTCAAACATGAAGTTAAAGGTTTACTGATTCTGGCAAAGTCTGCGATAAACTTTCTATAGTAACCTACGAGTCCTAGGAACGATTTAATTTCTTTTTGAGTTTTCGGAACAGGGAAGTTTTTTATGCATTCAATTTTATCCGGATTAGGTTTTATGCCGTCGGGTGTTACAATATGACCTAGGTATGATGTTTCTTTTTTTAGGAATTCTGATTTATCAAGCTGTATCTTAAAGTTGGCTTCTCTTAGGCGCTGAAATACCTTTTCTAAGTTAGTAATATGTTCTTGAAGAGATGTCGAGAAAACAATAATGTCATCCATATATACTACGCAAACTGAGTCTATTAAGCCTCTTAAAACGTTATCTACAACTCTTTGGAACGTTGATGGGGCGTTGCGTAAGCCCATTGGCATACGGAGGTACTCGAAATGACCATTTTCAACTGTAAATGCTGTTTTCTGTACAGAGTCAGGATCCATTTCAATTTGATGGAAACCTGTCGCCAAGTCTAGAACAGTGAAATATTGACATCTGCCTAACTTATCTAGCACGTCGTTGATATTAGGGATCGGATACTTATCGCTTATAGTTTTTTCGTTTACTTTGCGATAGTCGACAACGAGTCGCCACTTTGGTTTCCCGGACGCATCTGTTTTTTTTGGTACGATCCAAATTGGTGACGACCATGGTGAATCGGAGGGTTGTATAATTTTTTGCTTCAGCATGTTGGATATTTGTTTTTGTACCTCTTCTTTGTGAACAAACGGGTAGCGATATGACTTGGTATGCACGGGTATTTCATCTAGAGTTTTAATATGATGTTTAATTCGGTTTGTGAAAGATAACGATGTTTCTTCGCGGTAAAATATGTCGCTGTATTTGTTACACAGGTTAATAAGATTAACTTTCTCCTCTGAATTTAAATGGTCGGTTCTAATAAGAGACTCGAGAGTGTCATATTTTTGTGAGCTGAAAGGATTTTCGAAATCTATGCAATTGTAGCATTCGAGTTGAGTAGCTTCTACGGAAGCAGGGAAGCTGACACTAAGGTCGTGTTCGGTGGGGTTGTACATTTCTACATATGCATATCTCCTTGCTGCATTTGTGATTGTATCCGGAATGTAAGATTGTCCTATATATGTTTTTGGTATATAAATTTCGCCTTTTTGAATGGATACTGGAATTTTTATTTGTTTGCATGAATTACTTTTCACGACTGTTTCAAAAAGATTTCGTCGGCCTGTTTCGTATTTCATTAGAGGAATTGTGATTTTAGGTGTATGCAGAATGTCATTTTCTAAATCTACGTGGGCTTTAAGGTTTTTCAACATGTCATAACCAATTAATCCGTCAAAGTATTTGTGAAAATTGAAGATGGAAAAGGTTGAAAATCCATCTTCATGGAACTCATCAAAAGTAGGAATTTCAAGGGAATACAAATGCTGAGTTGTCTTATGTACGCTGGTTATGGTGAACGGGTCATAATTTACCCTATACTGTGAGAAGTAATTTTGAACGACATCTGGCGATAGAAAGGACATGTTAGCGCCAGTATCAATGAGTAATTTCAAAGGGGGGTTCTTTATTTGAATATATGGCAGGGCTCTTTGTGTGTAGGTATTTATTTCTATCAAGCGGTCTGGTTTATATGGGTATCTGTGTGAAAATTCTGTTCGCTATTGTCTTCCCCCATTTTTGCGGTTTCGTAGTCTACGCCATGAGTCTCGTACGAGTTTTGCGTCTCAGCTTCGCTGCAGTACAGCTGATTTCGAGGTAAGGTGGAAGAGTAGGAGATGCCACTCATGGGCGTCGGCTTCGGGTAGTTTTTGTTGTGCGGCCTAAACACATTGTGTTGCTGCGAACTCGGGGTTTGAGGTCGGTAATTATTGTTTTGTTGTTGCTGTGGAACGATCGTGCTCTGCGGGCGGTAATTGTTATGACTGTAAGAATGCGGTAGCGGGTGGTTTTGTTGGGAGACAGATGGCTTTTGAAAAGGGTTATTGTTCTTGTTGTTTTGGGATTGCGGAAAGTGATTCCTTGCCGGTTGACCTACAGACCGTGTTTGTAGGTATCGAATGTTTTGCTCTTCCTTGATGTATTGGAGAGCCGTCGGCAGAGTGGTTGGACGCATTGCCCTGATCGTTGAGCCTAGGGGCTCTTTTAGTCCTGCTAAGAAAGTTCTTAGTGCCTGCGCGGTGTAGAATTGTCTTTTCTGTGACCTTATTCCTACGTCGGTATTGTGTAGATTTGTGTAGTTAATTATTATATTTAGTATGTGCATGCACCGGTCGTAAAATGACTGAGGGTCCTCATTTTCCTGCTGCAGGTTTACAAGATCTCTGTTTAATGAATTCTCGTCTCTCTGGTCACCAAAATGCAAGACCAGAGTTTCTTTTACTTGCTGCCACGAGTCACACCCGTGAATGTTAATTGTCTCCTGCGCCTTTCCTTCCAGCTTACTTACTATGCCATTTATTAATATTTTATTAGTGAATGCTGTGGGATTTGTGTGGTCATAAAATTCTGTTAAAATGTCTTCGCTGGTTGAGATGAAACGGTACAGGAGGTCGCTATTTCCATTATATGTTGGTACAGTTTTTAGAGCTAAACTATACATTTGGTGGTTCTGCATGGTTACTATTATTATGTTTTATTTTACTGAATTTTATTAAGAGCTATATCCTTCTCTAAATTAACTAAATCTATGCCTAAAAACTATGTATGTTCCTACCTTATTACAACTTTCTATGAATTATTAACAATATTATCGAATTTAACAATATATAATATCTAGTATAGAAAATGCAACAATATGTGTACAGACAGGCACAAATATAATTAGGTGAGGATATGTAGGGAAGGAATCTGGACTTTGACTTACTGGTACGCCGAAGAATCTCTTGGAGAGGTTGTCCAGGTGATTCTCGTAGTAGGTATTTGTAGAATAGTTCGCGATGCACCGATCAATTGTTAAAACAAACAACAATCACTGATTTTTAAGTCACTGTTGTCGGTACATCCTACCGGCTGCGCCAATTATGTTCATTTGCGTTCACTGATGCAAATGTAACACTGTTTTATAGTTCAATAACTTTTTAAATAATGTCTTGATAATTAAATGAAGATTAAATACTAATTTACACACCTATTTGATGGCTGTGATTTATTTGTCGGCGATGCTTGCTCGACACATTTGAGCCTTCGCGAAGTTGGCAATAGACTGAAGCTCCTGGCTGCAGCTTCGGGGCAGGTACTGATGGAAGACCCTTTCAAGTGGTCCGTCTCTGGAATGCGGCGACGAGCCAGCCACTTGACGTAGATACGTAACACGGGCGATAGACGAGCGTCTACTTGATGTCAATGCAACGCGGTTCAATCGACTTTTTGGAGTGGAATTACACCTGGATAATGTCAGAAGCTAAGCTCAAGTGGCAATGGGATGGGCACGTCAGCCGAAAAGACGACGACCGTTGGAGTAACCGTGTCCTACACTGGCGGCCGTGGACAGGAAAACGGAGTGTGGGAAGACCACCCGCCAGGTGGGACGACGACATCAAGTACGTCGGCGGAAAGCAGTGGTTCCGTACCGCTGAAGGCCGGGAGGACTGGAGGAAAATTGGAGAGGCGTATGTCCAGCAGTGGACGCTTACACGCTGACTGACATAGCCATGACATGACAATGTCAGAGGCGCGAGATTACTGCGAGTCAGAATATAGGATCATGCAACGCAAGGATGTCGGCTCCGGCTCCGATATAAGTGTGTTCTATCGCATTGTCCACGTGGAGTGCTCGGAGGAGCTGTTTAACGCGATCCCGCCGTCCCCTTTCCACCTCCGCACCACGCGCAGGATTTGCATCCCTGCGCGCTGGACTTACCGCGGTTGCGCACTAACCGGTTCTGCAGATCTTTCATCTACAGGACCGGTAAACTCTGGAACGCTCTCCCTGCCCATTTATTTGCCCCCAAGTACAGTCTCGGGTCCTTCGAGAGGGGCGTGAATGGGCAACTGTCAGGCCGGCATGGCATTCGCAACCGCCGCATACGACCGAATGGCCATGGGGGTCGTTAGACACCTCATGGGTGGCTCAGCGCGACATGCGCTTTCTATAAAATACAAAATTAAATGGATACAATATAGCTTGCAATATAGGTTCTGAAACAATTCTGAATTCGAAATATCTCACTCTTTCTGGTTCAAAACGACAACATAATAGTGTCATTGTTGCCTATACCCAGTATGTCAAAATTTTCAACCCACCTCGAACAATATCTTCCACCGAGTCATCATGCATCAGGTGGGTCTTCGTGCCTTACATGCTGTTGGATGGTTATCATGTCCGGATTGCGAAACGTGGCGGTCGGTGTTGTGCTGTGAGTCCCTCCAGCACAACAGCCGTTACTCTGCTTACCCCGATTGTCGGGATACAGCGTTGTTTTTTTTTTATTGAAAGCGCGACATATAGCTCCGACCGAGCCACCCATAAGGTGTCTTAACGACCCACATGGACATTCGATCGTATGCAGGGATTGCGAATGCCATGCATGCCGGCCTGACAGATGCCTATTCACGCTTCTCTTGAATGTATTTGGTATTTAAAAGATGCCGAAAATGATAATTTTTTTGGGGCGCAGCTAATGGAAAGATCTTATTTTATATTTTTTCCAGCTAATCAAAATTTATTAAAAAAGGGCGGCATATGGCGCCTGGTCACCCATAAGGTGTCTAACGACCCACATGGACATTCGATCGTATGCGAGGCTTGCGGCGGTTGCGAATGCCATGCCGGCCTGACATCTATAATAGTCATCCTTACAAATATGTGACGAGATTATGGTCTGCGTCAAAATATCCGATATGCTGTTAGGTGAATGCCCTCATTACCGCTAACTCGGCGACGAGGACGCGACGCTCCGCCTCGCTATACGTGTCACCGCTAGATGGCGGTAGCGAGGCGCATGCTAAGTAATTGTCGGAATTACGCACGTGGAATTGTAAAATTTCGGCTCGCTGCCGGATAAAATGCCTGACGCGGAAGACAGGAGAAAGAACCTTTTAATAGCCTACACCTGCTGCTTCACCGTTCGGAACCGGTGTAAAACTGTAGGTCCCTTCCCTTGCGCCTTACTAGGTGGTAGGCTCAAATTGTAGCCGACTGGGTTGGTACCACCGCACTGGATGTAAGATGGCCGCATAGCAGCCTCGGCTGTGTTCTCCTCTAGTCCAGTATAGCCAGCAATCCAGGGAAGTCTCCGGTATGGCACCTAATTTCTCGGAGGTGATATTGGCTGGTCGGAGCGTGCGATTTGGCCCCTCCGACTCAGCCACCCATACCGGATTATATAAAAAAAAGTATTTTTTTTACATAGGTTTTGTATGTTTATGTCTGTATGTAGGTCAGCCTCGATAGCTCAGGTGGTTCAGACAGTCGTGTGTTGCTATTGATTGTTAAGCAACGCTGGGCGCGGTCAGTTCTTGGATGGGTGACCGCTCGACCGTTGAAGGCTGACCGTGGTTCGGATTTCACGTAAAACTGTAGGTCCCTTCCCTTCTTACCTTACTGGGTGGTAGGGTTCAACATATACCATCACGCTAAATAGCCTTAGGGCTGAGCAGTATCAAAGAAAGTATATTATGGACGGGAGACAGACAATATAAGAGAAGCGATCGTTTATTTTCATATTTGCATTTAAATCCGATTTGCTGTTAAACCGAGTCCACCGCGAGCGAAGCCGCGAGCGAAAGCTAGTACTTGTCAAAAGGCCGAGCAGAAGACTTTTTTCGTCGGGCGTTAAAAATAGTTTTATTACATTTATACTTTTATCTTCCGCACTGCGAAACTCTGGAATGCACTTCCTCGCGATGTGTTTCCTTCAGTGTATAACTTAGGATTTTTCAAGAGAAGCGTAAAAAGGCATCTGTCACGCCGGCACGGCATTCGCAGCCCCCGTTCTAGTTCTAAACCGAATGCTTTTGGGCGTCTCGTCGGCTCAACAATCCATGCTGACGGCGCCAAGTGTCCCGCGTATCCATAAAAAAAAAAAAAAACAATGACACAGGTATTTCTTTTAGTTGGGATTTAGTCCCACAATGATTCGAGACGAGACTGACCGCCATAGAGTGACAGTCATGAAAGAGATTTCCAACAACGACGTGTATGGTCGGTTATTGGTCGGTGGGTAAACATCCCATACATTTTTTCCATCCTCCTTTACGGCCACACAAATGCACGGGGTACGAATATCCATGCCGGCTTGACAAGGTACCCGTCCCCGTATACTACAGGACCTCAGGGAAGCATTATACGGAAATGTGCCGGTGTAACCAGTGAGAACAGTTTTCGTGGTTCGTTCATAGATGGCGCTTCACACCTAGTTCGTCTACTCGACACTAGATGTCGCTTTCGAACGCGTTCCAGCGGTATCTACTAAATAGTTTCACAGTTTTATCACAGATGGCGCTTGGGAAAATGGTCTCGCTATTCGCCACTAGATATCGCGCGCTAAAGTGTTTTGTAGAAATTTACCTTTCCGTGTGGTATGTGTGTGTGTGTGTGTACCTACCTACACACGCACACTACGATAAGCTTAAAAAGCTTAGCTTTGTTCGTAGAGTGAAGCTCTGATAATCTGCTAGACTAGATAAGGATAAGATAGGCAACAGGACCTCCATAGTGGATTTTGAGATGTGTCAACATTTGCTATATTGCATCACCGTTGTCTTGGTTCCTGCCAAGGAGAGCACACACTATTGTCGTAATTCTTAACTTTATCACCTTTTGTGCCTTCAGAAATACTTTATGCAGTAATAAAAAAAAATAGGTACCATCACGCTGTGTCCCGATAATCGGGTTAAGCAGAGTAATCAGTGTTGTGCTGCAACAACAGACAACATCCGACGCAAAGTATTAGGATAAGACAATTATCGCGAGCAGTCAAACACGAAGACGGTTAGCCACCTCCTGCGTGACTGCGAAAGGACCGTGCCAAGTTGAGAGGTGGCTACACGGTCGCCCTTTAGCAGGGCATTCTTTCATTATCAATTTTTAGAATTCCGTATTTTATAGACAGCCGGCACTGGTGGCTGTACACAAAACGCTCAATGGAAGATCAGAGACAGCCAATAACACCACTCCTCGCGAAGCCACGCTCAGGCAGCTGCCATGCCGGCAATGAAGTGGGCAAGAACACTGTCGTACATACATACATGTGTCCCGACAATCTGGATAAGCAGAGTAATCGGTGTTGTGCTGCAAGATCTTTGGAAAATTGCAACACAACACCGATCACCACGTGACAACGGATCTTCAATTAAATATACATATAATAATGTATGTACCTACTAGCTTTTGTCCGTGGCTTCGCTCGCTGTAAACTCGGTTCAATATCAAAGTCAATTTAAAAGCAAATATGATAATAAACTATTTATTTATTTAATTAATTGATCGCTTCTTACTCTAACTCCCTCCCTCCTCCTCCCTCCCCCTCCCTACCATTCGAAATTAAATTCCGTTCATACAATACTTTCTTTGATACTGCTCAGCCCTGTTGCTATTCAGCGTGATTGTATATAGCCTATAGTGAGCCTCAAGAACCACTCTCTACATTGATGAAAACCGCATCAAAATCGGTTGAGTGGTTCCGGATTTTACCTGAAACATAAAATAGACAGACGTTCCCTTTTATATAAGATTCACTGCTAACCTCATAAGCCATTTAGCCTATAGTTGATGGGAAGAATCAAGCTATCCGTAGATTTTTTTTTTATTAAAATCGGTCCAGTGGTTCTCGAGTTATAAGCGGACAGACAGACATACACTCAGACACTCAGACACTCAGACAGAAAGCAGACGTTGGATTTTATTATAGGTAAGGAAGTAGTGATGGTAGCAAAGCAAATGTTCCCGTCGACACGTCTTGTGGAGCGGAACCGGGAACGCATCAGCTAAATGCATCATTGCACACTCTCGACCGCGCCTCTTCCGTTCTGAACGCGCGGCCGTATCCAGAAATTATTAACTTACACTCTTCGGCTATGCGGGAGGGCGAGCGGGAGGGCTAGCTTTAAGGCAAATACAATCGTATACATTCTTCTGTTTACATAAATACGACGAATACATACATACATACATGCATACATACATTCATACCCGACAATCCTTTCCTTTCCTTACCTTTAATAAAATCCAACGTCTGCTTTCTGTCTGTCTGTATGTATGTCTGTCTGTCCGCTTATAACTCGAGAACCACTGAACCGATTTTAATAAAAAAAAAATCTACGGATAGCTTGATTCTTCCCATCAACTATACATAGGCTACTTACTATCACGCTAAGTGACTTATGAGGTTAGCAGAGAAGTCAAATATGAGAGCGGGCGGAGCCGCGGGCACAGCTAGTCGGGAATAAAATAGAATTTTTTTCAATGCTCCGGACTGGGTGGCTTTGCCTAAGGTCGAAGCCTCTGGCGCAGCCAATTTCAACCCCCGAGGGATGTTTTCTACCGTGTGGGGCCGGTACTTTAAAAGAATAGCTCCACTTCATCTCTCCCCGTGTATGTCGTAAAAGGCGCCTACTAGATGGTAGGCTTTAGCCCGCCCGGGTTTGTACCACCGCACTGAATGAAAGGTCGGTCGAAACGGCTATGTAAATAGTTTGTGTTTTCCGTCCAGTTCAGTGTAGCCGGCACGACCGAAGGGAAGCACTGACATGGCACCTAGTTCACCCGGTGTTATGGGTTGACATCACGGATGTTGTAGGTGGTGTAGCCAACCGTGTCAGTTTCCATAAAAAAAAATTAAAAAAAATCCGTCGACTACAAAGGGGTGTGGTTTGGCGAAGGCGAACAGGAGGGGGAGGGATAAGAGAAGCAAGCTAGTCAGACCCAACGATGCGTCTGTGCTTTAGTTAGAGGTTGAAAGAAAGATAGAATAATTTCCAAGTAGAAAATTGTGTTAATGATTTGCTAGCATAACACCGATTACTCTGCCTGCCCCGGTTGCCGGGATGCAAAGTGTTGCATGCATGTAAAGTAATTTCCAAGCATGCAACTTGCAATAAGTATTTCGGCGATCCGCAAGGCGCGGCGCCTTCGTGTCGCAACACGTGTGACATCAGCATCGCGCGCCTCCGCACCACGCCACGCCACGCCGCGCGTAATATCGCGCGCGCGCGCGCACGACACACAAACACAGTTAGTCTTTCTCGATGACCCCCACGCACTCACCTACATACATACAACTGCAGCTGATCAAATGAAAAAAAAAATCCATGTGAACTCTATCTGCAATTAATTTAAGAGCGCGGTACTACAGCATCAAAATGCGCACTGATATGGCGCATTTTGATTAGCGAAGCGTTCGCTTGTTTTATAGTATTTGTTCAAAGTTTGTTAAACCAATTTACATTACACGAATATCCAAATCTGTCAAAAGAAGTAAAATTTTATCTTACATCATCTGCAATTAGTATAAACTCAAAATAATGTTTTAGAAAGCTGCAATTTCGAAACAAAGAGAGCATTTCGGAGTATTTAGGACCATTTAGTAGTACGTTTGTGATTTTTTTTTTCACATATTAATTGACATAAATAATAATAAAAATCTGTCACCAACTTTTAAATATGGTCAACTGCCCATCTATTTCCTCCCAAGTACAGCCTGGGGTTTTTCAAAAGGGGCGTGAAAAGGCTCCTGTCAGGCCGGCATGACATTCGCAATCCCCGTGCATCACAGAATGTCCATGGGCATCGTTAGACACCTACTTGTAGGTGTAACGATGCCACATGTCGCGCTATCGATAAAAAAAAAAAAAAAAAAAAAACTTTTAGACAGGATTTTTTAATATATATCCTAATCAATCTATCATTGAACAAAAAACCGAAACGAAAATGTGGCAAATTTTTCAAATTGTGCCTCACGCTGTAGTACCGCAGTCTTAAAGAATAAAATTGTAGATAACAGTTTGAAATTTTATTTTATTCCGACATTTTTGGCTACAACCCCATTTTTATAAAAAAAAATTTTTATGGATACTGACACGATTGGCTACATCACCTACAACATCCCTGATGTCAGTCCATAACACCGGGTGAATTAAATGCCGTGTCAGCGCTTCCCTTCGGTCGTGCCGGCTACACTGAACTGGACGGAAAACAAACTATTTACATAGCCGTTTCGGCCGACGTTTCATTCAGTGCGGTTGTACCAAGCCGGGCGGGAGGCGACGACGACTAAGGGAGTCATATCCCTTAGTCGCCTTTTACGACATACACGGGGAGAGATGCAGTGGGGCTATTCTTTTAAAGTACCGGCCCCACACGGTACATTTAACACCTTGGTGAATTTGGTGCCATGTCAGTGCTTCCCTTTGGTCGTGCGTGCCGGTTGCACTGAACTGGCGGAAAGCACAAACAATTTTCATAGCTATTTAGCGACAGAGCTTCGTTGAGTGCGACGGTACCGATCCGGACGGGCTTACGGGATAATCTCGCACTTGTGAAGGGAAACGGCGCGTGCGCAACACAGGTTTGCGCGCGTGCCGTTTCCATAATATGCAATCGGTATTGCTGAAAGATGTTATAGCATGGACGGCCTAACCTGAGGCCGCACACACAAATGCATTTCTCTAATACAAATGCTTGACATGCACCTCATGGCCTGAGCACTACTACACTCGCAGAATTTTATGCTCACCGTCATGCGTGAATGTATTTGTACGCCTCAGGATAGAACGAACGACCTATACATTACTGTAGAAACTTTATCAAAATTATAATTACTTACATAAAAAATTATAATGTTATTGTACGAATTCAATATTAAAAAAATCAACCGTCAGGGGTGGGACGACGAAATTAAGTACGTGAGCGTGAACCAGTGGTTATGCACCGCTGAGGGCCGGGAGGACTGGAGGAAAATTGGAGAGGCGTATGTCCAGCAATGGACGCTTACACGCTGACTGGCTGTAGGGCTAATCACTTAAAGAAAGCGAGGAAGATGCAGACTTTCCTTGCTCCCTAACAACGAAAGGGAAGTGCGTAGCGCACTAGAAAACAAGGATTTCTCGTACGGTTACGAGATTTGGCGTTCTCTGTACGCGAGGTACAGTTCCCTCAAAACTTAAATGCCGCTCGACCTTCCTGCGCTGTCAACGAATTTTAGGTCATCACTCGTAGATCATAGCGTAGATAATTGATTCACTGCACTTTCGCGAACCCAAGATGCGAGCGCCATATTATAGTTTTTTTTTTTTATGCAAACTGACACGGTTGGCTACATCACCTACAACATCCGCGATGTCAGCCCATAACGCCGGGTGAACTTTGTGCCACGTCAGTGCTTCCCTCCGGTCGTGCCGGCTACACTGAACTGGATGAAAAACACAAACTATTTAGATAGCCGTTTCGCCCGACCTTTCATTCAGTGCGTTGGTACCAACCCGGGCGGGTTAAACCCTACCACCTAGTAATATAAGAAGGGAGCCATAACCCTTAGTCGCCTTTTACGACATACACGGGGAGAGATGCAGTGGGGCTATTCTTTTAAAGTGCCGGCACCACACGGTACAGTCTACCATGTGTTCTACGAATTGTGACCTAAAGTTCGTTGACTGCGCAGGTAGGTCGAGCGGCATTAAAGTTTTGAAAGAACTGTACGAGCGAATCGTGTTTCTCGTAACGAGACAAAATACGAGAATTTTGCCAATCTATGTAGGTATGTACGAGAAAATTCTGCCATCAGTTTTGCCTGTTGTTTTCTAGCAGTGTTGCCAGATTCTGCCACAGAATCTGGCAACACTGCTAGAAAACAGATCCTGCCTGCGACAACTAGGAAGAAAGATGCCAACGTGTGGAGGCTGGCTTTCTAATTAAGGAAGTTGCTTACACACGCTCCTTGTGCGTAGCGGGCTATGCAAAGCTTTCGGCTTCCGATCAATCGGCCGACTAATCTACGGATCTATTGCCATGCGCGAGCGCAGACGAACTCAACGCGCGGGCGCACGCAACGCGACAGTTTGACTCGAAGCGTGCGACCGTGCGCCCGCTTCGTCGCGCGCTTCCGATCCGAACAATCGGCGCGCTTCCAAATTCAAAATTCGCAAATCGAAGCCCGGCTTGGCTCACTGCGTTGCGAGTGTTGTGTTGTGTGTGTGTTGTGTTCTGTCGATAATTTGACGTATTGTTTTAACAGTTTAGTGTGCGTTCTGGAAGTGCAGTGTATTATTTTTTGGTAAAATATGGCGTTTATCAATTTTTTTAATATTATTGTTCTAGTCGATTGGAAGCGAGACGGTTGACATGTCAATCAATAATTTTCCTTTTTTTTTCAAGTAGGTAACCTAACCTAACCCTCGTTAACCTCGGTAGCTCGATGGCACTATGCGTCGGCGTTTGATCTTCGAAGTTAAGCACACCGGGCGACGTCGGACTATGGACCGTCCGCCCGTTGAGGCTGGCCGCGGTTCGGATTCCAAGTAAATAGTCTGCATAGCCCTTACCAGGCGGTATGGGTCAAATCGTCTGGATTGGTACCACCAGTTCGATTTATCCGACACGACCAGAGGTGGCACTGGCGTGGCAGCTATTTCCGACAGGATCATACATAACCTAAATTTTTTACTACATCACTTGTTTTGTTAAGTTTATCATTTCATATTGAAAAAAAAAAACAATACTGAAATTTGGTCATGAATTATTATTCCATATTCATTGGATGATGATGAGTGAAGGAGCAATGAGAGATGGTAGGTGATAGTGATAGCACGTGCGTATTTATTTAGGTTCACACATTTCTGTAAAGTAGACCAATTAGAAAATAAAAAAATAAAAATTCCAGTGAAGTTTCTAGCCACTTCTTCTTCTCTGTGATAATCGAACTGGCGGCGGAAGCGGAATGTTAAATACAATATCAAATATGACAAATCTGAGCGCAGTGTATTTCCAAGAGATGATGAAAAAACAATGAAAAAAAAATGTGATAAAAGATAAATTTTGTACCGTGTGGGGCCGGTACTTTACAATCTACTTCTAGCAATACCAACTCACTCTAGTACATTTTACACGGACTCATTCACAGTCAATGCGGCTCGCATGTGGAATCATTTGCCTGAACAGGTACGGCGCTGCACTACTATCCACATGTTTAGAGAACGTATTCGCAAACTGTTTCTATCTGATTCTGACGGCGACGAGTAATATAAATTTCCCTTAATTACGTTCTTGTAACTTTTATTCAGATGGTTCTATATTATAAAATATATGTTTACATATGTATATGTAGTTTATGTATAAATATAATATGTACGTACCTTATAGTATTTATTTTATGTATGTATCTATGTACCTATTGTTTGTGTCCATTTATTTAATAGTTTTATTTTTCACGCTTCTCTCTTCCACTGCATTGTCCGCCCTATCAGCTTCTCCACATCCCAAAGGTTAGTTTGTAAAGAATGCTACTCTGCATTAAACTCGCCTGTTGTGTTCCTTTTTATGGTGTACAATAAAGTATATTTTGATTTTGATTTTGATTACTTTAAAAGAATAGCCCCACTGCTTCTCTCCCCGTGTATGTCGTAAAAGGCGACTAAGGGATATGACTCCCTTCTTATATTACTAGGTAGTAGGGTTGAACCCGCCCGGGTTGGTACCACCGCACTGAATGAAAGGTCGGTCGAAACGGCTATGTAAATAGTTTGTGTTTTCCGTCCAGTTCAGTGTAGCCGGCACGACCGAAGGAAGCACTGACGTGGCACCAAGTTCACCCGGTGTTATGGGCTGACATCACGGATGTTGTAGGTGATGTAGCCAACCGTGTCAGTTTCCATAAAAAAAAAATCAAAAAAATTACAATTTTTAAAAAACCGCCGATACATTAGCAACCATTAAAAAGTAGAAAAATTATTCCGCTTAGTTATTTAATGGCGTCATTGGACCGAGTTTATTTTTTTTTTTCTTAGCGGTATCTCGT
This sequence comes from Nematopogon swammerdamellus, assembly GCA_946902875.1. Lineage (NCBI taxonomy): Eukaryota > Metazoa > Arthropoda > Insecta > Lepidoptera > Adelidae > Nematopogon > Nematopogon swammerdamellus. Next base: position 15,814,284 of record OX336356.1, read on the forward strand.
AATTATTTTTTACTTTTTAAGGATAGCTGATTTGTCAGGGTTTTTTTTTAAATTAATAATTTAACTTAAATTTTTTTTTATCGATAGCGCGACATGTGGCATCGTTTCACCTACAAGTAGGTGTCTAACGATGCCCATGGACATTCTGTGATGCACGGGGATTGCGAATGTCATGCCGGCCTGACAGGAGCCTTTTTACGCCCCTTTTGAAAAACCCCAGGCTGTACTTGGGAGGAAATATATGGGCAGGGAGTGCGTTCCACATTTTCCCGGTTCTGTGAATAAAAGACCTACGGAACCGGTTGGTATATGGAATCCGTGGCAGGTCGATTGAATAGGGGTGCATCCCCTGCCCAGTACGCGTAGTCGCGCGTACTGGGCAGCGCCGATTTCAAGTTTTTAAGATAATATAATTTGTACTTGTAATAATTTTGTTAGGTTAGGTTAGGTAAGTGAGGTTACGAGTACATAAATTAGTTTTGTAATATTTTTTTTTATTTTTATGGAACCTGACACGGTTGGCTACATCACCTACAACATCCGTGATGTCAGCCCATAACACAGGGTGAACTAGGTGCCATGTCAGTGCTTCCCTTCATTTCATGTCGGCTACACTAAACTGGACGGAAAACACGAACTATTTACATAGCCGTTTCGACCGACGTTTCGTTCAGTGCGGTGGTACCAACCCGGCCGGGATAAACCCTACCACCTAGTAAGGTAAGAAGGGAAGGGACCTAAAGGTTAACGTGGAATCCGAACCACGGTCAGCCTCCAACGGTCGAGCGGTCACCCATCCAAACACTGACCGCGCTCAGCGTTGCTTAATAACAGTTGACTAACCAACCGCGCCATTGAGCTACCGAGGCTGACGAATTTTCTTATCCCTTAGTCGACTTTTACGACATGCGACGGGGAGAGATGCAGTGGGGCTATTCTTTTTAAGTACCGACCCCACACGGTACAATTTCCGTTTATTTACCTACATATGCGACGAGTGAAAGTGTTAAGAATATTCCATTTTACAGCAGAGATCCCTGCATCAATTACGAAAAGTCTCGATGATCTCTGAATCGGCTGACCTGAACTTCATCGAATATAGCTTAGTTAGAGCCATCTCGGTTAAATCAGCTTTCTTATAAAAAAACCGCATCCAAATCGGCCCATCCGTTTGGGAGCTACTGTAGTTCTTGCAGCACAACACCGATTACTCTGCTTACCCTGATTTGTCGGTATAAAGCGTGTGGTATGTATGTATGTATGTATGTATGTATATAAGGTCTTTCATTAGTAGGTAACGATACGCTAAGCGGTGTATACACAGACGACTTAATGTGTATCAGATACTGAGGATGGATAATTGGTATGGGACATTTTTTTTTACGATATAAAAACACTTCTCAAATTTAATACGTGAAGTGCGCGTATTTCACCTTAATAAGTACGTTTTTTTTTATATCGTATAAAAATAAAATTGGTATGGGAACGTGATCAGTATCTGATACACATACACCCCTTAGCGTAGCGTTACCTACTATTGAAAGACCTTATCGAGGGGAAGGCCAAGCTGGCTTCTAAAAAGCTGGGCGTACTCAATAAGGTGCGACGGTACTTCACGCCGGACCAAAAGCTGCTTCTGTATAAATCGCAGATCAGGTCCTGCTTGGAGTACTGCTCGCACCTGTGGGATGGCTCTGCCAAATACCAGCTTGCGCCTCTGGACTCAATCCAGCGTCGAGCCGTGCGACTAGTGGGTGACCCCGAAGTGTCCTGCGATCTAGAACCACTGCAACACCGTAGGGATGTCGGCTCCCTAAGTGTGTTCTATCGCTTATTCCATGGGGAGTGCTCGGAGGAGCTATTTAATGCGATCCCGCCGTCCCCTTTCCACCTTCGCACCACGCGCACTAGGCAGGGATTGCATCCCTACACGCTGGACTTACCGCGGATGCGTACCAATCGATTCTGCAGATCTTTCCTCTACAGAACCGGTAAACTCTGGAACGCTCTCCCTGCCCATATATTTCCCCCCAAGTACAGTCTCGGGTCCTTCAAGAGGGGCGTGAATGGGCACCTGTCAGGCCGGCATGGCATTCGCAACCCCCGCATACGACCGAATGTCCATGGGCGTCGTTAGACACCTTATGGGTGGCTCGGCGCCATATCGTCGCCCTAGTTCTTGTTTTGGGCATACGCCATTTATAAAATTTTACAGGAAACGGTTTTTTCTGTTTTAAAAATAAAACATTAATCCTTTTTGCACCAAAATTTAACAGTATGTAGAAGAAATGCCCCTATAGTGGATAGCACTCTTTTTTTATTTATATACACTAAAACAAATTAATTAAAATTACTAACATTTGGATATGCCACAAAGTTGCAAAAAGTCCGTTAACTTTTATGGATATGCCCCAAGACAACGTGGATATGACATTTCATGAGTAGCATTCTCTCAGTTCTTGTTTTTGGCACGTCCTAGTTTACACACACAGGTTGTTTTTGTTTTTATTACGCCTAAAGAAATTTTTACAAATTGTTTGAGTGAGATTGGTAGTATTCTCGCATCGATCATGAAACTTCTTACACGTATTCAAATTAGCGTATTCATAAACTTTCAACATAGGTATATAAACTTACTTAATATTTTTAAATGTAATATGATATTGAAGCTACACCGCGCAAAGTAGGTATATAATATATTTTTTTTTATGTAATCTGATATTGGAAGCTATACCGCGCATTCAATTTGAATTTGATACACACCCTGACGACGAAAAAGGCGCAGCCTGTATAACAGCCAGCTGTTTTAGGTTAGTTTAATAAATTGTAGATAAATCTTATTTACGTCGCGTATCTTCTTCCAAGTGTGTTGCCTCCTGGTTCAGGAGTCACTTCCATGTCCATGATGTCGATTTTCAGACGAAAATCAGCAAAAACCTTTGCAAACTATTCAAAAACACGAATGAAAAACGGTTCGCGTTGTAAATTCCACTGACAAAGATAGACAATATGGCGTCTACTGAGATGACGTAAGCAAAATCCCTGCGCTCTGATTGGCGGGAACATGGATATACCCAAATTAAGAATTCAATAAATATTAATTCGGTAAATTTTTGGATATGCCAAAAATAAGAACTAAACGTTTTCTTCACATGTTGGATATGGATTCTGAAAAAAGTACTTTGCTGTTTAAAAAATAAGATCTTTTTTTGTCTATCGGATGCGTAATTTTTTTTTCAATGTTTCTACATTCATAACTCAATTTCGCCAAAAATGGTCTGTGCCCAAAACAAGAACTAGAGCGACGATATGTCGCGCTGTCAATAAAAAAAACCTTATAATTATATGTGCCAGCGTATTATAGGTTGTATTCAACCGCACACATATTAAAATCACGATTCAGTTGTCAAGTTGCTACTGGCATATGACATACGGAGCAAGTTTACAAGCTCGGCCAGTTATGACAGCGCTTTCAACCGGTATGTCTATGTGTAACATCACGGCGGGCAGGCTTGTCAGTGGGGCTGTCGCGTTTAATGATGATCGCTCTTGAGGCTGGAACGTGACCAGGCGCCCGTTGTGTGGTGTAAGTTATTGTTTTGTGCATTTAACGCTCGATTTTGCTTTAGATCGTGCTTTGCACCGTGTGGGGCCGGTACTTTAAAAAGAATAGCCCCACTGCATCTCTCCCCGTGTGTGTCGTAAAAGGCGACTAAGGGATATGGCTCCCTTCTTATATCACTAGGTGGTAGGGTTTAGCCCGCCCGGGTTGATACCACCGCACTGGATGAAAGGTCGGTCGAAACGGCTATGTAAATAGTTCGTGTTTTCCGTCCAGTTCAGTGTAGCCGGCACGAACGAAGGGAAGCACTGACGTGGCACCAAGTTCACCCGGTGTTATGGGCTGACATCACGGATGTTGTAGGTGATGTAGCCAACCGTGTCAGTTTCCATAAAAAAAAAGATAATATTTGTTTTATATTTTATTTATATTTTTTTCTTCAAATCTCATCGAGATATTTTTTTTTGTGTATTTTATTTGTTTATTTGTATATTTATTATCGTTTGGGAGCTACGGAATACTTGGATTCCTTATGTAACACTTGTTATACGAGTATGTAGCTAATATATCTTCGCTGGCAAGGGCTACCATCTTTTGTCAGTCTTGGTAGCTCAGTGGTTCGGTTCGGTCGGTCGACTGTTGTTAAGCAAACCTGAGCGCGGTCAGTACTTGGGTGACCGCTCGACCGTTGGAAGCGGACCGCGGTTCGCATTTCACGTAAAACTGTAGGTCCCTTGCCATCTTACCTTACTAGGTGGTAGGGTTTATCCCGCCCGGGTTGGTACCACTGCACTGAATGAAACGTCGCGTCATTCGAAACGACTGTGTAAATAGTTCGTATTTTCGGTCCAGTTCAGTGTAGCCGACATGAAATGAAGGGAAGCACTGACATGGCACCTAGTTCACCAAGGTGTTATGGGCTGACATCACGGATGTTGTCATGTAGCCAACCATGTCAGTATCCATTAAAAAAAATTGCGAGTTTCCTAGGGCACATCATTGAACTCTTTCGTATGAAACTTTAGAAATAGGCAAAATTGTTTGTCACTTTATTTGTGTAGGTAGATGCCGCTTTTAGCATACATTCCGCATTTTGTGTGCGTACTTTTTTCATTTTGTTCAATCGCTGCATTCATTCGCATTTAAAATCCTCTTTAAATCTACCCTAATATTATTATGGACTAGCTGTGCCCGCGGCTCCGCCCGCTCTCATATTTCACTTCACTCCTAACCTCATAAGCCATTTAGCGTGATAGTAAGTAGCCTATAGTTGATGGGAAGAATCAAGCTATCCGTAGATTTTTTTTTATTAAAATCGGTTCAGTGGTTCTCGAGTTATAAGCGGACAGACAGACATACATACACTCAGACACTCAGACACTCAGACAGAAAGCAGACGTTGGATTTTATTATAGGTAAGGATGGTCATTCATGGAGTAAGTTACTTTGTTTTATGAAATACTGCGTTTGTAGACTCTGTGTATGATACTAAAACTAAATTGACGATTTTTAGAAATATTTTCTGTATGTATGTATGTATGTTCCTCCATAACTCTTAAACCGATAATCCGAATTAAATGAAACTTAGTACAAGCATATGTTACTGTCGGCGACGACGCTTTATAAAAAAATAATTTAATCTTTAATCTGTGTATTTTTATGTCAAATTGTCTGCAATAAAAAATGGTGGAATTTGGTTCGATATTTTTCCTTTCCTCGTTAATATTTGGTTCCTTCGAGCAGGGTTTATACTTTTCTAGTGCATATTTGTGTAACGAGTAATGGAAACGAGATCTCGAACGAAAAGTGCCGCCGTAGCCGCCTCGGCGGCGGATTCTCACATGCGCCCTGCATCGCATTCGGGTGCACCCGACGCGGAGTGTGCACGACCTCGTGTGAGTTCATCTTCAAAATCGGAGGTGAGCTCGGTCGTACATCCAGCTCCTCGAGCGTCGGGTGCTCATCATGCCCTGATTCGCGATGTAGGACGCGCGAATCCGTCGTCTCAAATTGTGCCGGCTGCAGACCATTCTGTTTCAGGAGGACACTGCCTCAATAGCTGCAGCTCAGCGCGCACCTCAAGGTCAATTGCCACGGTCATCGCGCGCAAGCTAGCTGCAGAGGCCCTCCACGCGCGCCGCCTCCTTGAGCGCGAGCATGCCGTGGCCGATTTAGAACTTCGTGCTGAGCTCGCTGCTATTGACGCTGCTACCTCTGCAAATACGAACAGCGCCAGCGGGCGCACAACATTCAACGTGCGAACAGTGGACTGGGTTAACGGTTCCGATTCTAACCTTACACAGGTTTCAGATAACTTATTATCTTTAGAAAATAATATCTCTCAAGCACATAGAGATACAGTAATGTCGCCACGAGATATTACAGAAGGGCATATACTTGCAGAACACGGTGACGCATATCGTCATCGAGTCGGTGAGCGAGGTGGAGCGACGGTAAGCACACGGCGAGCGCGACTGCAGCCCCCGCCGCTACCGCCGCCTCCGCCGCCACCGGTATCGGCACTACAGCTGTTACCATCTCCGCCGAGGTTGAGTGAAATTGGTAAAACTGTTCCAACTAATTCAGGAGCACCTCCCTCAGATATCGCTCAACTGGCATCTGCTATAGCAGCTCTCACCGATAAAACGAGCTTACGAACACAGAGCCGAGCTGCTAAGCCATGGTATATAGAACTGGTACCATATTCTGGGCATGCGACCGAGTGGCTCGGTTTTAAACGCACATTTGATGACACTAGAGCGTCATACACATCGACTGAAAACTTAGCGCGGCTGCGGCACGCCCTGCGCGGAGAAGCGCGCGAGGCGGTCGCCTCGCTGCTTGTGTCGGCAAGTGAGCCAGACGACGTAATGCGAGCTCTCGAACTTCGGTTCGCTCGTCCTGAGCAAATTGTCATGCAAGAGCTCGCAGCCATGCGCGCACTTCCTAAGTTGAATGAAAACAAAGATCTGCACGTGTTTGTTTGTAAATTTCGTAACTGTGTATCAACTATCAAATTATTAAATAAAGATGAATACTTGCATTCTCCAGAATTATTTGATGCCTTACTAGCTAAGCTGTCTCCGTGGATGCGGTCCAAGTGGATAGACTTCGCAGCAGATCACCCAACTAAGGTAAAGCTAGAGCTTCTGACTGACTTTCTCACTCGCGAAGCAGAACGTCAGATGCAATTTGGCGTAATCTCTCATCATGCTTCTCACACACAAGTCGAGTTTGAGAAAAAGCGAGAAAAAGTTCATGCTACATCTGCCTCACCTTCCGCAAGCGCACCGTGTGTTTATTGTAATGAAATACATAATATTCAAATTTGCAATAGATTTAAGATGCTATCAGTTGATGATCGGTGGAGCTGGATACGACAAGCAAAAGTTTGCTACAGATGCCTGAAAAATGTACCGCATCAATGGAAACTGTGTAGAGCGAGGCCCTGCACTCGCGATGGTTGTCGAATGCGCCATCATGCTCTACTTCATGGAGGGACGTATAGTCCTACCAAACCTGGATTCTCTATCAGGACCGCTCATACTTTAGATAGGCCAGGAGAGAACGTCCAAACTGCTCATACTTTAGATAGGCCAGGAGAGAACGTCCAAACTGACGAGTTATGCAATTCGAGTGAGAGTAATAGCAAGGGAAATATTGTTTTAAACAATACTTCGGTCATGCCTTCTACCGGTACCTCTTGTCAGCCACCACGTCGAGCGTTGTTAAAAGTTATTCCTGTCATTGTAACTGGACCGGTCGCTAGTGTAGAGACGTATGCTTTACTTGACGATGGGTCAAGTGTAACATTGATCGACTCGGACGTGTCGAAACGAATTGGTGTAACGGGTCCCGAGGAGAAGATAGTAATGAATGGTGTTCAAGGGATGACTAGTGAAACTAAGGTCAGTTATGTTGATTTTTATATTCGAGGCCAATACAGTAGCGACATTCACATAATAAGAAATGCGCGCTCCATTCCAACGCTTGGACTGGCGCGACAGACAGTTAGACTCGAGGACGTAGTGCAATACAAGCACATTGTGGATCTAGCAGAAGAACTTGCATATGAGGATGCTACCCCAACGGTTCTTATAGGAAGTGCAGACTGCTTCCTGACTTATTCAAAATCCATTAGGAAGGGTTCGCGCTCCGAACCAATAGCATGCCATACTCCGTTAGGCTGGGTCCTGCATGGTGCAGAGTGCAGTCGAAGTAAAATTGTCGAATACGTAAATCATAGTGTTGTCGAAAATGAAAATGTCGATAATTATACAAGTTTGGAAAATATGATAAAACAACAGTATAAATTGGACAGCATAGGAATAAATAAACGAGATAGCCTTTGTGTAGAAAACAATCGAGCATTACAAATTCTTGACGCCACATCCCAACGTCTTCCTAGTGGTCGGTATGAAGTAGGTCTTCTCTGGCGGTCGGACACTCCCCAGTTTCCTGAAAGCTATTCACAGGCACAGCATAGGTTAGTGATGCTAGAAAAGAAGCTCGATAAAGATCCTCAAATGAAGGATTTATATAGAAAAAACATGAAAAGCATGATTGATAAAGGTTATGCCGAAGAATGCACAGGTGAACCATTGTCAAACGTGTTGTGGTATTTGCCACATTTCGGAGTATCACACCCAGCCAAACCAGGTAAGTTGAGGATCGTGCATGACGCGGCGGCGAAGTCTCAAGGTCTTAGTTTAAATTCTTTACTATTGCCAGGACCTGACATGTTGCAGTCATTACTCGGAATATTGTTTCGCTTTCGTGAAAGTCGAGTAGCCATAACTGCGGACATACAAGAGATGTTTCCACAAATAAAGATACGTGTGGAAGACAGAGATGCTCAGAGATTCCTGTGGCGAGATGGTGATAGAAACTCTGAAATTAAAGAATACAGAATGAGTTCAATGATATTTGGAGCAACGTCGAGTCCGTGTACAGCTCATTATATTAGAAATAAAAATGCAAAGGAATTTGAAAGTACGTATCCAGATGCAGTGCGAGCAATCCTGTGGGACCATTACATGGATGATTATATAAGCAGCGTTGAGAGTGCAGAATGCGCCATCAGGCTGGCTTCTGAAGTGATAGCCGTCCATCAACAAGCTGGTTTCATAATGAGAGCGTGGGTGTCTAATGACACATCAGTTTTGGATTCGATTCCAGTTGAGCTTCGGCAGGAAGTGCCGACGAGCGTCGAGCTGGGTACGAAAACGGTTCGAACGTTGGGGCTCATGTGGAATCCTTCTTGCGACACCCTAGCTTTTCAAACTGGCTTACAGGATGTATTATCCGAAACTTTGACGAGAAGAATAACACTATCTCATGTAATGCGTGTTTACGACCCACTAGGTTTGCTCGGTCCAGTTGTGATCCGTGGTCGTATTCTCTTCCAACAAACATGGAAAAGCGGTTTAGGATGGGATGAGGAGCTACCACTACCGGAATGTGAACTATGGCGTGAATGGTTTGTAGATCTACGTGCCATCAGCGACTTGCAGCTACCACGTTGGTACCTAGATATACAAGGTTATGTCGAGAGTGAGCTTCACGTGTTTGCGGATGCAAGCGAACTGGCGTATGCTTGTGTTGCATACTGGCGCTTTATTTATCCAGATGGTAAGGTGAAACTCTCTCTCGTCGGCAGTAAAGCTCGCGTCACACCGCTCAAGCCTATCACGATTCCAAGGCTTGAGCTACAAGGGGCTCTCATCGCAGCTCGACTGGCGAACACAATTCGCGACGAGCATAAGTTCAAACCTGACCGACTTTACCTCTGGACTGACTCAATGACCGTACTTGGATGGCTCCGGAGAGATGCTCGTCAGTTCAAGGCATTTGTAGCCCATCGAGTTGGCGAAATATCTGAAACCACGAAAGTATCGGAATGGAGGTGGGTTCCAAGTGCCCTGAACGTAGCTGACGACGCTACACGTGTGAATTCTGAGCGCCTCACGCCCGAAAGTCGTTGGTTCACAGGTCCTGAATTTTTGTTAGAACCCCAGGAGACCTGGCCTACGGAACCAACCAATTTCAAATCCAACATTAGTGATGATGAAATAAAAACAAAACTGTTGAACATAAATTTAACAACTATAATCCAATCTTTATGTACACCAGTTTTGGTAGATCCAACTCGTTTTAGTAGCTGGTCACGCTTACTGCGTACAACTTCATACGTTAGAAAGTTTCTTCAGAAACTGAAAGACCGTGTTTCTGCCAGACGAATAAATGCTATCGAAGCAAAAGTTCCACTCGCGAGGCAACTACAGTCACCATTTCCTTTGTGTCGTGAGGTTTTGTCTGTTCCAGATACATCGACACTTCAAGCTCCTATGCAAGGAGGGCCTTCCAAGATGTCCACTTCATTCAAGCCTGTAAAAGATGCAAGAGATCACCGTTATTTCAAAACCACCTGCATTCCACTAACAATTCCACTAACGGCTGAAGATTTAAATTCAGCTGAGATACAAATCCTACGCTGTAGTCAAGCAGATAGCTTTGGTGAAGAAATCGCCTGTGTTCGAAACGCTCAACCAGTCAAAAAGGGTCGACTGGCAAACCTGTCTCTCATGATAGATAATGACGGAATTCTCCGCTTGTCAGGGCGCATCAGAGCCGCAAGAGGTATAGACAATAACACGAAAAACCCTATATTACTGGACGGCAAACATGCAGCGACTCGGCTATTAGTTAACCAAATGCACAAGGATTTCGCTCATGCGAACAACGAAACAGTGATAAATGAAATTCGACAAAGATTTTGGATCATTCGGCTTCGTGACACAGTTAAAACTGTGGCCAGAAACTGTCAGCTTTGTAAGATACGTCGAGCGGCTCCTCTAAATCCTCCAACTGGAGATCTTCCCATCGATCGTCTGGCGCATCATCGTCGAGTATTTACGTACACCGGCATTGACTACTTCGGCCCCGTTGAAGTCACGATGTTTCGAAGACGAGTGAAGAGATGGGTAGCGTTGTACACATGTATGACCACCAGAGCCATACACCTTGATGTGGTACACAGCTTATCTACTGACTCAGCAATAATGTGTCTACGACGCTTCATTGCGCGGAGAGGAACTCCCTCTAAGATGCTTTCGGACAATGCCACTTGTTTTGTTGGAGCGAAAAGACAGTTGGCGGAACTGTATGGTCAAGCGGTGACGGAATATGCCTCTAACAAG